>CM076581.1:99052637-99565020 GCA_034641835.2 Pinus albicaulis
TATTTTGCAGTTCACAAATTCCTCCGTTGAATTGGTGGAGGGAGAGCATTGTGCAGATGGGCTTCCAGGTCAATGGAGTTCTGCAGACAAGACTCCCTTGGAACACTTAGATATTTCTCATGTTGATGACTATGGGGTGTCACCATATGAGTTAGATAAGCGTATACGTGATCTATTGGAGAAACAACAAGAAGAAAGGATTTCAAAGCTTGTGGTGGAGCTGAAGTCAACTGAGATTAAGCTACACGCTAAAGAAAGAGAACTTAAACATTGGAAGGAATGAGTTCGATGTCTTGCTGATCTTTCATTTGGGGCCAATTCAGGGATTTCCTCTCTTACTCATTATGCTCTTTTATATTGTTTGAACTGTGTTCACTGCACATCACATGATAATGCACACACTCACAAAGTTCAAGGGTCAGCTCAACTGGTTTTTGCCAATGTTACTGGACATTTGGCTAGGTTTGTGCCAGCAGGTGCCTGGTTTAGGATTTTAAATTCCTCTAGGTGAGGTGCACTAGTCTACATTGACAGGTTTACTGGGGATGTTGTCCACAAATGTGGGAAGCATCCCTTAGGCTTACTCATGAGGTTTTCCTTGGAAACAAAAGATGTATGTCTGTTTGCAATACACAAACCCTCATGAAGTTGCATCTTTCAGGAGAATTGAAATCTTGCTTGTAACAGATTCATACTTGATCAAAGCCTCATTTAAGTGCTTTTTTGGCTTACTGCATGTTTAAATTGAGTGGTGCTTTTCAGGTGACAATTCTTCATCTGTTGAAATGTCAAATAATGCTGATGGCAAAAGACATCCACTGCAGACTCTCTGGATCAACTTAATTACAGAGGAAAAATGGCTGACTTTGGCACGCGTTCCACTGACTTAGATTATTTTGAAGATATAGTGCAAATAGGATGGGTGCCTGATTTTCGAGATTCCACTGATGGAACCTGCATGGATTTTGTAAAGCATGTTTCTGATGTTGGGTTTGATGCATGCTATGAAATCAATAGTACCTCCGAACACAGGATTGGGCAGGGAATTGGTGATATGCACGAGAACGGATCTGAGGCAAGCACTGCATGCTCAGTTTTTGGACATGAATTACATGAGACATAGTAGTATTGTTCTTTTGTTGGAGACTTTGGGCTGTCCACAACCTGAAGTTTACCCCTTCTTTTGTATGTTATTGTAAGTGTATATAAACATGGGCAGGGCTTTATTAAAGTACGTTTATGTGCTTTCGATTCATCTAATGAGTGTTTGTTTCTACATGCACATTTGTAACCATGGCCCCTGGTGGATGAACATAACTCACGTTTGGGCTTCACTCAGCCATTAATGTGACCTGAAACTGAGATGTGGTTTGGCTGTAAATTTCCAAAAATATTTAGCAAGTTTCTCTCAGGAAATTTTGGTGACCAATCAAACTTATTATACATGAGATTCTTGGTTTGGCTGTCCTGTTGAAGTAGAATAAAATGACCATACCAATACGTATAACCAAGGATAGGGAAATTCGAAGGCAAGCAATTAAACTTTTGATGATTCCGTGGAAAAGCTTTTACTTGTGTTCATGAGATATAATATTTGAGTATCTAGTACTACTAACTCATTGCCGGTATCGCAAAATCAAGCACAAGTGATATTTTCGCTTTGCTGAATTCTCTGTACTGCTGATTGGACATATAAATACTCTGTTTATTATAAAAAGTGGGACGAGGACAGGAGTGTAATTTACCTTAGCTTCAATGTATAATCCTTACTGTTATCTTCTGTGATTACAAGCAATTTTAAAATTGTTAATGGTTAGCGCTGTTTCTTAAATTTAGAAACAGTAATATTATGTTTCTTCAAATTGATGCTGCTGATTGTCATTTGCACATACCAGAAACAAAAAGTATGTGCTTCACCATAGCCTTATGGAATAAATTCAAGTTCCTCTCTCCTTATTTTTCAAATTCATTGCCCACTGATAACAAAATTTTCAAGATAATGATTAGCAGACTTTGGTTTGAGTAAGTGCCTAAATGTATGTTTTTTAATGACACCAACCCTTGAAACAGAAATTTGTACTGAGAAACAAATAGCAGCAATATCTTTTTCACTGATCAACTAGTCCAGAAAGCACTAGGTAGAGGTGCTAACCCAAAGAGTCCAAGGTAAAGGGAAGAAAACTCTACAATTTCCAGACTGTTTAGCAAAACTAGAAGAATGCGTTTTCCAAACTGCACGAGAACTACTTCCCTCACGAGTCACCATGTGCCATGCTTGGTCTCGGTGGTTCTCTTTCTTCTACTCCTAGTTCAACTACCATATCTTCATTGGAACCAACACCCCAAACTCCACTAGACAACGATTCACCATTTTGTAGTAGTGATTCGCCATTTGTATTTGTGATTCGCCATGATTTTACAAGATAATATAATCTCATGAGAGATTCGCCAAAAAATTATATATACATATTATATTATTAATAAAATCGCCTTCCATTTTTCCTATGTATCATGGGGATTCGCCCATTTATTATATATATAAATTTAAACAGCACCATCACATTGGAGGGAGATATTTACAGTGTCGGGATCAGCCTTTCACTCCAGAAATACTTTGGAGGAGATTGATTCAGATTATAGAGCAGATCCTACCATCTCCTTCTATTTTCATTATGAGTTGCTGCTGCTACCCAGCAACTCCGACATTTTGGTATTTTTCCATTCTATGCATCTAATGTAGCCAATCCTCTTGAGGATTGTTGTATCATCATTGTATTATTGTTTTTAGGGGTTGAGAGCCCACTCCCCCTAATTTCTTGAGCTATATTGCAATATCATCATATTTCACATTTGTATGTAGCAGTGTCTCCATAAGACTGCGCAGTCATAGCTAGGGCAGTTTATTGTAGCAGTTTATTTAGTGCTTTCATGTACTTGTTCTTTGAGGTTGATCATTCCATTTCTTGAGTGCTCTTTCCCTCAAGATATTGTACACTTATTTTGTTGCTATGAGCTAATACAATGGCTATGAGTTCTTCTATCATTTTCTGAGATTGAAGCAAGTTGCTCTTCATGTATTTGTTTGCATATTGCTATAGCTCACTTTTGAGTGGGATTCTTCAAGAAGCTCTATAGACAGAGTCCGAAAGGGCCAGATAGCCTTCGGATCTCACACTTCCTTGAGAAGGTGACATATCCGGTAAATTTCCCTTCAGTCAATCTCTGGAATAGATTGCTGATTGTTGACATTCCTGAAAAAGGAACATTATAGTGGTATCAGAGCACCTTTCTTGGCTCAGCCTGTGGCCTTCAAGCCCAAGAAAGAAGAAGAAAGAAAGATGAAGAGGATGAGCTTGATCTCATCCATTTTTAGAGCAAATAAGAACCTCTCCAAGGAGGAGAAGCAAGAAGAAGAGGAAGAACCCTGCACTTCCTATTCTCATCAAGGAGACCAAGAAATAAGCAGGAAAAAGGCTCCATATTTTGGAGAAGAAAATAAAAGGGCTGAATCAAGGGAAAACTCTAGATTTTTCCATGAGGAGTGTGAGCATGTAGCTACACACCATGGGGTATAGCACAGTCACATGGCCAGCTTTTCCATGAGAATAAAAGAAGAAGAAGGCATACTGGAGAAGGGAACTCTTAGTGGTTTCTTACATGAGTATGAATCTCAAACTCAAAAGTTCTGAGATCACATCTCTTTCCCAGAGTTTTGCAAGGTCATGGTAGGGAGGAGAAAGTACCATAATGTGGATAGATTTCCTCTATATATATTTGATGGGTCCCCTACACTTTCATCCAAAGCATGGGTAAAAGAGCTAGACACCTTTCTGTAGCACCATCATATTTCCAAAGAGGAAGCTATCAGAGTAGCAGCGCTGCACTTTGGAGGTAAGGTTCATGGATGGTGGTTATTTGAGTCTTTTGCTTTGAAAAATGAAAATATTTCTTCCCATGCAATTTTCATTAAGGCTTTTATGGAAAAATTTGGTGGGAAGAAATTTGAAACACATGTGGAGGAAACAGACATTCCTAGAAAAACAAAACCCTTGCATGTGATGGAGGAATTCATGGGCTCGAGATCACTTCAGAAACCCTTAGAGGAGGCTGATATCTTGCATGGTGCTTTATTAGAGGCAATACCTTCATCTTCCATTTTGGCACAAGGAGTCATGGAGGTCTCTCTTTCAAGAAAGGATCTCATTTTGGAGGAGTTTCCCACATATGTTGATGAGGGGAAGGGAAAGAATGCTATAAATCATAAAACTAATCTAGTACCTCATGTAGAGGAAGGAGGAGCATATGCTCCAATAAGAGGGATTCTTGCATCCTTGCGGGAAGGTCCCCAGGATCTCATACATGGAGGTCCAAGAAAAATCAGTGAGAAACATGATTGTGCCATTTTGCAGCTGGAAGAAAGAGGAGGAGAGAAAGAGTAGCATCATGTGATGAGAGGCACACACTCTTCTCAATTCCAGAAAGTTAAGGAAAATACTAGAAAGGTTGTACTGTGTATGGAGAGCAAGGGCAAGGTTTCCCAACCATATGTACAGTCCACTCTTGGCATTGATGTCTCACTGCATAGGGTCATCCCACCAGGGAGACCACCAGATATATCATTGATGAGAGGGATCATGTTATGGGATTCACCGCTATTGGATTTTGGAAAGGTGAAGAGTTTTGAGGAAAAATTTGGCATGAGGGATGTCAAATTAATAGAAAGCAGCAGCAGGAGAGCCACACATGCTATATCACCAGTGTTGTCTCTTAGGAGGATTGATTCTTACTGGAGATCTTCACTCTTAGTGGGGTACTCCAAGGATATTGGTGCTTGCAGTATGCTTGGTGACCCAGAGAGAGATGATAGATATAAGGTAGAGGATATGGTCATCTACTCATATGGCAGAGTCTTCTTGACTAGAGCCTCCAGTCTGAAGGAGAAGATGCTACTGGCAGCACATGGGGAATTTTTTTCCATGCATCCTGATGCATATCTTTCCTTGGTAGAGGAGTTCATTTGGGAGGGCATCCAGTAGGATATATATCAGCATATGGAGAGATGCATAGCCCGGATGATGATGATGAGGATGTCACAGCCACCTTCCTACTCATTGAGAGTAAGGGAGCACTTTCAGTTGAGCCATTTCAGCTCAATGACCAAAGTACCTGGTAGAGGAGGTATACATATGTATTATTATTTGCCTTCCTTTACTTTATATGATCAGCATGTGGTATTGAGGGGGATCATCCTTTCTCATGTTTTATATGATGATTTACTTGGAGCCATTTGCAGCATTGAGATTGGCTATTTCATCGGTGGAATATGGGGGAAGCCACATGATTCTTGGTGGGCACTATTGACACCATATTTTATGTTCATGTTTTCATCTTATGAGATGATTTTGGCAGCAAAAAAGTGGCTAGGAAATCACTTATTGTTTTCTGTTTTTATGTAGGCAGTGAGTGCACTGTGCAGGTTCCATGAGTGGAACTATGATCCACTTTCCAGTTTTCATATGACAGCTTGTTCCTATTTGTTCTTGCCTCCATGCGTTGCTGAGTTTTCTTTTTACATGGGGAGATTTGTTTGGAAAGTGGTATATGAGTTGGAGATGCCCATTGGGATTATGATTCTCCCTATTTTACATGATGTATGTTCCAGGGGAAAAAATTGGCAGCCCATGATTGCCAAGCTTGACCTCTTTCCTTCATGTGGGAGGAGCTATTTAGAGAGTCTGAATTTTTGAAGGAGGCATTTCATGGTTTGCATGTTTGATGGGGTGGCTTGGGTCTCTGTTGAAGACCATTATGTTTCAGCCATATATCAGCAACAACCCCATATGTATCATGAGGAGGGAGAGACTCATTGGGTGGATGTACCCTTTGAGAGAGAAAACCTCCATTCTTTTTGCAGCACATGCTCCAAGGGGAGTATGGGAGATGATATGGTCACCATGTTCAGCCAATTGTTTCTCCATGAGGTGAACCATATGATGGTTTGGATGCCATATGATAATGAATTCCAACTCATCACATATGAGATGATTTGGGCCAGCTTGATTTGAAGCATTGGAGGAGAGATCCTTGGGGATCTAGACTTCATCTTGCCTCTTGAAGGCAACATTATTGCAGCCCGAATTTAGCTTACAATCCACATTTATCATGAGTGGAGAAGAGGAAAATGTGGGGTAGGCCATGAAGCTTACCATGTTCAGAATCTCAGCCCACCTATTCTACATGAGCACAAGGTGGAGGATTATTTTCAGGAGTTGCCTAGTTGGAAGGTGACTCATTTTCCATGGTTGATAGCTTGGGGATGGAGGATCCACATGAGGGAGATGTTCTTCAAACACATCATAGACTCCATGCATTGATAGAAGGCCTTCCAGTTATATCCTTGCAGTTTCTTGGGGACAAGCAACATTTGGGAGGGGAGGACTATAATGATCCAAAATTTTCATACAGATAATTGGAACATTAATTTTTTCTAATTTCACATAGGAGGAGAATAAATGGGTAAAGAGACCCATGAATAATTAAAAGCACAATAAAATCCATAATATTATGAGAAGGGATCATTTTGAGTTTAGTTTCACACCTCCATGGGTGAAAAGGGTTATTTTTCAAAGTGGCTAGGTTAAGTTGACCAAAGTCAAACTGCGCAGGCTATGAGGTGGAAAGCACATTGTGGTAAAATGCAATAGAGAGGGAGGGAAGATTACTTGAGAAGGAAAACCATAATGAAGTGGGGCCCATGGAGAGGGAGCTCACTATTTTATAAGAGGAGGGCAAGACAACCATTTTGGCTCATGAAATGGATTATTGATTTCATTTTCTTGAGAGACAAGGAGCATACTCCTGCTGTTCAGCAGAGTTGCTGGGGAAATTCCTATTTAGGATTCCTTCCTCCTCATGAGAGGCGTCTTGAGGAATTTATCTTTAGCTTTCTTGACATCTTGGCTCAAGGCCAAAGCATTCTCTTCCATCACAACATTATTCTTGCAGCAAGAAGGCATTGTGTTGCTGGGGTTGCAGTGATGGCTTCCACCACATCAGTCCAGGACTTGATTTGCAGATAAAGGAGTCTCCATTTAGTGGAGATATAATTAAGGAGTTTTATTGAGCTCATTTGTAGATTTTGGCAGCAGGCCAAGCTTTCTCCCATCTTCATCAGCGCGGTCCCTTCCATAGACTGTGTTATTTCAAAGTTAGTCTACAGTGGGGGTTTACACCATCACATTGGAGGGAGAGATTTCCAGTGTCGGGATCAGCCTTGCACTCCAAAAATCCTTTGGGGGAGATTGATTCATATTGTAAAGCAGATCCTACCATCTCCTTCTATTTTCATTATGAGTTGCTGCTGCTACCCAACAATTCTAGCATTTTGGTATTTTTCCGCTCTATGCATCTAGTGTAGCCAATCCTCTTGAGGATTGTTGTATCATCATTGTATTATTTTTTTTAGGGGTTGAGAGCACACTCCCCCTCATTTCTTGAGCTATATTACAATATCATCATATTTCACATTTGTATGTAGTAGTGTCTCCATAAGGTTGCGCAGTCATAGCTAGGGCAGTTTATTGCAGCAGTGTATTTCATGCTTTCATGTACTTGTTATTTGAGGTTGATCATTCCCTCTCTTGAGTGCTCTTTCCCTCAAGATATTGTACACTTATTTTGCTGCTATGAGCTAATACAATGGCTATGAGTTGACCATGGAAAATTTTAGGGGCTAATATTCGCAGGTGGGCTAGTTTTCAATGGTTTTTCGAAAAAAAAGATTCGCCAATTTCCATTTTTTTATAAAAGTGATTCGCCCAAATTTTACAATATAAAATTATTTTAACTTAAAAATCGCCAACATTATATACATAATATATAGAATATCATTATAAATTTGAATAATTTTACAAATACATCAATAAACATTTTATAATTTTCATATTAGGGACTAGTGAGATTCGCCAATTTTTTAAACTTCAAAATAATTTTCCATCCTTAAAATTTTCCCTCATGAGTTCTTCTATCATTTTCTGAGATTGAAGCAAGTTGCTCTTCATGTATTTTTTTGTATATTGTTGTAGCTCACTTTTGAGTGGGACTCTTCAAGAAGCTCTATACACAGAGTCTGAAAAGGGCCAGATAGCCTCCGGATCTCACACTTCCTTGAGAAGGCAACATATTCGATAAATGCCCCTTCAGTCAATCTCTGGAATAGATTGTTGATTGCTAACATTCCTAAAAAAGGAACATTACACTACAACATCTGCATCTATTTGACCCTCAAATATGGGAATGTCAAAGTTTACTTGTACCTTAAAGGGAGTCATGCCTCCAGAGTGGTTGTTGGATGCAGATGCGCCACTGGTGTGCAGTCGTTGAAGGATATGGGCAAAGTTATCCATCATCACATTCCTTTGTTTTTCGAGGGCCTCCTCGAGCAATATTTTGATAGGATCTCCCGCTCCCTCATATTTATTTTCGTTCCCCATGGGCAGTCATCAGGGTTTGTGATGCTAATCTTGAAAAGGTTCAACCAGATCGAGCCCCAGCTCCTTATACCCTGACCTCGTTGGGGACATGCAAAGAAGGATCGAGAAAAATCAGAACGCTCTGATACCACTGATCCGGATTTATGAAGGAATGCAATAGAATACACATATAACCATAAATATAAATATGCAGCGGAAATAACACTTCATTTCACTAATATCAAAGAACTAAAATTTTCTTACAGACATAATGGAAATAAACTAGTTAGGGCGATGGTAGCTTATCTCTGAGAAGAGATGTGGTAGTGTTGTAGCCTCTACAACACCCTCCAAAGAACCCCCACTTTAAAAAAAAAATTGAGCCCCTTGAGCACAAAGAAAAGTTAAGTATAAAATCAGGGAGACTAAGTCGCTGAGTCGCAAATCTAAAAATTTGTGGAAAACTGCGACTTCGTGACCTTGCGACCCCGCGACCCTGTAGGTCGCAAGGTCACGGGGTCGCACTCCCCTCACACCACCTCGACATGTGACCTTGCAACCTCATTAATGGCCCGCATGTGAAAACTTTTTATATATGGGAGGTCGCTAGGTCGCATTTTTCATATGTAGCGGATAGAAAAAAACGGCTCTGACAGGTCAATTGGAGTGCGATTTTCCCAAGTAAGTTGTCATTTTCTTCCTGTTTTTTCCTTTTTGATTATTCTTGCCAAATCCCTGCATTCCTCAGACTTTAAATTTTCCTTCACCTCAACCATTGCTTTCATTTCTTGCTTAGGGTTTTCTTCTGATTCCAATTTCCACCTCACTTACCCAACTCATCACAGTTTCTCATCCAGCCCCTCATAGCCTGTACCCTACTCCAAAAGCTATCCCTTGGCTCTGTCTGGACCCCTTTAGCCTTGTATTTTTCTAGTTAAAGGGAGAAACAACTCTACGCCGCGCGCGCTCAAAACCCTGGCAATCCCTAGCATGAATTAGGACCCCGCAACCCCACGACCTAGTCGCTAGGTCGCAAGGTCGCATTCTCTCCATTTTTTCGTAATTTGCGACCCCGCGACCCTGTGACCTAGTCACCAGGTCGCAAGGTCGCATCTCTTCCATTTTTCACAACTTGCGACCTCGCGACCCAGTCGCAAGGTCACACTTTCGCTTTTTTCTGCACTTTGCAACCCCGCAACCCAGCGACCTAGTCGCAAGGTCGCATTTCTATCATTTTCTTGCAACCCGCGACCCCATGACCTTGTGACCTAGTCGCAAGGTCGCGAGGTCACACCTTGGCCGTTTTCTTACAATTTGCAACCCCGCGACCCTATAGGCCACTTATTCAGTTCTTCCTGTGTCCCAGTTGAAGTAATTGATAAACTATAATCGTTTTTGTATCATCATGGCGTCCTTCTTATCTTGGGATTCTTTCATGAATATGACAGGTGAATTTGAAGCAGACTTGGAGTGTATACCTGTCCTCTCAGATTCCAGCGATATGGGACCCCCAGTGTCCTAGAAGAAAGACAAGCACTTGGCAGTGGAAGATATGGAGATGGACATGCCAATGTCCCCACCCCCGATATACAGAGATACCCTTTACAAATTTGCCAAAGGGGATAACATGCGATGGTACCAAGTGTACCAAGAGTTCTCCAAAATGGAATTCCCGGAAGACCTCCCCGATCGGGAGATATACTTAAAGGTTAAAAGGTCCAAGCTCCATCTCGTAGGTGCTCATCCGGAAATATTCCCATGCCCAGAGATGATGGATTGGATCATACAGAAAACAGATCCCAAGAATTTTGTGATCAGAGATAGCGAAGGCAAAGCTTTCGCAACGTTAAAAGGCTCAAACGCCCATGTTTATTACTCTTTGCTGGAGCGAGAAGAAGATTTCACAGAAGAATGGGCCATTGCTCATGCAGTTCCTGTAGTTGACACTATAAGGCAATGGTGGGAGGGGCCTGAGAATTTTAAGGTCAAGAAAGACCAGGAATACCCAGTGGCAAGCCTCACGAAAGTATATAAATTAGTGGCTGCCATGATTTCCAGACTGTACGGGCGCCCAGATGCCACTACCATTAGGGGAATTTTGAGGTCTAAAATGGGCCTCCTAAGAAAAATGTACAAAAAAAATAAACTTTATAACAACCAATAGGATTCAAGATGATGATGTCAACCATGGGGGATGATTTACCATTTTTTAAATAAAAGGGTAAAAATATTAAAAAATAATAAAATAATAAAACTACTTTTTCAACTCGTATTTTCAACTTATCTCTCACAATTTTTACTCAAATTTCGAGTGGGAGTACTCGTTGGATGAAAAATTTAATTCCTCATCCAAGGAGTACCCATGTTGCATACTTTTAGTGAACCCTGCTACATGGAAAATGGGAAATACATAAAAAAAAAAAAAAAAAAAAAACGTGATTACAATCACGTTTTTTTATGTATTTCTCATTTTTCATGTAGTAGGACCCATCGAAAGTATGCAACATGGGTACTCCTTGGATGAAGAATTAAATTTCACATCGAACAAGTACTCTCGCTCAAAATTTGAGTAAAAACTTGGGAGATAAGTTGAAAATATGAGTTGAAAAAGTAGTTTTTTCATTTTTCCCTCTAAAATTTGATGATGTCATCAAATCTTATTTGATTTTTTCCACTATTATTTTACGATTTCCTTAGGAGGCCCATTTTAGACTTCAAAATTCCCCTAATGCTTCAACGGCACATGGGAAACTCTCATGGAGTACGTCACAGTGCACGACACCCATTTCAACTAGCCTAGCATATTGATGACCTCCATTCATACAAATTTATCCTCGGCATTAGTACCAGATGAAGGAATGCCTTCCGAGTTCTATATGGCCTCTTATTTATTAGATGTTGTCTGTTCAAGATTTCACTTTGAGGGATGGGTACATAACTGGGATACCAAACAGACCCGTGCCATTCATCTACAAACCAAGGTGTTTTGGGAATCCAGGTATAAATAGGAAATAGAGCTGATCTTCCAAGTGTTCATCCCCGCTCTATACAGAAAATTATTTGGCCAAGACGCTCCTTACATGTCTTGGCGAGCCATGGAGATGCTAAGAAAAGTGGCGCATTGTTTCCCTTTCACTGAATATACATTCATCCGAGTCTTTGGCTCGTTCAGGGCACCACATGCTATGCCTTGTTTTGTTATAGACAGAATGCTCATGCAGGAGGTCTGTTTCCAAATGTCGTCAGGTTTCTCCAGGGTACTGTCCAAAGGTAAGAAGAAGTCGTGGCCTTCTCTACCCCTCACTATCGGTGCATACACAGTTAAAGACTTCAGAGAGGTAGAAGCGGAAGGAGAAGAGATGAAAAGTTATCACTTTGGGGCTTTAGAATACTGAACATACGACCCAGAGAGGATAGTTCCTGAACATTGCAAGAAGGCTAAATTCAAATGGAACTATCAGCATAATGAATGCCTGGGAGAGGATGAAAGAAGAAACTGGTACAATTCAAATAGAAAACTCACTCCGGGGGCGGAATATGGCCAAGAAGACCCGGATGACCAAACCTTGGAAGCAAGGAGTCGCGAATTAGGAGGTGCTTCTTCCTCTCTAGCTAAGAAGCCTCATACTAGTATAGGGAAAAGTACCTCCACCCAACAGAAAGAAATAGAGGCCAAAGCCCAGCAAGAGAGAGAAAAGAAAATGAAAGAGGACGAGGATAAGTGCAAGAAGAGCCTAAGGGCAGAACAGAAGAAGAAGTAGGCCGAGGAGGCCAAGAAGGAAAAACAAAAAAAAGAGGTGGAGGCTGCAGCAGAACAGGAACTCAAGAAAGAGCTAGACAAAGTGGAATTTGAGCAAGCCACAGCAACTAAGCGGAAAAGGAAGGTTGAATTATAAGCAGAAACAGAAGCAGAGCTCAGGCAGAGGAAAGAACATGTGAAGGCAGAAGCTAAACATCGACAAAGGGAAGAGGAGGAAAAGAAGAAGAAACAAGAAGAGGATGAAATGTTGGAGGACATCGAGGTATCTCCACTTGAGGTACCTCTGGGCAGTGCACGAGCCTCGCTCTCTGATGTCAGTTCCCCCCAGGGGCAAGAGGAGGAGGTATTCGACCTCACCAGGCTCACATTTGATCAGTTCTCTTTCAAAATCCGGCAGGAGAAGAGAAGATGCCTGGTGCAAAATCCTTCCGTCGCTCCATAGTCACAATCAGAAAAGACATAGTCCTTGATACTAGGACTAATCCCGTGATGATAACATCAACTAGCACAGCTTTCACTATGGCCATGGAAGAAAATGTGACTAGAATGAGTAGAGAGATCATTTCTCTAAAAACAGACTACAAGAAGCAGAGCAGCGGGAAAAAAGGGCAGAACAGGAAAGGACGGCATTGAGAGAGGAGGTTCAACAACTCCAAAATAGAGCTACCCTATCAATGAAGTTCCGCTTGCCATTATAAAGGAGTTTGAAACATTAGAGGTGACCATGAGGCAAGTATATGGGGAAATGTTCACCATAAAAAAAACAGTCGCCCCATTGGTAAGAGCGCAAGCAGAGACTAAGCAGAAGCATGAGTAGTTGAAGGAGGCCTCGACTACCTTGGATCAAATGATGGACTGGAAAACACGGTACCCTTAGGCCCCTGAGCATTTTCCCAAGAAGGATTGGATTCATACGCAAGATGCCAAAGTCCAAATCCGAATGAAAATGCAGTCCAAGGATAAGCTATCCAAGGATTTAGATAAAGTAATGGTTGCATACGAACACCTGATCAACGGCATCGACCTGATGCACATCCTTCACCACATCCCTTCGCTAGGGGAACTGGACGAGGTAAAAACCTGGGATCAGTTAGATCAAGAGATCCAGTCATTTCTGCAGCCCATTAGGCAAGCTGCTGCAACTCCTGATCTTGCAGTGTCACAAGAAAACCTGGGCCAGTTTCTTGTCACGCTAGTATGGATTTACACCAAGCTCGCCTCTCTTTCAAACCTAATCTCACAGAAGAAAGAAACTCTAGTCCCAAATTCTTTAGAGTGCATGCATCGGTTGAAAGAGGAGGTCCCTCTAGTTTCTCCCATAGCAACAGAGTATCAGACCTGGAAAGACTTCCTCAAAGGAAAGTAGATTGATACCCCTGACCTCTCAATTGCACGCTCATCTTCATAACCTAGTGGCAGTAGGTCTCTAGTAGCACTTAGAGGCAGGTCACAAGTCGCACCACCTAGCCAGGTCACAGGTCGCACTCACCAGCCAGGTCGCAGGTCACAGTTTCCTCCCAGGTCGCAAGGCAACTCAACAGGCGAGCAGGCAAAGAGTCAGGGAGCCCAAAGGGAAAGTTTTGATCTATAAAACCCCCTCCAGGGAAAATTTAAAGGATCTTTTTTTTGGGACTCAAGAGATATACAACATTGTATTGAAAGATAACACTCTTTTTTCATATGAATACAGATACCTGTTGAAACTCCTTTTGGATCTAATGTGTTTGGCTGTGCGAACACTATGAGTATTTCTATATAGTTTCAAACATCTTTTGATTAATGAAACTTCACTATTAATGGCATCATTTATCCATTATGGTTTCCTGTACTTGTGTTAATGATGTTCGGTTTAATCGCTTTCTTAATGGATGTTAATGACTTTGTTTATTAGCATTTTGTTTTAGCTTTCAGGAAGTAAAGGGGCATCTTGCCATAAAGAATTGTTTCTTTTGTGGTCAGAATAGCCTACAAGAATAACCCCAAAGATGTGTTGTTAACAACACCTCCTTCAACGTGTATGTTTTATTATTTGTCTCGCTACGCATAGTGTTATATATGTGTTTAATGCATTAACCATGTATCCTGTATCATGTGAATAAGTGTGTGTCTATAGGTTCGATCGAGTTCTTTTGAGACCGAAGGGAAGGTGACTTAAGTGGTAGCCAGACCCACACCCCAGACGGGATCCCTATTCCAAACGATTCAAGGTCTAATTGGGACTTTTTACCGGGGAGATCCCCTACTGTTGGCCGAGAAATTTTTCCCGTCAACAGAATTGGCACTAGAAGGAGGGCCTGAATGGCATCCTCCCAGCATACAACCAACATTCCATCACAAACTCTCCATGAGGAGGTCATAAACAATGATACTACTGCTATAGGGTAAAATGCTTGGGTTGTTGGTTATCGTATATCCCTCTCAGTGCTTTCCGGTGCCCGAGACAGATAGTAAGATTAGTTGTACAGTTCACAAAGATGGCATATACATGTTCATATTAACTTAAAATAACTTGATGGAATGCGATAGAGAATTACCTCTTTGACGATCTTACAGTCCCTTGGAGAGCACTAGGCAGCAAAACAAGAGTCCTTCTTCACCGGCTCCAAATCTTAGTCCTGAAATCAATCAAAGCACTTGTGTATTTTCTAACACAACATATATTCTATCAATTAAGCCAATATATAATGAACTTCTAAATTATACCCATCTGAGCCATTCATATCATACTATGTAAATATTCAAACAATAATGACAATATTAAGCATCAAATGGACAAAACAAATACAGTTCTATTGATTTTGAAAGAAGGAGGATTACAACCGTCGGTTGTACCAAGCCCTCCTCAGCCTTCCAATCTCTCTTTCTCTCAAGTAGTGAAGTCTTAGTCAACAAGCTCTCTAGGAACCTCTTTGAATCTTGGCCTTCACACTATAACACTATTCTCTACTTCACAAGTATTCAGAACATTAGCAATCCTTCGACCTTCAACTAAGAGCCTTCAGCTCCTTTTTATAGGAGAGGGAGAAAGCCATTGTTGCCTTTATCTTTCCACTAGTTTGGAATAGAAAAAACTAAGATGTTTCTTTAATCTCTATGCTTTTGCCTCCATGGGAGTTCAGCCTTTATGGAAGTGACCAATAATGAATTGGTGCTTTGCAGTTTCCTTTGTGAACTGAATCTCTTGTGAGGGAAAGCCAAAGATTCAAATCATTCTCCGCACATTTTTTCCTTTTCAAACTTAAAACATGGGTAACACTGCCCTCTAGTGTAAATAGAGCATTTCCCTAGCCACTAACGCTGCACATTCACTGCTCTCATGCGTTATAACGCTCTTGTTTTGTTATATAGAGGCATTACCTTGGCAGAAATAGGTTTAATTTAGGTATTTGTATTCCTTCCATATTTGTCTTCTCCTCTGAGCTGATGAGGAGGTATTTTGACCTGTAACAGATGCCCCCTAAAGTTTGAGGTCAGAGACGAAGACGATGGCCGAAATACTTTATAATTTGTGTAGCGATAAAGAGATTGAAAGACTGAGGAAAACCTGAAACAACAACATATGTCAGAAAATATAGTATCTGCCTTGAGTCGGGCATTCCCATGCTCAGTAGCTTAAACAACATGATTTCTCTAGAATAGAGATATGAAGAATCTGTCCACCGATAAGCAAAATGTGGAAGTGTCTATCATAATAGGATCAGGCTGAAGAAGCTGTCTCCATAAACAATATCACAACTTGGGGAAGGAAACACAACTTTAATGATGTAGCCTTTGCCCCAAGGTCTTGACCACCGATTCACTTAAACTGCATATTTCTCAACATGTGAATGAAGGAGTTGTTGTCGAACATGTAAGAAATCGTCTGATTACCAGTCGATAATGAAAACTCTTAACAGACGTGAAGGTGGCCACCAATAATGATGATGGTCCTTAAGATGCACAGTACAATCTAGCGAGTGTGAATAAAATGAGTTGAAGTCAAAAAATCATAGAATCATTTGACCAAGAGCCAATGATGAAGACCCCTGATCAAACACAAGACTACCTACCACTGATGTCTGCAAGTATCTGGGTACTGATGGGTTTCTGGATCAGCTTCCTAGATAAGATGTTGAAGTCGATAGGAAGAGATCTGTTGAAAGGTAGGCACTGAGGCGTCCTACATCAGTCAACACGAAACGAAAACCAACTGATGTTGTTTATGATTTGAGATAATGAAGAGGAAATGGGGATGTTGGACGACCAATAATTTCTGGCATAATGAGCGGTTTGGTTGATAACAGGAGCAGTAGATAGTGAGATCTGCTTGAACAATAGAAGGCACTCTAGCAGGGTACTAGGCAGCTGAAGCTTGATGAACACCAAAGAGTGTGTTAGGATTTTACTGGTGCAGGGACATTGGGAAATGAAGGCTAATACTCATGGATGGTAGGGTTCGGCTAACTGCGAAATAGTTTTCTGGGAAGTGCCATGTTCAATAATTTTGCTGCCAAATCGACCTTTTCTGAAATGTAACAGAGGTAGTATCCATTTTGTCCAAATTTTTCCCCTTCTGATTAATTTTAACGAGTCTAGATGAGTAAACTCGGTGAATTTTTCATATTTAGAGTCTGAAAAATGTCCGAAAAGAAAATTCTATGCCCCGTCTGATTAGGTTTAACGAGTCCAGATGAGTAAACTCGGTGAATTTTTCATATTTAGAGATTCTGAAAAATGTCTGAAAAGAAAACTCTGTGCCCGGTCTGATTAGGTTTAACGAGTCCAGACGAGTAAACTCGGTGAATTTTTCATATTTAGAGAGTCTGAAAAATGTCCGAAAAGACAACTCCACGGCCCATCTGATTAGGTTTAACGAGTCTAGATGAGCAAAATCGGTGAATTTTTCATGTTAAGAGAGTCTGGAAAATGTCAGAAAAGACAACTCCATTGGGGTACCTTTGTCATGTCTTGATAACCGGGCATGACAAAGGGATAATAGTAAGCCCGAAACAGTGCATTTTCCGTGAGTTAGTCCATTGAAGCCGGAAAAGTGAGAAATCTATGTTCAATGGACGTCTACCTCATTTTGTTATGAGTACGCGGAGACGAAGTAAACTCAATACTCTTTGTGAAATTTTAATGAGTCCAACAAAGAAAAAATCAGTACTCTCCGTGAAATTTTAACGAGTCACGCGGAGAAAACTCGGTTACATTTTCAGTTTAAAGAGCTTTGAAAAAGAGAAAAGAATGGCTCCTTACTTTCTGTCGTGGTAGTTTAACGAGCCCGACAAAGGAAACTTGGGGTTTTTTCAGTTTTATGAGCGAGAAAAAGATTCCTAAAAAGAAAAATCTTATGATCTCAGTGCTTCTTCATAGTTTTAACGAGTCTGAAGAAGAAAACTCTAGGTTTTTCGGATTAACGAGCAAGAAAAAGACCATACAAAAAGAATGCTCGATATGAACTTCATATAAGTTTAACGAGTCTGAAGAAGGGAACTCAAGGTTTTTCAGATTAATGAGCAAGAAAAATACCATAAAAAAAGAACGGTCGAAGCTTCTTCGTGTAAGTTTAACGAGCCCAAAGAAGAGGACTTGAGGTTTTTCGGATTAACGAGCAAGAAAAATACCATAAAAATAATGCTCGGAGCTTCTTCGTGTAAGTTTAATGAGCCTGAAGAAGAGGACTCGAGGTTTTTCAGATTAACGAGCAAGAAAAATACCATAAAAAGAATGCTCGAAATTTCTTGATCTCTTTCTCGTCAATAGAAAGATCTATGTCGGGAATTTTCTTGTGAGACCAAGCAAACACATTGCAGAATTCTTTGAAAATGGATGTGAAGCGCGCAATTTCCTCAGGATTGCAAGCTTCTCCAATCTGAATATTTTCCATGATACCTGTTTTGATCAAGATATAAATGAGCATTGTCTTAGAAAGATTACCCATGTTCCCTTCTGAATCGATAGTTTGAACAGTTGTGTAAGCAGAGGGAACCATCTCAGGTTGGTCAAAAGATGGGATTTCAGTTTTTATCGTCTCCGAGTCAATCATCGAAGCACGATGGTGAAACTCTCCCCAAGGTCGTTCTTCTAGAGACATGATCTCTTGAATAGCTTCGTCTGTAGGCAAGACTTTATTAAGGAGATCCTTAGAGAGAACTGTGATGGGTGGGAGGTTTGTACCTTCGGTCAAAACCATAGCAGTGGAGGGTTCAAATGCTATTTGGATGGCTTGGTAAGCCAACTCTACTGGTGAGAGCGGCCACTGATCTCCGTAGGAATCAATGTCTGAAGGTTCCAGAATGATCGATGGGTCGATAGAGCCATCCAAAGTGGTGGATATCATTGCAACCGTGTTTGGGATCCGTGGGGGCGGGAGAGGAAAAAAACCCAGTAGGGAAGATGCCTTCAGAAAGCCGGTACCGATACTGACGTAAGAGTTAGGAAAGCCTCCTATTAGGGGTACAGTGCTACTTGGTAACATGGCATAATCAGGGGTGCAGAAGGATAGCTGATCCACTGTGACTATTTTCCCATCTAATGGAAATAGGATGAGTCAGAAGACCGAATACAAAATGGCAGTCATGGCATAAGACCAACTGTGACCAAGCAATAGATTATAGTCTAGATGGCGCTCTACGACTTCAATGTCCATGTTTACCGTTTTCCCACTCAGAGTGATGGGAAAGCTAGCAAGGTATCCTTTTGGGAGGAACATGTGGCCATTAAAAGCTTTGAGAGAACTCAATGGCGGGGTGATGGTAGGAGAACCTAAATTGAGCCAGCAAGCTTGTGACATAACGTAGGTCGAAGCACCGTCGTCTATGACAGTGCGATGGATTGGTCTCCCTTTCGACACAACCTGCACCTGGAATGCGAGTTGTTGTGAGAGGCTAGGTTTAGCCTTTTCCATATCAAATATAGCTAGCATGGAATCCTGGGGGTCTATTCCACCAATGGCTGAAAGAAAGGCTTTCCTTTGTGCTGGACAGGTTTGTAATACTTCGAGAGAAAACATGGCTAACGGTGCCTGTGCCAAATCTTCTACAATGTTGTAGTTTTTGGCTACACGTGCAGAGGTGTTATGAGTCGTGTGTCAAAGTGTCTCTTTGGGGGGATGAATCACAGGTTTAGCAGTAGGCCGTTCGATATACAAATCATTGGGTGGCGGTGGATTTGAACTAGTTCCAGGTTCTTGAGCATCTATGGTAGGATTTCCATAAAGCTTGGCTCGAGTTTGAAGTTCAACACTCTTGATGCCATAAATGGCAGATGGTCCTTCGCTGGAAGGATGCGAACCACCATTGCCCTGTTGATGTGGATGTGGCAGATTATCAACCATGTCTTGATGTTGCTGTTGTTGGTTTGGGAAAGGATTATGAAGAATGGCAGGTGTTTGCCCAGAATCCTTGTTGGCAATAAAATCAGTGCATTCCTGCAGCCGAGGACATTTGTATGTCAAGTGGTCCTCCGCACAGATCTTGCAAGGAAATTTCATGGGTTTATCCTTCCCTTTGTCATTTTTGGCAGCGTTTTTCTGATTAGGGTTATTTTGATTATCCGACTACTCTTCTGAAGAAGAAGCCTTTTTATTGTTCTTCTTATTTTTCTCACTAGGTTTTTGTGAGGTTTGCACAGAATTCACCTCAGTGGTAGGAAGAGTAGTCGTTTGGTGAGGGGCAGTGGCAGCCAAAGATGGCTAGGAGGTTTTCCCCCAAGACTACTTTTTGGCCACACCAGATATTGTGCCAACGAGACCGTCGGCATGTGCTCCAGTTTTCTGAGAGGCCGGAGGATTTGGGTTACCAGGGGCATGGGGGAGTAGATTGTATAGCGTGCCGGATTGCGAATAGATTAAATCCAAATGCTGGGCACGACGAATACATTGATATTCTGTAACCACACCAGAAAGGCCAATTTCTTTAGAGATGTGGGGTAAAAGAGACTTGCAAAACCAATTGGCTAAAAGATGATCCGAGATTGGCGCTTTCACTAGCCTCCTCCTATGTCTCCATTCATGAATATGATCGGAGATGTGGGTGGCGGTGTCTTGGTGCAGCGAGGTTAACAATTCCGTTCCAGTTTCAAATCTAATTGTTAATTGGAAGTTCTTTAGGAACTCCGTCGCTAAAGTGCCAAAAGTATTGATGGCAGTGCACGAAAATTCAATGTACCACTTGGCGGCATTGCCTGTAAGGGTGCGGAAAAATAGTCGAAGCCAGACACTATCATCCACCATGGAATTGGATATAGACCATAGATGAAAGGTAGTGATGTGTGCGGCTGGGTCGTCCCCTTGTTTCCCATCGAACTTCGGGATGTCAGAAGGAATCTTATGCGGTACTGGAGGCCAAAGCAGGTTGTGATTGATGGGGTCGTTAGTCAATTTATGGATATCAGGAATGTTCAAAGCCGCCAAAAATGGCAATTGCGGATTTGCCCCCGAATCTAACCAAGGCAGTATGGGCTGACTACTTAGACCATAGGGTCCACCCATCAACGTGTTACCAGGAGGATAAGTGGGACTTTGACAAAAAATTCCTATAGGTGGAGGAGTAGGGACATATTGTTGTTGTCCATAGGGCATATTGTATTGCGAGGCAATCTGTTGGTTTCCCCCAGTATAAAAGTGCCCTCCCATTTCAGATGGAGGTTGGGTTTGGTTAGTCCAAATGGATGCAATAGAGTTACCTAGAGGCATGCTACTACTTGCATAGTTTGGCAACGACATAGACCCTACACCTATATTTGCACCACTTAAGGGAAAATTATTGACAATAGGTTGTCCCATTTGTCCTAAGGATTGCAGGGGAAGCGAAATGTTCCCTACTACCTGTTATCACTCATATTTTCCTTGATGTTGTGGAAAAGGAAAGTAAATCCGAGGTAACCACAAACCAACCTTCAGATACAGAATCTAGCCAATCTGTATCCAGAGAGGGCTCTCTCTTTAAAATTTAGCTTTGTTCTTAGAGAATATTAGGCTAGTTATAAGTCCAAGAGTTTGTTTGAATTTAAATGGTGGAATCCGCCAACTAAGGGCACGATTGATTAATTCAGGCCATTGGGCTATGGAGTCAAAATGATGGCTTTACTGGATTAAGTTTTTACACCACAGATGGCTTTGCAGGGCAAGATAGCCAAACAGAGAACAATTTTAGATATTAAAGTGAATGGAATGGATTTTGAAGGGATGAAAGGCAATTAATAATATTTCAACATGTTCAAAGAAAGAAAGTGAATGATTACAAATAAAGAGCAGTTAAGAATTCTTTACTATATTAATCAAAATGTTTAAACCAGTGAAACAAGAGCAATTAAGAATTCATTGTTTATAACCAGTTTAGAAGAAAACATTTAGAATAATCACAATTGAAATCAGAGTACACTTAAGAAATTTCTGATTTATTCTTTTTTTTCAATTATTCAGAAATGGAACGTAATGATATTATAAATAGATATAAAACTTAAAACATAGGATAGAAATGACTTATTGAACTGTAGTCTGACATATGAATCCTGCAAAAAGTCTTGAGCTTCAATTCATCATCCAGCAAGCCACAAAGAAATTTATCCAAAGAAATTTTATTCCAAAAATTCAATGTTACAGCAAAGTAGAAGAATCCACCTAAAATACTTCCAAGAGTGAAGTTTTTATACAAATTCTAAACTAAAATATCTTGAAAAAATATCAAGATTAGTTCACAAATCTCTCCAACTATTTTACATAAATAGAACTTAAGTAAAGGAAACTAAAAATAATGCATATATTTAGCACTATTTCTTATGGATAGGTGATGAAAAAGAGGATAATTCGAATTTGATCCAACTCTTAGTTGATGATGATGCATCCAAGTCACTAACTGCTTCCTTTCTTTGTGCATTCTGCTCCAACAATTCTGAAAACTTGGGGTCCAATGATATCTTTGTATTTTTTAATATATAATAGATATGTAAAAAATGAAAGAGGTTATTGTGGATTAATATGTTGGTGATATAAACCTCTTTCATTTTCCAACAATTCCTCTCCAGCTGTGCACAATAGGCTCTGTAAAAATATGTGTAAAACAGAGTTTTACAGAGTCTGAAAAATAGCCTGTAAATATGTGCATGTATCTCTCATTATGAGATAACGGTGAAAAACATGAGATATGTTTTTGTATATGGGTCCCTTAGGAACAAAAACCTCCTTCATTTTGATATGATGTATTTTTAATTTACCACAATCTTCTCTGCAAAAGGATGACTTAACTGGAATTTTCTGCAAAAAGTGCTTTCCAACATTGTTTAATATTTCCAAAACCATAATAGCTGTTAGAAAAGTGAGAGAGGTTTTTGTACATGGTCCTCTTAAGAACATAAACCGATTTCAATTTTTCAAAATTCATCTTGGATTGATCGTAATAGTTTCTGCAAAACAATCACTAAAGCATGAAATTTCTGCAAAAATGTTCCATCTTGTTATGTTTTTCCATCTTTTTACTTTTTTGCTCTTTTGACTGTTTTACTTTCACTTTAGACAAACTTCACTATTGGTGAAAGTATTCTCATCTATTTTTACCATTTTACTGCCTTTTGTATTTATTTTTACTATTTACCTTTGACTGCTCTGTAACTTCATTTTAACTTTCACTCTGACTTTTACCTGATACACTTTAACCACTGATACTCTTTAACTGTTATGCTTTTACTATCCCTGTAAATTCTCATTTCACTTTTACCATTCACTGTGCACATTTCATCATTATAATCTCTCTCTGAATTTGTATACAAACTGTTTGTTGAATGAAATCTAGGTCTGCAGGGAGGTGATTGTAGGCTTTTTGAAAGACCTGTGGAATGAGATCAGTCTGTGAAGGTTTAACTTTTCATGAGATAAATTGGCATATTTCTCAAGCATATCTCCTATGGACAGGGGAGTCAAGGCTTGAATAGGTTGAAATTGAATCATTTCATTAATAGACTGAGTAGTTATGGAAAATAGGACAGCTTGATTTGGGGATAAGACTGCTCTCTGGTTAGGATCATAATTGGCATGGAAAAAATGGATTATTTCAGGGAAAATATGGACAGAGGGAAAGAGGTACCTGGGAAGATTAGATTCCCATAACCCAATAGTATCTAAGCCATTCAAATAATTGTCTCTGCAGCGAAAAGAAATTCGAAGAGGACTATCACTAAAACTCAGGTCTTTGATTTGGAAATCCTGTCGACTAATGATAAATAATCCAAGTCTCTGTGAGGGGTGTTCAATGGGGCGACGTTTAAAGCCATAGGAGCTTCCATTTTTGGTTCTTGTGGATTCAAAAATGGAAATTCGGCTTATGGTGAAAGATTGAGCAAAATTATAGGTTTCAACCGGAGAAACAGGTACAATTGCAGGTTGGGAAATCAATTACAGTTCTTCGGGATTAAGGAATGAACTAGCAATCAATTTTTTAACTCTGTTTTAGTAAAAGAAAGAGGAAAACCGAGTTTCTTACAGAGTTTAGTGTGATTTTAGGGTAAATACCTGCTTTTGGAGAAAAGAGCATTTCGAACAGATGCGGGTGAATGCAGATAATCTTTTGAGAGGCTCGACTGCAATTTTCTTTGACAGGATAAAGGTTGTCAGACTTCAGAATTTTCAAATTCAAATTTTCTGCGTGGAGGGTGTATTCGTTCAGTTCGTGCAGAATAATGAAAAAGACACGAATTTTTTGTTTTATTGGCAAAGTCAAATGGGAGGGAATTTTTATTATTTTAATGACTGACGTCATTCTGTACGAGAGGTGAATCACGGGGAGGAAAAATGGTAAGCGGTTTTTTCCGCACCACTTATGAGCGAAGGCGGTTTCGGGTGGATGGGCAGTGAAGCGATACAGCGCTCGACACGTAGCAATGGCACTATTCATAAACCACTTTTATTTCGTGCGTTATCTTTCGGATGGGGGATGGCCAGCGGAATCGATGCGAGCCGTTGATCTTGGGCGGATCGATCCAACGGTTGACGAAATATGGAGTTGACGGATATTTAATGGGCGGGACCGACATGATTTAATATGAATTAATCATTTCGGGAGGCGTTTGATTGGAGGGTTCGGTTATTAATTAATCTTTAAGAATTAATTAATCCCATATAGAAAAATGGTCGGGAAATGTTAAATGCACAGGGATGATTTATTCCAAAGTTTGGTTTTAATTAAACTTTGGGTTTATTTTTCTGTTTTAAACATATATACATATATTTAACATTTTTCGTATATTTTATTATATGATAATTAAATCAATGTGATTTTCTTACCATAGGGGGCAGGAATAGAATTAATGTTATATTTTAACCAAAAGGGGGTATATTGTGGGTTTTTGACTTGAATAAGTGGGAATAAAATACTTTTGGCTAAAATAGCTATAATACATGGGTTTTGGGGATATTACTATAAAATGATTTATACATAATAGGAAAAGGTGATTTTCATAGGGAGTTAATATATAAATTAGAGTTAATATGACAAGGGGACAATGTAAACTCAAAACATTTAAATATAACCAAGAAAGTGAAGATTCAAAAGTAAATGGCATTATTATACTTTCATCACTTAGAATTAGAATAAAAGTGATTTTGAGGGCTTTTCATGAAATATTGAAGGATTTTCCTAAGTAAAATGGGATTTAAACTTAGGAAATAATTTTTTTAGAGGTGAATGAATGTGATAATGGATGATTTAAAGTACTTAGTTTTTTTCAATTATTGGGCCGAGGGTCCGGTCCCTCCAAAAGTCAAGGAAATGCCTTGAGCCCCTTTAATCTTCAAATACCTTAGTGCTCAGGGAAATTAGTGAAATATTTAAGGGAAAATGAAGGGCAAGTTAATAATCTTGACCTTGCTTTGCTGTGAACTTTTTCCAATGTAGTATCTGCCTTTGCACTTGTGATGAAATTAAAATTGAACATATTTGGAACCATCATTCATCACATGTAATTCTGCAACAACATCTACCTACCCTACTTACTTTACCCTACCATTTTCTCTCCTTTATTAGGGTGCACTTAGACTGGCAAACCCTTATCAATTTTCTTTTTCTTTTACATGGCAAACCTATCTAAGTCTACACTTATTACATCCAAGGGCTCAGATTAAACTGTTGAGCACCTTTTATTAACTCTACTTATCTACTTATCTACAAATATTAAACTGTTTGGTCAGATATTTATTCTCTATTCTACAACATGAAATTGAAAAATGAATGAGTCCAATTTTAAACAGTTTGACGCTTCATAAATTGTGGCAAAATTTTGACAAACTGCACACAATTTTGTTTATCACATTAGAGCAAAAAGTAGTGGCATTTAGACTTGCACACTTTCCTTGGCCTTTTCTTGTTTGGGGTTCATTTTCTTTCACTTTTTTGGCCATTTTTATTTTTTCACCCTTTGATTTTTCTTTTAGGGTATACCCTCTTTACAATTTTTAAATTTTTTGATTTTTTGATTTTTTTGAAAATATGGAACACCTTTGCAACAAGAAAAAGGTTTGAACATATTGCATAGTTCATCAAGTCAATCATGAAAAATGACACCTATTGGTATAGGAGTCTAACATTGGCTCCACTTGGGGATGGCTTTTCCTGGTGAAAAGTCAAGAACAGCAGGTCAGTTGTCCTCATCCATTGACCTTGGTGAACCAGGAAATGTCTTCTGTCTTCTGCAAACTAAAATCTAATCTGAAACTAAAACAACGCACAAAAATTTTCTAACCAACTTAATGAAAAACTAGCTGAAAATTGAAAACTAAAAAAAAATGCTCAAAACTCTGAGCTTATTAGCACTCATCTACCTACTCAATCTACTGTTCAACTGCTAGTTAGGTAAAATGAAATATCCAATGCAACCATTCAAGCATTATGTACTTTGATAGATTTTGTTGCATTTTCTTGTTGATTATCAAAATTGTACTTCTGCAACCTATTAGAAACTTGTCAACAAATGAGAGGATAAGGAAACACTTGATTTTCTTTGTTGACTCTAGAAATTGTACAAAAGGATCTTCCAAAATATATACACTGATGTTTAACTGATCTGAACAACTGTACATCTGTTCTGGATGGCCTCCATACCATGAATATGAAATTTTATTTTCATCTTTATCTCCCTGTAAACTTTCAGATAAGATTTGTGATGATATTCCTACTGATTGTAATGTTTGAGTGTTGAATACTTTATCATCTTGATTCTGAAAATCATAGTTAGTTAATAGAGGAATGCTTTGACTGCCTTCAATATTCAACATATCTGCTGTTGGATCCTGAAAAACTTGGGAAAATGGCTGCAACCTATAACATATAGGTTTCCATGAGACTTCATAAACTTCACCAAGTTTCTCATCCTTTTCATTAAATATGTTATACCACATTTCCTTTAAACATTGCAATGATTCAAAAAATAATGGTATGGAACTTTCTTGTGTCATTTGATCATTTATTTCAATGGGAACTAATAACTGCAATTGTGAAACTGAAAAATCTTGATCAATAGTTTCATTATCTTCTTTGTTGTTAACCACAATTCCTAAAGATTGCTGATTATTGATGGCATGATAGTTGTCTCTAATGAACTGAAATGAAGCAAAACAAAGAGGTAAATAATCTTCACTTATTTCCACATTTTCTGCTTTTTCTTCCTCACTCTCATGGCTGATTTGTATTGGCTAATTACTATCTTCAATCTGCTGAAACCAAGTTTCTTCATCCCACAAACTAGCTTCTGATTTCTCTATAAAGTTAGCTTGAGTTTGGAGAACATAACTATCATCATAATGATCATACTTAGGCAAATCATCAAAAGAAGGAATGTCATCAAACATACACATTAGATCAGTAGATTCATCTTCCTCATATTGATCTATAAATTCATTTTCTAATCTATGATAATTTGAATTAAGAGGAATTTGTTCATGGCTATCAACCTCTTCTATTTCTTCATGGTGATTTTGAATAAAAAATTCTTCTTTCATAGTGATCTCCTGTGTTATTTCATCTAGTTTTCTTACCAAAAGGCTGAGTTTTACCTCTGCAATATTTTTCTTTTCCTCTTCTTCTGCTTTCAACTTTTTCTTTGCAGATTTACTTCTACATCAACTGCAATGTTCTGCATCTGTACAAGTTTTTTTGGATCTCTTTCTCTTAATCGAAATTCTATTTCTGGATCAAAGGCACTTGGATAATGCAAGAGAGTTGAATCATGAGGAGGTTTAATATTTTCTGGCAATGAATTATAAACTTGATTAAATCTGTCAGAAAATTGTTGTATTGTTTCATTTGGATGTATTTTTAATTGATTATATTCTTCCATGATCACAAAATGATTAACTTTGATTATCCATCTATCAAGGAAAAGTTTGATAAACTGCTGGAAATTTGAGATGCTAGCATTAGGCAGATTTTTGAACCAAATCTTGATTCTATTTTGCAAAGAAAGAGAAAAAAGTCTGATTTTAACATCATCTTCATCAATCTCAAATAAATCCAAATAATTTTCAAAACCTTGAATATGTTTTTGGGTAGTGATACCATTCTCTCCATCAAATCTAGGAAGATACTTATAATATTTTTTAGGAAAATCATGGAGTATAGGAGGTAAAATAAGGGGCTTATATCTATTTGGAACTTTATATGGCACAAGGATATGTACAGGGATTGCAAGATCAGTCTTGATTATTTGAGGCTTCTTAATTGGAAAATGATCATCATTAGATTCATAAGAAAGCCGCTCAAAGAGATTAGGAGAATTGTTACTTACAATCTTCAAAGGAAAATAACTAAAAACTAATCTAAGATCTTCTATAAAATACAATATATATTGAAAAAATTTCTTAATGAGAAAGAACATAATGTCTTGGATTAAGATCCAAGTTGAAAGCCTGATCTTTCCATATTGTTCTTTGAGGTTCATTCCTCCAGTGGAGTCTTGATTGTGAAATTGATTTGGAGTCGCCAGGTGGATGATTTTAACCTTTATGTGTCTGATCACTGTCCACCATCATAGATCAGATCTGAACCTGTAAAAAAAATTTGAAGAAAAAGTTAGTTCTTGAGGAAACCAAACTTTGAGTATTTTATGATTTTATTTTTTTTAATGAATTTTCAAAACAACTTCTATAATTTCTTTAAGAGGTTTCAGATATTGAATTTAAATTTTCCTAAAGATTTATTGAACTAGAGAAACTGATTGAATGTTTGAAACCAAAGTTCAGTTTATAAGCTAGACAAGAGATAGACTGAAGCAGCATTTATTTACTATGCAATTGCAGAGCAAAAGCAGTTCAAACGCTACCGGGCTGATCTTCAGGCTCTGTCTGTAACTTATAAGAAAACAAAAGTAACAATTAAAATGATTCAGTTCCCCAGTATGGTTGCCACTATGTTATCACTCAGATTTTCCTTGAAGTTGTGGAAAAGGAAAGTAAATCCGAGGTAACCACACACCAACCTTCAGATACAGAATCTAGCCAATCTGTATCCAGAGAGGGCTCTCTCTTTAAAATTTAGCTTTGTTCTTAGAAAATATTAGGCTAGTTATAAGTCCAAGAGTTTTGTTTGAATTTAAATGGTGGAATTCGCCAACTAAGGGCACGATTGAGTATTTCAGGCCATTGGGCTATGGAGTCGAAAGGATGGCTTTACTGGATTAAGTTTTTACACCAAAGATGGCTTTGCAGGGCAAGATAGCCAAACAGAGAACAATTTTAGATATTAAAGTGAATGGATGAAAGGCAATTAAGAATCTTTCAACATGTTCAAAGAATGAAAGTGAATGATTACAAATAAAGAGAAGTTAATAATTCTTTACTATAGTAATCAAAATGTTTAAACCAGCGAAACAAGAGCAATTAAGAATTCATTGTTTATAACCAGTTTAGAAGAAAACATTTAGAATAATCACAATTGAAATCAGAGTACACTTAAGAAATTTCTGATTTATTATTTTTTTTCAATTATTCAGAAATGGAACGTAATGATATTATAAATAGATATAAAACTTAAAACATAGGATAGAAATGACTTATTGAGCTGTAGTCTGACACATGAATCCTACAAAAAGTCTTGAGCTTCAATTCATCATCCAGCAAGCCACAAAGAAATTTCTCCAAAGCACTTTTATTCCAAAAATTCAATGTTACAGCAAAGTAGAAGAATCCACCTAAAATACTTCCAAGAGTGAAGTATTTATACAAATTCTAAACTAAAATATCTTGAAAAAATATCAAGATTAGTTCACAAATCTCTCCAACTATTTTACATAAATAGAACTTAAGTAAAGGAAACTCAAAATAATGCATATATTTGGCACTATTTATTATTGATAGGTGATGAAAAAGAGGAGAATTCGAATTTGATCCAACTCTTAGTTGATGATGATGCATCCAAGTCACTAACTGCTTCCTTTCTTTGTGCATTCTGCTCCAACAATTCTGCAAACTTGGGGTCCAATGATATCTTTGTATTTTTCAATCTGTAATAGATATGTAAAAAGTGAAAGATTTTGTTGTGGATTAATATGTTGGTGAGATAAACCTCTTTCAGTTTCCCAAAATTCCTCTCCAGCTGTGCACAATAGGCTCTGTAACAATATGTGTAAAACAAAGTTTTACAGAGTCTGAAAAATAGCCTGTAAAGATGTGCATGTATCTCTGATTCTGAAATCACTGTGAAAAAAGTGAGATAGGTTTTTGTAGATGGGTCTCGTAGGAAAAAAAAAATCCTTCATTTTGGTATGATGTATTTTGGATTTACCACAATCTTCTCTGCAAAATGATGACTTAACTGGAATTTTCTACAAAAAGTGCTTTCCATCATTGTTTAATATTTCTAAAACCATAATAGCTGTTAGAAAAGTGAGAGAGGTTTTTGTAGATGGTCCTCTTAAGAACATAAACCTCCTTCCGTTTTTCAAAATTCATCTTGGATTGATTGTAATAGTTTTTGAAAAACAATGACTAAAGCATGAAATTTCTGCAAAAATGTTCCATCTTGTTATGTTTTTCCATCTTTTTACTTTTTTTCTCTTTTGACTGTTTTACTTTCACTTTAGACAAAATTCACTATTGGTGAAAGTATTCTCATCTATTTTTACCATTTTACTGCCTTTTGTATTTATTTTTACTGTTTACCTTTGACTGCTCTGTAACTTCATTTTAACTTTCACTCTGACTTTTACCTGATACACTTTAACCACTGATACTCTTTAACTGTTATGTTTTTACTATCCCTGTAAATTCTCATTTCACTTTTACCATTCACTGTGCACATTTAATCATTCTAATCTCTCTCTGACTTTGTATACAAACTGTTTGTTGAATGAAATCTAGGTCTGCAGGGAGGTGATTGTAGGCTTTTTGAAAGACCTGTGGAATGAGATCAGTCTGTGAAGGTTTAACTTTTCATGAGATAAATTGGCAGATTTCTCAAGCATATCTCCTATGCACAGGGGATTCAAGGCTTGACCAGGTTGAAATTGAAGCATTTCATTAATAGACTGAGTAGTTATGGAAAATAGGACAGCTTGATTTGGGGATAAGACTGCTCTCTGGTTAGGATCATAATTGGCATGGCAAAAATGGATTATTTCAGGGAAAATATGGACAAAGGGAAAGAGGTACCTGGGAAGATTAGATTCCCATAACCCAATAGTATCTAAGCCATTCAAATAATTGTCTCTGTAGCGACAAAAAATTCGAACAGGACTATCACTAAAACTCAGGTCTTTGATTTGGAAATCCCTGTCGACTAATGATAAATAATCCAGGTCTCTGTGAGGGGCGTTCAATGGGGCAATGTTTAAAGCCACAGGAGCTTCCATTTTTGGTTCTTGTGGATTCAAAAATGGAAATTCGGCTTATGGTGAAAGATTGAGAAAAATTACAGGTTTCGACCGGAGAAACAGGTACAATTGCAGGTTGGGAAATCAATTATAGTTCTTCAGGATTAAGGAATGAACTAGCAATCAATTTTTTAACTCTATTTCAGTAAAAGAAAGAGGAAAACCGAGTTTCTTACAGATTTTAGTGTGATTTTAGGGTAAATACCTGTTTTTGGAGAAAAGAGTGTTTCGAACAGACGCGGGTGAATGTGGATAATCTTTAGAGAGGCTCGACTGCAATTTTCTTTGACAGGATAAAGGTTGTCAGACTTCAGAATTTTCAAATTCAAATTTTCTGCGTGCAGGGTGTATTCGTTCAGTTCGTGCAGAATAATGAAAAAGACACGAATTTTTTGTTTTATTGGCAAAGTCAAATGGGAGGGAATTTTTATTATTTTAATGACTGACGTCATTTTGTACGGGAGGTGAATCACGGGGAGGAAAAATGGTAAGCGGTTTTTTCCGCACCACTTATGAGTGAAGGCAGTTTCGGGTGGATGGGCAGTGAAGTGATACAGCGTTCGACACGTAGCAATGGAACTATTCATACACCACTTTTATTTCGCGCGTTATCTTTCGGATGGGGGATGGCCAGCGGAATCGATGCGAGCTATTGATCTTGGGCGGATCGATCCAATGGTTGAAGAGATATGGAGTTGACGGATATTTAATGGGCGAGACCGACATGATTTAATATGAATTAATCATTTCGGGAGGCGTTTGATTGGAGGGTTCGATTATTAATTAATCTTTAAGGATTAATTAATCCCATATAGAAAAATGGTCGGGAAATGTTAAATGCGCAGGGATGATTTATTCCAAAGTTTGTTTTTAATTAAACTTTGGGTTTATTTTTCTGTTTTAAACATATATACATATGTTTAACATTTTTCGTATATTTTATTATATGATAATTAAATCAATGTGATTTTGTTACCATAGGGGGTGGGAATAGAATTAATGTTATATTTTAACCAAAAGGGGGTATATTGTGCGTTTTTGACTTGAATAAGTGGGAATAAAATACTTTTGGCTAAAATAGATATAATACATGGGTTTTGGGGATATTACTATAAAAGGATTTATACATAATAGGAAAAGGTGATTTTCATAGGGAGTTAATATATAAATTAGAGTTAATATGACAAGGGGACAATGTAAACTCAAAACATTTAAATATAACCAAGAAAGTGAAGATTCAAAAGTAAATGGCATTATTATACTTTCACCACTTAGACTTAGAATAAAAGTGATTTTGAGGGCTTTTCATGAAATGTTGAAGGATTTTCCTAAGTAAAATGGGATTTTACTTAGGAAATAATTTTTTTAGAGGTGAATGAATGTGATAATGGATGATTTAAAGTACTTAGGTTTTTTCAATTATTGGGCCGAGGGTCCGGTCCCTCCAAAAGTCAAGGAAATGCCTTGAGCCCATTTAATCTTCAAATACCTTAGTGCTTAGGGAAATTAGTGAAATATTTAAGGGAAAATGAAGGGGAAGTTAATAATCTTGACTTTGCTTTGCTGTGCACTTTTTCCAATGTAGTATCTGCCTTTGCACTTGTGATGAAATTAAAATTGAACATATTTGGAACCATCATTCATCACATGTAATTCTGCAACAACATCTACCTACCCTACTTACTTTACCCTACCATTTTCTCTCCTTTATTAGGGTGCATTTAGACTGGCAAACCCTTATCAATTTTCTTTTTCTTTTACATGGCAAACCTATCTAAGTCTACACTTATTACATCCAATGGCTCAGATTAAACTGTTGAGCACCTTTTATTAACTCTACTTATCTACTTATCTGTCAAGATTAAACTGTTTGGTCAGATATTTATTCTCTATTCTACAACATGAAATTGAAAAATGAATGAGTCAAGTTTAAACAGTTTGAATCTTCATAAAATTGTGGCAAAATTTTGACAAACTGCACACAATTTTGTTTATCACATCAGAGCAAAAAGTAGTGGCATTTAGACTTGCACACTTTCCTTGGCCTTTTCTTGTTTGGGGTTCATTTTCTTTCACTTTTTTGGCCATTTTTATTTTGTCCCTTGATTTTCTTTAGTATTACTTCACAATTTTTTAAATTTTTGATGTTTGATTTTTTTTGAAAAATATGTGGAACACCTTTGTTAAATAAGAAATTTTTTGAACATATCGTATAGTTCATCAACACTGCGAAAATGACACCTATTGGTATAGGAGTCTAACACTACCTACGTGCTGGTAACACTGCCCCCTGGTATAGTGGCCAAGGGGTTTGAACTCAGCAGAGGGTTCCAACCGAAAGGGTTGCTAAAAGGCACCGAAGTAGTCATACTTGTGGGAGGAGCTACCGTGGGTCCCAACGTGGTCACGGTAGAAGTAGATGCTGAAGGATTCGGTAAGCTACTGACAGTTGTGATGACCGTAGGGTTGGGAGTAGGTATATGTTGACTACTGGGGTTACCCAGTGATGGCATAGAACTGACCACCGGCGGGGAGGATGGTGGCGAACTTGGGATGGTTTCCATTGGCATCGACCCTGTGGATGCTAGTGGTGAAATGGATGTTTGTGCGGCCAAATACATATCTTGGCGTGGTGGAATCTGAATTATCATAGGCCCTAATGGATCAGTGAGCGGAGGATTGTAATGAGGTACAACCCCTTCAGTGAAAGGGTCCTCCGGAAATTCCGGATGATATGAGGCTATGTGAAAATCAAGATTAGTCAGAGGAGACTACTCTTCCGTAGAAGGCACGGGTTCACCAAGGTTCAGTTCTTCCTCAATAGTGAGAGGAGGTAGACCTCGTTGTCGTTGGGACAAACAACATGTGTCAGAGGACGCCACGGTGACCTGTTTAATTTTAAAAAAATTTAAAAAATTATGATGTATTATGAAGTCTCAATGACAGTAACCACACACCTAAAAAATAAAAAAGGACTCTCTAAAATCAATCAGCAAGCAGCCAAAAAAGGGTGCCCTGTCTGAGTACTACTGTTTTCTGGTGATGAAATCCAATATCACAATAGTATACAGAGAGGGTTGGTCGAAAGTACAGTTACCATCACTCCAGAGCTTCGCCCGAACCTCAGACGATAGGTGTAAGCACTCTCGCAAAGACGAGTACCCTCCTAAAGACCAAATACAGAGTGGGTCTGTTTGTTTCAGGTACCAAGACAGCCTGTCCCAGTCACCTTGTGTAAGTCCCTAAAAATTATGGCCACTAAAGATACCTCAAATCACAGACATCATCAGGGGGGTCCACGGTCAAGGACAGTGTGCTATATGGGCAGAATACCTAGATCCCTGATCTAGTTTCAACATCCCCGAAGGAAACCCCAATATATAACACACCCACCGGATGTAGTCAAAGGCGGGCTACCTTCTTGTGCACCCAAGTGTTGTCTCGCACTGAGCTCCGGTAAAGGAATGGTCTCGATAATATGAGTGCAATAGGATTTCATTCGTTAATGAATCTAGTTTCAAGTTTTGAGATCTTGGGTGATTTTCTCACTGTTACTAACCCAAGATCCTAGCCTGAACTACTGTTTGTGTGAGATCAAAAAAGAGTAATGTGATTGATTTTATTATCGCTTGATTCTTAGTGTACTTGATTATTAGTCTTGTGAAGGGGGAGTGGACGTATGAAATGTAATGAGACTCTGACTCAGAAAACCATGAAAAACATGCTCTAAATGTTTAATTCGATGAAGAGTATTTCTACAAGGAGAGGTTTCTTTTCAACATCCATGCACTAACATTCAAATAACACATTTCGACTTTAAATATTCAGACTTCTATCTACCTCTTCTTAACAGTCTATGAACTGAAAATTTCAGAATTAACTCAGCTAGATGCAGAAAAAACTAAAAAAAAAGGAATTATTCTCTAAAAATTAAATGCTTTTGAAACTAAGTTTTCAAACAAGAGCAAACAAATAGAAATTCCAGCTTAGTAAACAAGCATAGGGATTCAGTTAAGGAGATATATTGATGGACAAAAAATTATGCAGCTAAAACATAATCACAGTAGTGAACAGCAAGTTTTGGCTGAGTAACGCACTGTCTCTGAGTAAAGACAGCGTTAATCCAGAGACTAACGCACTGTATTTAAGTAGATTCAACATTATAATGCACTGGAAAACTGACAGGGGTAGCGTTATCCAGGGAAAAATTCTTCAGATGGTCAAATAGAAACAGGATTGAACTCTGCGAGCTTTTGAAATGTCTACTGGGCATAATTATTGGTCAGAAGGATCTTTGAATAGAGGAGAGAAGAAAGGAGGAAAGGAATAGTCCAGAAACTATGGGGAAACTCTCCCCAGCAGAGTCATCAATTCTGCTATAGGGTAAAATTCTTGGGTTGTTGGTTATCGTATATCCCTCTCAGGGCTTTCCGGTGCCCGAGGAAGATAGTAAGATTAGCTGTACAGTTCACAAATATGGCATATACATGTTCATATTAACTTAAAATAACTTGATGGAATGTGATAGAGAATTACCTCTTTGATGATCTTGGAGTCCCTTGGAGAGCACTAGGCAGCGAAACAAGAGTCCTTCTTCACCGGCTCCAAATCTTAGTCCTACAATCAATCAAAGCACTCATGTAATTTCTAACACAACATATATTCTATCAATTAAGCTAATATATAAGGAACATCTAAATTATCTAATCTGAGCCATTCATATCATACTATGTAAATATTCAACAATAACATTAACATTAAGCATCTAATGGACAAACAACACAAGCCTATTGATTTTAAAGAAGAGGATTACAACCATCGGCTAAACAAGAACTCTCAGCCGTTCAATCTCTTTCTTCTTCGCAAGAAGTCTTAGTCAACAAGCTCTCTAGGTTTCTTGACTTCTACCAAGTCTTCACACTATAAATATTCATTTCTACTTCACAAGTATTCAGAACATTAGCAATCCTTTGACCTTCAACTAAGAGCCTTCAGCTCCTTTTTATAGGAGAGGGAGACTCTATGAATTGGTGCTTTGTAGTTTCCTTTGTGAAATGACTCTCTTGTGAGGGAAATCCGGAGATTCAAATCATTCTCCACGTGTTTTTTTTTTTTCAAACTTAAAACATGCGTAACGCTACCCTATAGTGTAAACAGAGCATTGCCCTAGCCACTAACGCAGCACATTCACTGCTCTCATGCATTATAATGCTCTTGTTTTTTTATATAGAGGCGTTACCTTGGCAGAAATAGGTTTAATTTAGGTCTTTGTATTCCTTCCATATTTGTCTTCTCCCTTCAATGATGAGAGTTGACCTGTAAAAACTACGCCTCCTCCGTTGGAAGACATTCCAGGGGAGGAGGTTCCATATTATGAAATTACCAGAGAGAAGTTGAGAGCCTTGCGCCCAGTTGTCCGCAATCTCATCAGGGATTTGCGATATGCCGCAATCATGAGTTTCTTGACCCATACTAGGACCCCGACTGAAAACATCACTCGTAATGGTGCCCTGGTGAGTACCATACCCCAGTTAGTGAATCTCATGGTTGAAGACCTCACCACCGCTGTTTAGGGTGACGAACCGATTCTCGAGCTCTAAGGGGGCGAAGAGGAGGAATTTGGTACAACTGAGCCTTTCCCCGACCCTCATCCCAACCAAACCCAACCGAACAACAAGTAGGCACACCCCCCACCTGGGGGAGGTGATGGAATAGAGGCCGAGGGAACGAAGGCGAGGGAAATAGGGCCCGCGGGAATGAAGGAGAGGGAAATAGAGCTCGCAGAAACGAAGGCGAGGGAAATAGAGCCCGCAAGAATGAAGGTGAGGTGAATAGAGGCCGTGGGACTGGAGGTATAGGAGATAGAGGCCATGGCCAAGGACACCGTGCCAACCACCCCCGCTCAAACCCAAATAGGCTGCCTATCCACAATTGGGGATATCTCAGAGACATGGCCAACCGAGAGAGATATCAAGATGAACACTCTCGCCATGAGGGAGAAGCTTCGGTCTCAGGTACGAGGAGTGAATCTGAGCCTGAGATCAAGCACCACTACCAGGCTAGGAGAGTGCAACCACTTGCTTGGATGGCCCAGTCCCCGTTAGATCTTTTGGGCCCCCTCCACGACCTGCCTAGGCACCCTGAGAAACATCTCCCCAAGTTTGATCCCGAGAAAGGCACCTTGGCCGAAGATCATATAAGCAACTTCTATCTTTCCCTGCAAATCATGAGGGTTCAAACAGATGACGTTGCTTTCTGCCTGTTTCCGTACACTCTTGAAAACAAAGCGGCCACCTGGTACCGCTCCCTCCCAAGTGCCTCCATTACGTCATGGGACCAGTTCCGTCGCGCATTCCTGCAGAAATTTTCAGAAGAAAAAACCCCTTCCATGCTCCTTACAGAGTTAAGCACCATTAAGTGCCATAAGAAAGAGAAGGTTAGAGACTTCAACCAGCACTTTGCCACCATACTACAAAATTTCCCCCCCAATTTGGCATTGGACAACTCTATTAACATAGACTACTATACAAAAGCTCTCCCTAGGGATATCGCCATCTTCGTAAAACGCGAAGCTTGGCCCACCCTTGCAGCGAACTACGCAGCCACCCTCGTTGTAGAAAGAGACATGATTTCTATAGGAGCCATCGATCATGAGGGGAGAGATGACCAAAAACCAATCACGAAAAAGGGTCAGTCCTCCACAAACAAAACCACGGATAAGGATAAGGATGCTTTCGACTTAGAGAGTATAGCAAAGACCCTCAAGCTATTGACAAATGAAGTCTCCGACCTGAAGAGGAAGGGTATAGAATCCACGACTAGCACCAAGGCACCTAAGCCCTTTTTCAGAAATAGCAATCCCAACACCAACCAACCTCCATCTAACCCAAACACTATTCTCAACGTGGAAGAAATAGGAAAAGATAACTTCTGTTCTTTCCACCAGGCTACCCACTCTGAAAAAACATGCCCACAATGGATCGACAGCATGACGGCAGTGGTAAATCAACTTCTGGACGATCAAACCCCAGGGGATGTGGGGGAGGATGATACTTCCGACCACGATGAGGAGTTTCCCCCGGATGAAGAACTAGGGTCCTCGGTTCTTGCATTTGATATTATCCGCGGGGACAACAATCTTACCGTCATTGACATCAACATGGCAGACAATCCTAAGGCCCAACCCGTAAGAAACTACAGCCTTAGGAGCAAAGGACCGGTCCCCGAGCCATCCTTTGAGGAGAAGAAAAGGGCTTTCTTAAGGAAAATCCTCCCCCCGGGGAATGAACAACAAGATGCCCCTGAGAAACCCACCAATAACAACACCCGAGAAAATCAAAAGAGCAAGCTCCCGGTGGGGTCCCCCAAAACCACTACCGAGCCTTGTCCTCAATCCGATTCCGCTTATAACATTGTAGAGGACATGAAGAAACTGCTAGTCCCCTCTACAAGCTTTCCCACATCACGAACCAACGAAACTCATTCTTAAAGGCTTCGCCAAATATCAACTAAGCCCCAGAGCAATACGTCCATGACAAGTCACTCTTCCAGTGTTCACTATCAGAATGCCATCAATGCATTGCAAACTCTAGGGGATCTACTCTTCCTTCCCGTTATCTTTTGACTGCTGTAACTTCAACGTCCATAACTCTCTAGTTGACTCCAAACAGATCCACCGTCATCTCCATTCGTTTGTAATGTTTAACATCCGCCCGGAGAAAATTGACATGAGCATCTCATCTAACTTCAGATCGTAGGTGACGCCAAAGGCAGAGAACTAATGCAACGTCATCATCAATCTCTCGTCTCGATTCTAGAGTCCACCAATGTATTAAAATTGTGGTTGTTGCCATTCCGAAGCCTATGGCCTATTACTAGCAGATCGGTCCATCAAGTCAGTAAGGATATTTCTGCAACCGACTGGTCCCACCTGTGGCTTCCGTACAAGGGCCAGAATAACCAAATCAGAGTTGAAAGCGAACCATATATGAAATATACTGTGACTGATTTGGATGCTACTAACAAACCCATCAGTTTTTCCCTGGAGGAGCTTGGCATGTGGTTCTTGGAAGCCATTTTCAGATGTTATCATCATCCTCAGTCTCCAGTAGACCCCGAGATCCAGTCTGAACTAACACTCGTCGCGAAAGACCAAGCCACTCTCGTCTCACACCAAATTGAAGTCCTGCCCCAACCTACAACCCCAAAGGAGCCAGAAAATGACGTTTGGACCCTATACTATGACAGTTCCAAAACCCATGACGGAGCTGGCGCGGGCTGCATCTTGCTAGACCCTCAAAAGAACAAATTCTTGATTTCATGTCGGCTTGAGTTCCAGTGCACCAACAATACTGTTGAATATGAAGCTCTAATCCTCGGACTCAATAAGGAATTGGATTTAAAGGTAAGGTTCTTACAAGTCATTGGAGACTCCGAGATCATTACTCGGCAGGTACGCAATACCATTCATTGTTTGTCTCCACATTTAAAAGCTTATCAACAAGAGGTATGGCGTCTTATTTCTGCTTTCGATGCGTTTGGAATAAAATCTGTTCTTAGAATGCACAATGCATCAGCTAATACTCTGGCTAATGCTGCTGCTAGATTTACCCCTTTGAGGGATGTCTTTTCTATTGAAGTTATATATCGACCCTCCGTTCTAGATAATATTACTAATTTAAGTGTTTTTGATGATGATCAACAGATATTGGAATTTATGCTCAACACTGAAGTATTCAAAGACGCGGCAATTGATGAGGCGGATCACGACCAAGCTTTGCAAGAAGAGCACAAAAAACGCAAGGAGAACCCCATGCCCAAGGGGATAGTGTCACTTGAAAATCTCTTCGATCTACAAAGTTGATTCCGCAGCCCCCCAAATACCAAAGTACAAAGTTCCATCTTGGCACATCGGCAAGTGAACTTGGGATCGGATGAGAACCCGAAGTTCATTAACCTTGGGAAAGACTGTACTGACAAAGAGATGCAGGCCTTCACCCAACTATTTCAGAAGTATCGAGACGTATTTGCTTTGACGTATGATGATTTACGTACGTACGATACTCGGATTATTCAGCACGTGATACCCATGAAGGAAGGTGTGAAGCCATTCCAACAGAAGCTCAGAAAAGTGCATCCTACTTTGAAACCGATGATTCTGAAAGAACTTAAGAAGCTTTTGGATGCATGCATCATCTTCAAAGTTTGTCATTCCACATGGGTGTCAAATTTGGTCCCAGTACGGAAGAATTCTTGTGAGATCTGCTTATGTGTGGATTTCCGTAATTTGAATCGAGCCTCAAATAAAGACAATTACCCGGTGCCACCTATGGAACAAATATTGCAAGCTGTGTCTGGATCCGAGATGTTCTCCTTATTGGATGGGTTCTCTGGTTACAACCAGGTGCTGGTAGTTGAGCCGTACAGATTGAAAACTACCTTTCGGACCAAATGGGGAACGTTCGCTTTCAGGCGCATGCCTTTTGGATTGATAAACGTGGGGGAAAATTTCCAACGGGCCATGGATATAGCTTTCTATGGTTTGATAGGGCAGAGCGTGGTAGTCTATTTGGACAATGTCGGGTGATCATTTACGCCACCTCAAGAAAATCTTCGAGAGGTGCAGGAAGTACGAGATTTCACTTAACCCGAAGAAGAGTGTTTTCGCTGTGGCAGAAGGAAATTTGCTGGGCCACATTATAACTAAGAAATTCATTGTTGTAGATCCAGAGTGGGAAAAAGCCATTTCCCAAATCCCCCCACCAAGCAGTAAGAAAGCAATGCAATCTTTCCTGGGGAAAATCAATTTTGTTCGTAAATTCATATCGGATTTCACCCAGATAGTCAGGCCTTTGCAGGGGATGATAAAAAAGAATGCAGTGTTCAAATGGAATTTGCCAGAGAAGGAGGCCTTCGAAAAAATCAAGCAGGCTATAGTTGAAGCGCCATCCCTCCAAAGTCCAGATTTTAGCAAAGGCTTTATCCTGTATACGTTCGCTTCAGATTCATCACTTGCAGCTATCCTCACATAGAAAGATGGCAACAATGATGAACGACCTATTTCCCTCATGAGTACTGGTTTACAAGGAGCTGAATTGAACTACCCTAAAATCGAAAAGCAAGCATATGCAGTTTACAAAGCAGTCAAGCATTTCAGGCTCTACATATTGGAAAAACATGTCACGGTTTTCATCCCCCACCCAGCTGTCTTCTCACTTTTTGTGCAGCAAGAGCTGGGCGAGAGGCGAGACAACTGGGTGGCATGCTTGCAAGAGTATGATTTAGAGTTTAAACCAGCACATACCGTTAAAGGACAAGGATTGTGCCAAATGGCTGCGGAGGCCGCAAGTTCACATGGAGTTGAAGAAGAATGTTGGGAACAGGAAATTGACATGTATCAGAGTGACCACGTGCCTCAGCAGAGAAGCCCTTCTTGGTACTCTGACATTTCAGGATACTTAGCCCAGGGCATCCTGGACCTTGCTCTAACTGCCCAGCAGAAACGCGCGATAAGACTCAAAGCTGCATCTTACCAGCTGATCCAGGGTAAGATTTTCAAGAAACATTACGATGGAGTCATGCTATGCTGTTTGGAACATGATGAAGCGCATAAAATCTTGACCGAGCTGCACGACGGACCAACTGGAGGTCATGTTGCAGGCGATACCATCGCCCATAAGATAATGCGCGTAGGATACTATTGGCCAACCCTTTTCAGAGATGCGCATGCATATGTCTGGAAGTGCACTCAGTGCCAGAAATTTGCAAACAGGGAAGCGTGGCCAGCCGCCCCTTTAATATCAGTAGAAGAACCTTTTCAACAGTGGGGTTTGGACGTGATTGGCAAAATCATACCTCACTCTTCCAAGCAACACCGGTATATTCTTATTGCTACCGATTATTTCACCACGTGGGTCGAAGCAGCACCTTTACGCCAAATCAATGATCAAGAGGTAATATAATTTGTCACTCATTCCATCATCACCAGGTTTGGCATTCCAACTTCCTTGGTTTTTGATAATGCAACTTACTTTTCATCTTTCAAATTGTATGATTTTTCTCTGGAAAACGGTATTGTTCTTAAACATTCTGAAAATTATTATCCTCAAGGAAACGGGTTAGCTAATTCAACCAATAAAAACCTTATCCGCATCATTAAGAAGACCCTGTTGTCCCACCAGCACAACTGGCACAACGCACTTTGGGCCAACCGTGTCATGCCCAAGTCCTCCCTAGGCACCTCTCCGTATTTTCTCGTGTATGGAAAAGAAGTTGTTCTTCCTCTCCATTTATCTCTCCCTGCCCTTCAGTTATCCCAAGAATGTCATGGTACCCCATGCCCCACCTTGCAGACTCGGATCAACACCCTACTGATGTTGGAGGAAGAAAGACAAAAAACCCGGGATAAGTTCGCCATCCACCAAAGCAGAATCAAGAGATGGTTTGATAGAAGATCCGCAGGGAATAAAAACTTTGAGGTAGGAGACCTGGTCTTGAAGTGGAATAAAGCTCACGAAGAAAAGGGAAAACATTCCAAGTTCCAAGCACTGTGGACCAGTCCTTTCCAAGTTAAAGAGAAATTAGGTTCCCACACGTTTAGACTGCAAACTCTTGAGGGAAGAGTTGAGGTCCTCCCGGTAAAAGGGCATGACCTCAAACATTACTTCACTTAGCAGCCCATAAAGGGCTATCTTATCCTTGTACCATTGTTAGAGCCACATAATTGGCACACTGCCACAGGTTCTATGTTGATGGAAGGCCTTTTCCTGATAGACACGAAGGTGGTAAAAGCTTGCTTGTTATCGGCACCTGAAGGCAGTACATGACCTAGGTCAAGCCATCAAGTGGGAGGAGCCCACCTAGCAAGTTTGAGAGGGTGTCTACAAAAGGAAATCGTGATACAATGGTAACTAGATCAGAAGGGAACAAAGGTACTCCATGTTACATCTAGGCATCCGGGAAAAACCAAAGTCCTCATATCAGACCAGGAGAAACCTCTCTACAAGTAAAATAAGTCAGGATCCCTCATCCACCCAGGCAAAAAAAATTTGCCCATCTCAAAAAAGTGCCATGAGCACATCTAAATAAGTGCCCAAGGCACATTCAAAATAAGTGCAATAGCACACTAATAAATGGTAAAGGATTGAGAAAGGCTTCCTGCGCAGAGAGGTGATGTAACGACTCCGCCGGGGTACTGACCAGGCTCACTGGCAGCGGAGCAATGTTCATGACTCCTAGGCAGTGACTCCGCCGAGACCGAGAGGTTCACTGGTAGCAGAGCAACACGATGAGAACAAAATAATAATACCAAACCCTGTAGCCTCCTGGAGTTCTCCAACCCTTTCGGTCTAGAGACCTGAAGGAATGAAATTTGGTTAAGCAGCACTCAAACAAACCAGCAAGCCAAGCAACCCCGCAAGGTGCAAAGGCAAGGCAGTGTTGACCTTAAGGTAAAGGGAACAGCTAGTGAAGGCCCCTCCCTCCCCCCTCCAAGGCTAACCATGAATAGAAACTCTGAATTCGACCATTGAATCACCATTTTTTGTACCCTCTACAACACCCTCCAAAAAACCCCCACTTTAAAATTTTTTTGGAGCCCCTTCAGCACAAAGAAAATTTAAGTAGAAAATCAGGAAGACTAAGTCACTGATTCGAAAATCTAAAAATTTGTGGAAAACCGTGACTCCGCGACCTTGCAACCCCGTGACCCTGAGGTCACAAGGTCGCAAGGTCGCGGGGTCACTCTCCCCTCACACCACCTCACCATGCGACCTTGAAACCTCATTAATGGCCCGCACGTGCAACATTTTTATATATGGGACGTCGCTAGGTCGCATTTTGCATATGCAGCGGATAGAAAAAAATGGCTCTGACAGGTCGACTGGAGCATGATTTTCCTAGGTAAATTGCCATTTTCCTCCCGTTGTTTCCTTTTTTATTATTCTTTCCAAATCCCTACATTCCTCAGGCTTTAAATTGTCCTTCACCTCAGCCATTTCTTTCATTTCTTGCTTAGGGTTTTCTTCTAATTCCAGTTTCCACCTCACTTACCAAACTCATCACAATTTCTCATCCAGCCCCTCATGGCCTGTACCCTGCTCCAAAAGCTATCCCTTAGCTCTGTCTGGACCCCTTTAGCCTTGTGCTTTTCCAGTTAAAGGGAGAAACAACTCTATGCCACGCGGGCTCAAAACCCCGGCATTCTCTCCATTTTTTCACAATTTGTGACCCCGTGACCCTGTGACCTAGTCACCAGGTCGCAAGGTTGCATCCCTTCCATTTTTTGCAACTTGCGACCTCGCGACCCAGTCGCAAGGTCGCAAGGTCGCACTTTCGCTTTTTTCCGCACTTTTTAACCCCGCGACCTAGTCGTAAGGTCGCATTTCCATCATTTTCTCGCAACCCGTGAACCTGCGACCCTGCAACCTAGTCGCAAGGTCGCAAGGTTGCACCTTGGCCATTTTCTTACAATCTGCGACCCCATGACCCTGTAGGCCACTTATTCAGTTCTGCCCGTGTCCCAGTTGAAGTAATTGATAAACTGTAATCGTTCTTGTATCATCATGGCATCCTTTTTATCTTAGGATTCTTTCATGAATATAACAGGTGAATTTGAAGCAGACTTGGAGTGTATACCTGTCCTCTCAGATTCCAGCGATATGGGACCCCCAGTGTCCTAGAAGAAAGACAAGCACTTGGCAGTGGAAGATACGGAGATGGACATGCCAATGTCCCCACCCCCGATATACAGAGATACCCTTTGCACATTTTCCAAATGGGACAGCATGCGATGGTACCAAGTGTACCAAGAGTTCGCCAAAACGGAATTCCTGGAAGACCTCCCCGATCGGGAGATATAATTAAAGGTTAAAAGGTCCAAGCTCCATCTCGCAGGTGCTCATTCGACAATATTCCCATGCCCAAAGATGATGGATTGGATCATACAGAAAAAAGATTCCAAGAAGTTCGTGATCAAAGATAGCGAAGGAAAAGCTTTCGCAACGCTAAAAGGCTCAGACGCCCATGTTTATTACTCTTTTCCAGAGCGGGAAAAATATTTCATAGAAGAATGGGCCATTGCTCATGCAGTTCCTGTAGTTGACACTATAAGGCAATGGTGGGAGGAGCCCGAGAAGTTTAAGTTCAAGAAAGACTAGGAATACCCAATGGCAAGCCTCAGGAAAGTATATAAATTAGTGGCTGCCATGCTTTGGAGACTGTACAGGCGCACAGATGCCACTACCTTCAATGGCACATGGGCAACTCTCATGGAGTACGTCACAATGCACGACACTCGTTTCAACTGGGCTAGCATATTGATGACCTCTATTCATACAACTTTATTCTTGGCATTAATACCAGATGAAGGAATTCCTTCCGAGTTCTATATGGCCTCTTATTTATTGGATGCCCTCTGTTCAAGATTGCACTTTGAGGGATGGGTACATAACTGAGATCCCAAACAGACCCATGCCATTCATCTACAAACCAAGGTGTTTTGGGAATCCAGGTATAAACAGGACATAGAGCCGATCTCCCAAGTGTTCATCCCTGCTCTATACAAAAAATTATTCAACCAAGACGCTCCTTGCATGTCTTGGCGAGCCATGGAGACGCTAAGCAAAGTGGCGCATTGGTTCCATTTCACCGAATATACATTCATCCGAGTCTTTTGCTCGTTCGGGGCACCACATGCTATGCCTCATTTTTTTACAGACATAATGCTCATGCAGGAGGTCTGTTTCCAAATGTCATCAGGTTTCTCCAGGGTATTGTCCAAAGGTAAGAAGAAGTCGTGGCCCACTCTACCCCTCACTATCGGCGCATACATAGTTAAATACTTCAGAGAGGTAGAGACGGAAGGAGAAGAGATGAAAAGTTATCACTTTGGGGCTTTAGAATACTGAACATACGACCCGGAGAGGATAGTTCCTGAACATTGCAAGAAGGCTAAATTCAAATGGAACTATCAGCATACTGAACGCCCAGGAGAGGATGAAAGAAGGAACTGGTACAATGCAGATAGACAACTCGCTTCGGGGGCGGACTCTGGCCAAGAAGACCCGGATGACCAAACCTTGGAAGCAAGGAGTCGCGAATTAGGAGGTGCTTCTTCCTCTCTAGCTAAGAAGCCTCGGACCAGTATAGGGAAAAGTACCTCCACCCAACAGAAAGAAATAGAGGCGAAAGCCTAGCAAGAGAGAGAAAAGAAAATGAAAAAGGACGAGGATAAGCACAAGAAGAGCTTAAGGGCAGAACAAAAGAAGAAGCAGGCCGAGGAGACCAAGAAGGAAAATGAGAAAAAATAGGCGGAGGCTACAGCAGAACAGGAAGTCAAGAAAGAGCTAGACAAAGTGGAAGCTGAGCAAGCTGCAGCAGCTGAGCGGAAAAGGAAGGCCGAATTAGAAGCAGCGGTAGAAGTGGAGCTCAAGTAGAGGAAATAACATGAGAAGGCAGAAGTCGAACGTCGACAAAGGGAAGAGGAGGAAAAGAAGAAGAAACAAGAAGAGGATGAAATGCTGGAGGACATCGAGGTATCTCCCCTTGAGGTACCTCTGGGCAGTGCACAAGCCTCGCTCTCCGATGTCAATTCCCCCTAGGGGCAAGAGGAGGAGGTATTCGACTTCACCAGGCTCACATTTGATCAGTTCTCTTTCAAAATCTGGCAGGAGAAGAGAAGATTCCTAGCGCAAAATCCTTCTGCCGCATCCATAGTCGTAACCAGAAAAGACATAGTCCTTGATACTAGGACTAATCCTGTGATGATAGCATCGAATGGCACAGCTTTCACTGCGGCCACGAAATAAAATGTGACCAGAATGAGTAGAGAGATCATTTCTCTACAAAACAGACTACAAGAAGCAGAGCAGCGGGAAAAAAGGGTAGAACAGGAAAGGATGGCATTGAGAGAGGAGGTTCAACAACTCCAAAATAGAGCTCGCCCCATTGGTAAGAGCGCAAGCGGAGACTAAGAAAAAGCATGAGCAGCTAAAGGAGGCCTCGACTGCCTTGGATCGAATGATGGAATGGACAACACGGTACCCTCGGGCCCTTGAGCATTTGCCCAAAAAGGATTGGATTCATACGCAAGATGCCAAAGTCCAAATCTGGATGAAAATGTAGTCCAAGGATAAGCTATCCAAGGATTTAGATAAAGTAATGGCTGCATACGAACACCTAATCAGCGGCATCGACTCGATGCACATCCTTCACCAAATCCCTTCGTTGGGGGCACTGGACGAGGTGAAAACCTGGGATCAGTTAGATCAAGAGATCCAGTCATTTCTGCAGCCCATTAGGCAAGCTGCTGCCACTCCCGATCTTGCAGCGTCACGAAAATACCTGGGCCAGTTTCTTGTCATGCCAGTATGGATTTACACCAAGCTCACCTCTCTTTCAAACCTAATCTCACAAAAGAAAGAAACTCTAGTCCCAAATGCTTTGAAGTGCATGCATCAGTTGAAAGAGGAGGTCCCTCTAGTTTCTCCCATAGCAGCAGAGTATCAGACCTGGCAAGACTTCCTCAAAGGAAAGCAGATTGATTCCCCTGACCTCTCAATCGTGCGCTCATCTTCATAACCCAGTGGCAGTAGGTCGCTGGTAGCACTTAGAGGCAGGTCGCAGGTCGCACCACCCAGCCAGGTCACAGGTCGCACTCACCAGCCAGGTTGCAGGTCACAGTTTCCTCCTAGGTCACAAGGCAACTCAACAGGCGGGCAGGCGAAGAGTCAAGAAGCCCAAAGGGAAATTTTTGATCTATAAAACCCCCTTCGGGGAAAATGTAAAGGATATTTTTTTTGGGACTCAAGATATATACATCATTGTATTGAAAGATAACACTCTTTTTGCATATGAATACAGATACCTGTTGAAACTCCTTTTGAATCTGATGTGTTTGGTTGTGCGAACACTATGAGTATTTCTATATAGTTTCAAACATATTTTGATTAATGAAACTGCACTCTTAATGGCATCATTTATGCATTATGGTTTCCTGTACTTGTGTTAATGATGTTCAGTTTAATCGCTTTCTTAATGGATGTTAATGAATTTGTTGATTAACATTTCGTTTTAGCTTTCAGGAAGTAAAGGGGCATCTCGCCATAAAGAAATATTTCTTTTGTGGTCAGAATAGCCTACAAGCATAACCCCAAAGATGTGTTGTTAACAACACCTCCTTCGGCATGTATGCTTTATTATTTGTCTCACTACGCATAGTGTTATATACGTGTTTAATGCATCAACCATGTATCCTGTATCAAGTGAATAAGTGTGTGTCTGCAGGTTCGATCGAGTTCTTTTGAGACCGAAGGGAAGGTGACTTAAGCGGTAGCCAGACCCACACCCCGGACGGGATCCCTATTCCAAACGGTTCAAGGTCTAATTGGGACTTTTTACCGGGGAGATCCCCTACTGTTGGCCAGGAAATTTTTCCCATCAACAGGTAGCTACAGGCCTCTGAACTGAGTTTCAATGAGGCTCGAGGGCCTATTTATTATTTAGAAACAATGGAAAACCCTAAACATCCAAAACCATAACCCTAGGAGATGAAGCGCCAAAACTATGGGCCCCGTTTGGGTAAATTGGTGTTTCAACTTCCTGGGGACATAAATTTGGCATACGATCTCTGTTTGACGTGCACCATACCTCATTAGAAAGATCTATCTGAGGACTACAAATTTTTATGTTTGGACAAATTTTATTACTGTTTTTCCCAAAAAAATGTCATTTAGGGCCTCAAAATGGCTCCGGAAGTTCACGACTTGAAAAACTGCTAAAAATAGTAAGTTGTGCCAAAAATGAAAAACTGAAAGAGACAATGGTGGGGCCCTGAGTGGAATAGGTGGGTGGCCTCAAATATCCACCTGGATCAAAAGCCTCAGTGAAAAAATTCATTTATTTTGGGGAAGAATTGAATCTTAATGAAGTTACGATTTACAATTCTCCTGACAATGGGGCCCTTAGAGCACAAGAGCCTGATATACAAGATAATTCATGAAGATTATTTCTCTTAACCTCAAAGGCTTCGGAAATAAATTTAAAAAACTTTCCCTCAAACATCTTATTAAATTTATTTGTTCTATTATTATTCTTATTCAACAATCCATGGTTTTCAGGGTCAAATCTCTGCAATAATTTTTGAAATTATGTCCTCAGTGGAAGGTTGTTGCGACTGACGCTACGGGTTTATTTAGTTGGTTGGTCGCACTTTGGGATCCCAACTTAGTATATTTCCTACATTTAATTTTTTTGTAGTAATTATTTTAATTAGTTTTGCAAGGGGATCATCTCAACATTTCCATATTATCAATATATATATGCACGATATAAACGCAGAAGAGTTTTCTGGAAGAAGTTGGATGCTTTTTGTATTTTGAAAATTCGCTCAGTAATTTTGATGAAGGATTTAAATCTCATTGTATACAAATCTAAATGTTGGGGAGTGTTAGGTCTCTGTAATTATAAAGGTTGTCAAAAGTCCAACTACAGGGGTAACATCAAACTTCTTTGGGATTCAAGGATCTAGCCCTCCTGAATCCAAAGAGGGATCTCTCTATGAATGAGTTTAAAGAGGTGATCTTTAAAGCCTGAAATGTGATATTAGGCTAGTTATGAAGAGCATGAATTTTATTGTGTTTTTTTTGGTTGGGAAAAGACATGATGAAGGTGAAGGCAGTTCAAAATGAAGGGTGAATATGTCTGCAAGTGAAGGAATGATTTGGCTGATAGAAAAAGGCAAAGATAGTTTTAACCCATTGGGCTATGGAGTCATAGGAGGATTTTAATTGGACAGCAAGGTTCAAGAAGGATCCATGGGGCAAGTCACTTGTGTCAAAGGATCTCTTAAGGTGATTTATGGAGTGAAACAGATAGGAAGTGGAGAACAAACAAAATGAAGAACAATGCACAGTCTAAGATCAAGTAAGTGCTTTTAAACTATCTTGCTTTCAACATGTGCTTAGGGAGACAAAACATAAAAGAATTCTGTGATCAGGTAAGTACTTTAAACTAGCCTGCATTGAAGTACTTTCAGTTTAGAGAAACAAAATATAAAAGCATTCTGAGATTAGATAAGTTCTTTTAAACTAGCCTGCTTTGAAGTACTTTCAGTTAAAAAACATTCAAAAACAGTTAGAACAGCTTAAGATCAGGTGAGTACTTTGAAACCAACCTGCTTTCAGCATATTCTAAAGGAAAACACTGATGATCATCATAATGAGCAATCTAGATCAGACAAGTGCTTTGAAACCAACCTGCTTTAATATACTCAGTATTAACAAGAGAAAAACATAGAAAATAAAGCTTTCAGTAAGAGTAGGGTACTACTGAGAGTAAGTCCTAGCTCTATGTTTGTTGTTCCTTATCAAAGAAAATGAAAAAAGTGAAACCTTAAAGAAAATAAAAATTGACAGTGAGGAACACATCACCATTGACACAAATCAGGATCCCATAAATCAGCAGCTTGTATTTGATGTTCAAACCAGTTACAATCAACAAGCCCAAAGGGTCTCTACAACTTCAAACTTCTGATATCAGATTATTTATCTTCAAATTGCACACAATGCATCAGTAGCTTCAGAAAACCATTACATGCATTCATATTTCTAGAGACCAACATTTTCTTATCTTCTACATAGGTATTTATAGAGAAATGAGGAAGTGGGAGGATTTCCCAAGGATCAAATATCATTAATTATGTAATCATTTCTAACCCTGCTCCATAATATCTGTTCCTACCTTTTGAGGAATAATGATCGAAATATGTGCTTCTGAACTGTTCTTAATCTTCTAAAATGGTTCTGCCGACAATTAGAGACAAGATTCTTTGATTTGTATTAATTTTTTAGCTGTCTTCAGGTAAACACCTCTTGTTCAGGTAATGACTAAGCTTCCTTTGATTTCCATGAGGCTGCAGGTGTCTTTAGGAGCTGGAGAGGGTTCAATTGGCCTCAGATGATGGCGGTGGAAGCTTTCTCGGTTGGAAATATGTCTTTCTCTTTCCTTAAAGACCTTTAATTTACTTGAGAACTGCGTTTTAGGACTTCAATCTCCTTTTTCTGGCGTGTTATGTCTTCGACGTTGATACTCTTTGATCGATGCTCGATTAACTGTGTTTTCTGGTGTGCAGAGTTGTACAGGGGTCGAATGGCATCAATGCCTCATGAAATCATTGATAAAATACAAATTTAAAACCCTGCAAGTGATTTTGTAGTGAATCACAGGCGGGAGGATCATCACCCTCGACCTGTGAATTTTTCTTCGGCATGGCAAAAAAAACCACTTAAACCCTGCAAAAATACAAAAAACTATTAAAAAATCCTGCATATATAGGCTGACTGCTTCAGAAGGCATGTGGAGGGAGCATAGCCGTTGGATGGCATCATCCAACAGTCAAGATTGATTGTGAGGAGTGAATGGCAAGGCAGAAAATAAAGTCAAATCAGAGCCGTCGATCGCGCAGAGATCGACGGTCGGGAGCACAGGTGGAAAGTCAAAACGGAGAGATCGAGTAATGAAATTTGGGCCGTCGATCTGCAGATCATATCGACAACGGAGATGTTGTTACCGCTGCGCCATACCCTGAGTTATCGTGTGTGCATCTTCGGTAAGCGATAGCCATTGGATGGCCCGCCCCAGATCGGACGGTGGATCCCAATATCACACGGGGTCCACATCCGAACATTAACGTGCAATGGAAGACAGTTTTATGAACAGTGCCCAGGACGCGTGTAAACCATTGAATGGAATCGTTGCCAATCGGGAAAAAACCGCCCTCACCCAAAGGCGGTGCGATGAATACCGTGCAGTTTTTGGACAAGTGAGTGGAATGCGGGGACCACCGGGGAGACGGAATCTGTACCGTTGATCTAAAGATTAAATTGACGGTGTGGAATGGATTAAATTTGGAACCGACAGAAAATTTACAAAATAAAAAAACCGACGATTTTTTAATCTAAAACAAGGTTTAAAATATTATTTACGAAGCGGCTTGGCGCCTGATTGTGAGACCTTTGGGTGTATGGAGGATAATACAACCGGGGTTTATGGTGGAAGGGGCTTAAGAATTAGCCTGAGGGGGCTTAAATCCATACCATACAAAATGTGATTTTTATGGTTTTTGAATGATTTTGAAAGGGTTATAGGGTTTCTGATAAGGCAAAGAAGGAGTTTTCAACCTTGTCAAGGGGATTCTGAAGAAAGGGAAAAGGGAAAAATATGAAAATGAGGGATTTTCATGGGAAATGGAGAGATAAAAACTAAGGTTAGTTTTGGAAGAAGGGGAAGGGAGAAAGGTGTTTGCAGCAGTCTTTTTCATGGAATTTTTAGCAGAATTTCTGATTTCTGAAGCGAAACAACAGTGAAGAATTGGATAGAGGATATGATGTTTAGCATAGGCTTCAAGAGATAATATTTCTGCAATGAAACTATTCCTTGAAGGCTAAACAATGTTTTGGCCACCTTTTGATAGAACAAATTTTATAGGTTGCCAACAGTGGCTCCACTTGGGGATGGTGCCTTCTTGAAGGCATCAAGAACTTTAGACCTGCATTCTCTGGGAGGTTGATTCAGTGCTTCATCCATTAGGCTGCCTTCTTTGCTTGAATGCTCTTCTTTTTCCTGAAAACATATTAACAGCCATGGAAAACAATGGATCTTCATCAAGAAGCTTTCTACCTACCCAATCCTACTGATCTAACATTTTTTCTTCATTTTTAGAGTGTGTTAGCCACTTGTGAAATTTGATTATCCCAAAAGGTGGCTAAATATATTTTGAGCCTTCAAGGAATAATTTTTCTTACTAAAAACTGTTGGCTCTTGAAGACTTTTGAAGGCCTCATGCCTCTATCCAAACCTTCGCCACTATTCCCATCTTGAAAACTATGAAATCTTGTTGATTCCCAAAAAGAGTACTGTTGCAAGCGCCATTTTCCCCTTCTTCCTCTTCAAAACTAACCTCTTTTTCTATCCCTCCATTTCCCATGAAAACCCCTCATTTTTAAGTTTCTCCCCTTTCCACTTCATAAAAACCCATTTGACAAGGTTGAAAAATCCTTTTTTGCCTTATCAGAACCCTCAATTTCCCTTGAAAACCATTGAAAACCATAAAAACCCACATTATTGTACATATATGGGTCTTAGCCCTTTCCCGCATAAATCCGTGGTCATATAACCCTTCATATGACACTCGGCCCCGCATTCGGGTGCCAAACCTTTAAATATTTCTCCGCCGAAGTATTAAAACCTTTGATTATTTTAAATCTTTGGGTTTTTAATTAAATTATAAACTTTTCCGCCGGTTCGATTTTCAATTTAATCCCCACCGTCGATCTGATCTATAGATTGAACGGTGCGGAATCCGTCTCCTTGTGGTCCCCGCCATCCAAAAGTCGATTTCTGAAACCACGTGGTATTCATCGCACTGCCTTTGGTAAAAGGTGGCTTTCTCCCAATCGCCAGCGATTCCATACACCGGGTGACACGCGTCCCGTGTACTTTTTGCAAAACCTCCATCCATCGCGCGTTATCGTTCGGACGTGGATGCCCAGGGATATTGCTGTGTGTCGTCCGATCTGGGGCGGGCCATCGAACGGCGATCACTCGTCAAAAATGAACGCGCGATAACCAGGCTACCATGCAGCGACAACAGCATCTCCGCCGTCGATCTGATCTGCAAATCAACGGTCCAAAATTTATCGCCCAGATTCCCTCCGTTTGACTTTCAACTTCCGCTCCCAACCGTCGATATTTGCGCGATCGACGGCTCAAAATTAATCTTTTTCCCGCTCGTTCTGTGATCTTTCCCGATAAATCCTAACCGTTGGATGATGCCATCCAACAGCCACACTCCCTCCACACGTCCTTTGAAGTAGTCAACCTATATATACAGGATTTTGTAATAGTTTTTTGTATTTTTGCAGGGTTTAAATGGTTTTCCACCATTCTGAAGAAAATTCACAGGCTGAGGGTGGCGACCCTCCCGCCTTCAATTCGTCAAAGGAAATCATTCACAGGTGTTAAATGCATGTTTCATCAGTGTTTCATAAGGCATTGATGCCATTCGATTCATGTTTCAGTCCTGCACATTTGAAAGACACAGCAAGTCAATCACAAATCAAGAGTATCAGTATAGAAGACCAAAATGCACCAGAGCAGAGGATTAAAAGACAAATTTGTGGGGATTATATCTAAGATGCTTATCAAAAGCCTAATCCCCAGATTTAAACATAGTTTTAAGGAAAAATCAGAGTGTTTTATCCGACAGAAAGCTTCACTGCCTTAGTTAAAGCAAATCAATTCTTCTCAGCTACCACAAAGGACACCTGTGCCTCAAAGAAATCAAATGCAGGCCAAAGTTATTTGCATGAAATCAAATATCTGCTTCACAACACAGCTAAAGGGTAAATTTGCAAAAAAAATTAATGACAAAATATCTACAGAGTTAATCTAACATGACACAGAGCCTCAAAGGTCAAATTAAGCTCCCCCAAGCTTAAATATTTATGTGAATCATTTAATACGGAAGACACCTATTGTAAGCTTCTTCATTGAGCCCCTCAAAGGGCTGAGAAGTCTTGAATCTGTATTAATTGCATTAAGAGATATTTTATCAGATCTCACCCCCTCATCATTCTATAAATATTCCTGTATAAGATGAGAAGTTGTTGGTTATTGTTTGATCACAAGCTATAATACTGAAAATCTTTGAAGTAAATACATAGTCTGTTGAAGTTGAAGAACAAATTTAAGTCCTTGAGATCTTGATGATGTTGTTGCATGCTTATTCCTGAGAAGGCTCTATCATTGGATCCATGAGCTTGGCTATTGGTGAAGTATTCTGAACTGTTTTATGTTTTCCCCTGTTTTCATTATGTTCCATAATTTCTTACTACAGTAGGTTGAAAGTTTTAGGCTAAGAAATGACTGAAGCACCTGGGCACTGCTCCATCCGTCACTGTTTCATGTTTTCTTCTACTGAAGTATTTTAGAGGCTTTAAAATTTCTCTTTAGTCTTCATGCTTGTTTATTTCCTTAATAGTTTGGACAATTGGTTTCAGCATGATTTATGGTTGTCCCTGCTTGTCTGCTACCACTTAAAAACTGTTATTGAAGTCTCCCTTTGAATTTATTTGGTTACTGTGAATCAGAGAGGTCTGTTTTGATCTTGCCCTTTGTCCTCACTTAAACAGTTGGCTTAAAGGTCATTATAATTATGATCCTAGATGTTTTTAGGTGTTCCCTCTTCTATGACTGTAATTATCAGTAAATATTTTATGTTTTCTAAGTCCTTTAGAATAAAATCTTTGAGGAAATAGGGTGTTCCCCAAATCTTAGATTTCATTTGAAAGTTGTCTTGAAGCCATTATTTGCTTAAAGAATGTTTGTGGAATTTATCGTTAGCCCTATCTATCAAATATATATTTATTGTTTAAATTATGTTTTCAGGTTCCCTTTGTTGAGAATTCAATTTCTCTTTCCAAATCATTAATGTTCATCCCATTCCAAAAAAAAAAGGATCCTGTGGCCAAGTTAGATTTGCCCTTTGATATCCCATATCCTTTGATGAGTTTTCTATGACCTTTTCTTGACTCCATTTCCCAATGAACCAGATGTTTCTCCATTCTGTGTATCTTTCCTAGACCTTTCATGTTATGCTGTATCAATTCAATCCAACCAAAGAAACAAACAACACCTGCACTTAATAACTAGTCTAAAATCAATATTATAAGCACACAAGATAAACCCTTGCAAACAAACATTTGAGAGATCCCTCTCTGAGAACAGGAGGACTAGATCCTGTAACTCTAAAGATTGGTTATGATGTTGCCTTGTCTTTTGATTTTCCAAACTATCAAAACACGAGACACCAACAGAGCGCACTTGAACTGGAAAACTCTTTACAACATTTTATTTCTTTTGTAAATAGGAAATCTAATCTATTTCTACTCCTTATTTCTTGATGGACTCAGATTAAACAGTTGATTCCATATGATTCTCTACCTAATCTACTATCTGTTGGGATTAAACTGTCCAACAGATTTTATTCTCTAAATTCTACAACAAAAATTTAAAAACAGTCAAGTCAAGATTAAGAAGTTTGATTTCATGTGATCTAAGGCATAAAAAAAAAGTTGCACATAGATATTTATTTTGCAGAAAAATTTAAATAAAAAATGGAAGGCTTAATATCTGACTTTGCGAAGCACTTCCTTCACCTTTCTACAGCTCTGATTGCCTCTTGATTGAGTTGTTCTTTCTTTTTCTCTAGTTCAGATTTTGAGCTAATTAGAACTAGATTTACCTCTATTTTGACTCGGAATAAAACATAGTTTGGAGTCAATTCTTGCTTGGAAACTTAGGTTCAGGTTTTGAGCAGGTTTGAACCTTTAATTTCTAACCTAATCTATCTATTGATAAGCCAATTTTAAACAGTTTGGCAAATCAAATTCACTATCCTATCAGCAGTAAATTTAAAACTAATTAGTCAAGATTAGGCTGTTTAACTAACTAGAAGTGTGTTTTTCAGGAGTGGCATTTGAGCTTGCACACTTTTAGATTTGTTTATCTTTTTGGTATGGGGCTATACCTTTATATTTATTTTTATTTATTTATTTATTTTTTATTTTTTTACAATCTTCCCTCTTTTCTTTTATTTTTTTTATTTTTTTTGTATTTTTTCCTTTTCTGATACTGAACAAAGAAATGGTATTTACAATGGAAATGAAAGCTCCAAAATTGAACTCAGCAGTAGTAATGCTTAATAACCCTGCCATTGACAGGACCCCCAAACAGATCTGTGCCATCTAACTCTTGCAGAAAAAATGCATTTGGACCAATGGTGGACTGAATAATGTAAGGACCTTGCCACAAATAGTCAAATTTGCCATGTTTACCCTTATCCTCTCTTCTGGAGTCCCACTTGAGTACCTTGTCTCCAATGTTGAAGTCACAAGCTTTTGTTCTTTTTTCAAACAACTTCTTTATATTCTCTTGCACCTTCTGAGCCCTATTGTAAACCTCTTCCCTTATTTGTTGGAGATGTATTGTCTGATTAATCCCCCTTATCATGATGTCCTCTTCTGACTGTATTTCTTGGACTAATTTTATCACTGGTACACCTAGGCTGGTAGGAAACACTGCATCTGCTCTATAAACAAGCTGGTAAGGGGACATTCCAATGGACTTCTTTGTGGTCAACCTGTATGCCCACAAAGCATGCACCAACTTGTTATGCCATGATTTTTTGTTTTCCTCAAGCAGCTTCTTGATGATGGTCACCAAAATTTTATTTGATGATTCTGCTAGCCCATTACCTTGGGGGTAGTAAGCAGTAGAATGACCAAGTGTAATCTGATACCTGTGACAAAAATCAATCATCTTTCTGGAACCAAAAGCAACAACATTATCAGTAATAATCTTCCTAGGACAGCCAAATCTAGATAGGATATGATCTTCAAGAAATTTTATAATGACAGAATCTGTGGCATTCCTAGAAGGTATGGCCTCTATCCATTTGGTGAAGTAATCAGTGGCTGTGAGAATCCATTTGTGTTGGGAAGATGAAGCAGTATGGATTTCTCCTATGAAATCTAGGCCCCATTGTTGAAAAGGAGCTTCAACAGTGATAGGTTGTAATGGTAAAGGGAGGAGTTTTCTTTTGCCTTTAAATATTTGGCATTTGTGATAGGAAACTATCATTTTATGGACATCTTGAAAGAGGGTGGGCCAGTAATAGCCAGCTCTAAGGATTTTATTGGCTGTGGTTTTCCAGTAGAGATGACCTCCACATTCTCCTTCATGGAATTCATGCTTGATCCTCTCTGCATCAACTTCAAGCAAAAATTTAAGCAACAAACCATTAGTATTTTTCCAATATAAACATTTATTCAAAATGAAATAAGTCCTAGCTTTCAACTTTAAAAACATTGCCTTTTTTTTTTATAAATCAGGAGGAGCATTAAGATTTGTAAGTACATTCAAGATATCAGTGTACCAAGGTGAGCTTTGAAACTACTCTTCCATAGTGGGAGCAGCTAATTTTTCCTGTTCATCCAAGGAATCTACCATGTTGATGTCAAGGGCTTGTAGATTAGATTCAGCCATTAATTGAGCTAAGCCCTGGCCTTTAATGAGTTTGGTGGGTTTGATTTCCAAATCATACTCTAGTATTGCTGCAATCCATTTGCCCCTCTTTCCACCTGGGTCTTGTGACAAGATGTCTTTTACCACTATGTTAGGCACATAAGCAATGATGTGAGAATGTAGAATATACACCCTAAAGTCCTTTAAGGCTTTTACCAAAGCATAGGCCTGTTTTTCCATTATGTTATATTTCAAGGGTGCATCCCTTAAAGCCTTACTGAAAAAAGAAATAGGTTGTTCCTATCCCTCTGGGTTTTTTTGCAATAGGACAGCAGCTACAGTATGCTCTGAGGCAAAGGAAAAAATAAGAAAATCCTTTGAAAAGTCAGGGCTAATCAGGACAGGTGCCCAGGTGAGTGCATGTTTTACCAATTCAAATGATCTTTTGGCTTCTACAGTCCATTTCACTCCTACTTCTTTCTTGAGCATATTAGTCATGTTTCTAAGGAGTTCTGCTAAGTTGGGAATAAACCTCCTCAAGAAGTTAATTTTTCCAATAAAGAGTTGTAACTCCTTTATGTTCTTGGTTGGCTAATCTTTAGTATTCCCTCAACTCTCTTTGGATCTATTTTAATCCCTTCTTCTGATATGATAGGGCCAAGGAGTTTACCTTCTTGTAGGCCAAACACTGTCTTTTTGGGATTTAAAGATAATCCAAACCTTCTGCACTTTTCAAGGACCTTTCCTAGATGTTTCAAGTTCTATTCATCAGATTTGGAATAAATTGTTATGTCATCAAGGTAAATTACAATGAAGTGCTCTATCTCCTCTGAAAATGCAATGTCCATGGCCCTTTGTAAAGTGGCCCCAGCGTTAATTAACCCAAAAGGCATTTTCACATACATGAAAGTGCCCCAAGGAGTGGTGAAAGCTGTCTTGAGTTGGTCTTCTGGGAGTACTAAAACTTGGTTATACCCTGAAAAACCATCTAGCAAAGAAATTCTCTTTGAACCAAATACCCTTTGTAGAATGTGTTCCATTTTGGGTAAAGGGTAATTGTCCTTTAGGGAGGCTCTGTTAAGGTTTCTGAAATCAATGCACAATTTGATTTCTCCTGTCTTTTTCCTCACAGCTACAAGGTTAGAAACCCAATCTGAAAACCTCAAAGGCACTATGATTCCTGCCTCATACATTTTCTTGATTTCCTTTTCTACTAGAGGCAGTTGTATTGGATTAATTGGACGCATTTTTTGCCTAAAGGGTTTTTGGTTTTCTTTCAATGGGATCTTGTGCTGGATTATTTGTGTATCATAGGATTTTAAGTCTTCATAGCTCCATGCAAACACATCAACAAACTCTTTAAATAAGTCAATGAATTTATTTTTCATGTCTGTTGGCAAGGAGCTAGCTAATTTAATCATTTTAGGTTGATCTTTGGTGCCTATGTTGCATTCCTCGACATCAGACTCGGTGTATTCTACAATGGGTTTCTTTGCTACGTCGTTAAAATCAAACAGGTCTTCTAATGGTGCTAACCCCCAAGGTACGTTCTTGTCCTTTGATGAAAATATCTCAATGTTTTCGTTTTCTATGTCCTCGTACTCTTCAGTATGAGTTCCAATTTTTTTAGTTAACATGTCAATTTTTACGGAACCAGATAGTTTATCTCCTTCAAGGGACTCTTTGTTGAGGCAATTTTCATCAGATTTAGAAAGTGAATCAGATAACTCAAAATCGTTCCTGCCAAGCAGGAAATCCTCTATCTTCTTGTCGCCCTCGAAGACCTGCCAATATTTTTCATTATCTGGCACTGCAGGTCTATATTTTGTTTGAATGATGATCTGTTTATCACCAGGTGATTTTTGACATGAATTAGCAGCACAAGCCAGCCCGTTTGCAATTATTTTTTTACTTCTTGGGACAAACACGAGCTCATATCTTGTAAACGTGTTTAGGAAATCTATGGAATTATTTCGGTATACCCTTAGTCTAGGATTCTTAATGGCATACTCTCCGTTTATTTGTTTGATGACTAATTCTAAGTCTCCCTGAACAATTATCTTCTTGGCTCCAAGTTCTTTCAATAGACACAATCCTAGGATGAGAGCCTCATAATTTGCGATGTTATTGGTGCATTTGAAATCTATCTTGAAAGCATGGCATTCAGAGTAATTGTTCTCAGTGTCGACCAACCGTACCCCAGCTCCTGCACTCTTTTTAGTGTAAGACCTGTCAAAGTTCACGACCCATAAGGGATTGTTTGTAGGGTTAACAACATTTTCATCCCTATTGCATTCTTCATCATTATGTTCTATTCTGGGATCTGCAACATGTTTTGCTGGGTCTTTTTATTCAGGATTTTCATGGAGTTGAGTGTAAGGGGTAGTCTGTTGTTTTCCATCTTGGCTTTGTTCACTCTGGTTCGTTGTTTCAACACACTGTTCAAAAATTTCTCTCTCGTTTTCTTCCATATCTAGAACTGCCATCATTTCTAGATTAGGGGCCTCTGACTGGTCATCTAAGTTAGTGTGTTCTAGCTCTGACTTCTTTGTGGATTCATTATTGTAAAAGATAAACGAATCCAGGTCAGTATGGACAGAGTAAATGGGAGAATTTTCAGTATTTTCTGAGCTACTGACCATGAATTTCATGTGTGACTCTCTGTATAGTCTTCTAAGCTGGATAAAGACAGGAATAGTGGCATATGTTCCATCCATCTGTATGGTACCTTGCATCTTGGCACCCCATGATCTTGATAGCAACATGCCATACTTAGGAGGCACATCAGCCACCATAACATCCATCACCATGCACTTGGCTGGGATTTGGGTCAAACTCACACAAAGGTCTCTGATTAGACCCAGACACTTCACTCTGTTGGAATCAAAAGAATATAAATCCTTGTAAGGTCTGGTTATTTCTAGTCCTATAATTTCCATTATCACATTTGGCATAAGGTTGTGAGAGGCTCCAGAGTCATGCATAGCATTATGCAAGATCTTGTCATGAACATTTAAACTCACATAAAAGGGGGGAACAGGTCCCTCTTGATATATACCTTCAATCTTAGGACCAAAAATGAGCTCTAGCTGGTCATCATTAAGATTGACTGTATCATTATTGTCCTCAATATTTAAAGCATTCAAAATTTGGGTCCTATATACACTCTGGGCAGCTAACTCAGTTAGGGGAACAAAGATTCTGATCTTTGAAATTTCCTGCTCAAGGCTTAAAGGAATTTGGCTATTCGAAGGACTTGCCTCAGCCTTGCTAGCTGCCAGTCTATCAGCAACATCAACTTGCTGATTTGTTCTATTAGTATTTGACAAAATGGTCTTAACAGGAGTACTAACTGAAGTGGTAGTACTACTAATGTCTGCACTTTGTTTTTCATTGTTTTGAGTGCCCTTCTCTTTACTTTTATCAGAATTTACAATCACTGTTTTATCCTTTTGTTTGAAAATTTTAGGCTTGTTTGTAGATTTGTTTTGTGAAGATTTGTCAGAGGTTTTGGTGTTCAGAGTTTTTTGACTGGTTTTTCTTCTAAGGTCATATTCTTTTTGGGACTCTATGATGACATTTTCCATGTCTTGAAAATAACTTTCATCATCATCTCTGTTGTCATCATAAGGGGTATAAAGACCTTGTTTTCTATCATAATGAATCTCAAAGTCATCATTATCTACTCCAATCATGTTGACATCATCTTCCTCTGTTATCTCATTTGTTTCCTCAACCTCACTTATATAGTTTTGATGAAAAGGAGGAGTGATCAGTTGATCATCTTCCCTAGGTCTGTTTGGAGGTTAGTTCCTTCTAAAATTCTGATTTTGGTTCTGGTTTTTGTTTTGAGGAGCAGTTTGGTTTTGACTTGCTTGTGCTCTCTTAAGGATGCTCATTTTCTTCATCATCTCCTCCATAATTTTTTCCATCTTTGAGTTGGAAGTAGAAGGTGCATTTTCCTCTCTAAATGACACTCTCTTTTCAATTTTCATTCTTGCTCTCTTCTCCATCAAGTTGACTTCCACATAAAGAGAGCCTTTTGCATATCTTCGAGAGTTACAAAATCTCTCTCTCTCTCTCAGCTGATAGGCCATCTCGGGGTCAAACCCTTCAGGAAAATTGTTTAAAGCTGAGCCCTGTCGAGGTTTTATTTCTGGGGAAAGTGCATTATACACACTATTGAATCTAGTGCAATAAGCTTGCACACTTTCCCCAACATCCCTATGGAGGTTCTTGTAGTCAGAAAGGACTTGGAGAGGGTTTTTCTTTACTTCCCATTTGTTTAAGAATGTTTGATGGAAGGCTTGGAGATCATTAATACTATGGGGGGTTAAACCTTTAAACCATTTTCTTGCTTCTCCCCCTAAGCTCTGAGAAAATAATCTAAGCTTGACAGAATCATTATCAATTTAATTTCTATCAAAGTAGTCATTCATCTTATCCACATGTTGTGATGCAGTTGTAGCATTTCTAGCATCATACAATGGAATTTTAGACTGATAGTCCTGTGGAAGATTGACTAATGGTACAGGAAGAACTAAGGGAGCATACCATGCTGCCATGATATGTGGTGGGGGTGGATTCATAGGAAGGAAAGTGGGCTGAAGTGGGGTGGTTTGAACAGTGGATGTAGGATGAACAGAAATGGATGGACCAGGAATATATTGCTGAGCTGATCTTGGATGAGAGACACCTGAGTTGTGAAGAAAATTTGAAATAGGAGGTGTTGTTTCTATGCTACCAGGATGTTCACTTGTTTCAAGAGATGAAAGTGAAGACTCAGAATCTGACTGACCTAAGTCACTAAGAGACCTAGTTCTAAATGGATTTACTAAGTCAGCTTGTGATTGTGGTAGAGCTGAAAAATTTTCAGGGACTAAATTAGCTCTCAAGGGTGACCTGAAAATAGTTGAGAGTTTAATCCTAGGAGACCTCCTAAGGATACTTTCTGGGTTATCAATTATCTCAGGTGGACCAGGGTCAGGATAGGCTCTAGTGTGAATCTTTCTAGGAGCCAGTATGCTGTGGTTTTTAGACCTAAATAAACAAGAAAATTCTAACCATATATGACAATCTGTAAGAGGTTTAACTAATCTTTGCTAAGAGAACTTTAATCCTAAAGTCCACTTACTGAGGTTGAATGGTTTTATAATGATTAGAGTTCTACCCAGTGGAGTCTTTAAGGTCGGTTCAGGATTGTGGAGTCACCAAGTGGAAGTTTTTAGCTCTTTTGGAGGTAAAAGGTTTAATGGTCCACTACCATGTTTATTGAATACCAACCTAAAATATTTTTAGGTTATTTTCTGAGTTTCTGTGGTTGTATGGAAAACTAAAGAGTCCATAAAAGCTGGCCAAGAAACTATGAACTCTAAAAGTTACCCAGTGGAGTCGCCATTATGTTAGGTCTCTGTAATTAGAAAAGTTGGAAAAATTCTAACTACAGGGGTAACATCAAACCGCTTTTGGATTCAAGGATCTAGCCCTCCTGAATCCAGAGAGGGATCTCTCTATGAATGAGTTTAAAGAGGTGATATTTAAAGCCTGAAATGTGATATTAGGCTAGTTATGAAGAGCATGAATTTTATTTTGTTTGTTTCGGTTGGGAAAAGACATGATGAAGGTGAAGGAAGTTCAAAATGAAGGGTGAAGATGTCTACAAGTGAAGGAATGATTTGGCTGATAGAAAAAGGCAAATATAGTTTTAACCCATTGGGCTATGGAGTCATAGGAGGATTTTAATTGGACAACAAGGTTCAAGAAGGATCCATGGGGCAAGTCACTTGTGTCAAAGGATCTCTTAAGGTGATTTATGGAGTGAAACAGATAGGAAGTGGAGAACAAACAAAATGAAGAACAATGCACAGTCTAAGATCAAGTAAGTGATTTTAAACTATCTTGCTTTCAACATGTGCTTAGGGAGACAAAACATAAAAGAATTCTGTGATCAGGCAAGTACTTTAAACTAGCCTACATTGAAGTAATTTGAGTTTAGAGAAACAAAACATAAAAGCATTATGAGATCAGGTAAGTGCTTTTAAACTAGCCTGCTTTGAAGTACTTTTAGTCAAAAAACATTCAAAAATAGTTAGAACAACTTAAGATCAGGTGAGTACTTTGAAACCAACCTACTTTCAGCATATTCTAAAGGAAAACACTGATGATCATCATAATGAGCAATCTAGATCGGGCTCCTAGATCGGGTAAGTGCTTTAAAACGGTAAGTGCTTTAAAAACCAACACCTTTAATGACAATATACTCGGTATTAACAAAGAGAAAAACATGAAAATAAAGCTTTCGATGAAGTAGATACTACTAAGAGTAAGTCCTAGCTCTATGTTTGTTGTTCTATATCGGAAAATGAACAGAGTGAAACCTTAAAGAAAATAACAATTGATAGTGAGGAACACATCACCATTGACACAAATCAGGATCCCATAAATCAGCAGCATGTATTTGATGTTCAAAACAGTTACAATCAGCAAGCCCAGAGGGTATCTACAACTTCAAACTTCTGATATCAGCTTATTTATCTTCAAATTGCACACAATGCATCAGTAGCTTCAGAAAACCGTTACATGCATTCAGATGTCCAGAGACCAACATTTTCTTATGTTCTACAGAGGTATTTATAGAAAAATGAGGAAGTGGGAGGATTTCCCAAGGATCAAATATCATTAATTATGTAATCATTTCTAACTCTGCTCCATAACATCTGTTCCTGCCTTTCGAGGCATAATGAGCCAAATATGTGCTTCTGAACTGTTCTTAATATTCTAAAATTGTTCTGCCGACAGTTAGAGATAAGATTATTTGATTTGTATTAATTTTTGAACTATCTTCAGGTAAACACCTCTTGTTCAGGTAATTACTAAGCTTCCTTTTATTTCTGTGAGGCTGCAGGTGTCTTTAGGAGCTAGAGAGGGTTCAATTGGTCTCGGCTGATGGCGGTGGAAGATTTCTCGGCTCGACATATTTCTTTGTCTTTCCTTAAACACCTTTAATTTACTTGAGAACTGCATTTTAGGACTTAAATCTCCTTTTTCTAGTCTGTTCTGTCTTCGACGTTGATACTCTTTGATCGGTGCTCGATTAACTGTGTTTTCTAGTGTGTAGGGCTGTACATGGGTCGAATGGCATCAATGCCTCATGAATTCATTGATAAAATGCGAATTTAAAACCCTACAAGTGATTTTGTAGTGAATCGTAGGCGGGAGGATCGTCACCCTCGACCTGTGAATTTTTCTTCAGCATGGCAGAAAAAACCACTTAAACCCTGCAAAAATACGAAAAAATATTAAAAAATCCTGCATATATAGGCTGACTGCTTCAGAAGGCATGTGGAGGGAGCATAGCCGTTGGATGGCATCATCCAATGGTCGATATTAATTGTGAGGAGTGAATGGAAAGGCAGAAAAGAAAATCAAATCAGATCCGTCAATCGCGCAGAGATCAACGGTTGGGAGCACAGGTGGAAAGTCAAAACAGAGAGATCGGGTGATGAAATTTGGGCCGTCGATCTACAGATTAGATCGACGGCGGAGATGTTGTTACCGTTGCGCCATACCCTGAGTTATCGCATGTGCATCTTCAGTAAGCGATAACTGTTGGATGGCCCGCCCCAGATCGGATGATGGATTCCAATATCACGCGAGGTCCACGTCCGAACGTTAACGCGCGATGGACGTCAGTTTTATGAACAATGCCTAGGACGCGTGTCAACCGTTGAATGGAATCACTGCCAATTGGGAAAAAACTGACCTCGCCCAAAGCCGGTGCAATGAATAACGCGTGGTTTTTGGATAGGTGAGTGGATTTCGAGGACCACCAGAGAGATGGACTGCGCACCGTCGATCTGCAGATCAGATTGACGGTGCGGAATGGATTAAATTTGGAACCAGCTGAAAATTTACAAAATAACAAAACCGACGATTTTTTAATATAAACCAAGGTTTAAAATATTATTTACAAAGCGGCTTGGCACCCGAATATGGGACCTTTGGGTGTATGGAGGATAATACGACCAGGGTTTATGGAGGAAGGGGCTTAAGACTTAGCCCGAGGGGGCTTAAGTCCATACCATACAAAATGTGATTTTTATGGTTTTTGAATGATTTTCAAAGGGTTAGAGGGTTTCTGATAAGGAAAAGAAGGATTTTTCAACCTTGTCAAGGAGATTCTGAAGAAAGGGAAAAGGGAAAAATATGAAAATGAGGGATTTTCATGGGAAATGGAGAGATAAAAATGGAGGTTAGTTTTGGAAAAGGGGAAGGGAAAAAGGTGTTTGCAGCAGTCTTTGTCATGGAATTTTTAGCAGAATTTCTGAGTTCTGAAGGGAAACAACAGTGAAGACTTGGATAGAGGAGATGATGTTTAGCAGAGGCTTCAAGAGATAATATTTCTGCAATGAAACTATTCCTTTAAGGCTAAAAAATGTTTTGGCCACCTTTTGATAGAACAAATTTTATAGGTGGCCAAAAAGGAGATAGGTGTCAAATAGATCTTATGGGACGTTATTTTTAGGATTTATTTTATGCAAACAAATTAATGGATGTTATCCCCAATCCACTCTCTCCGAATTATCATAATGGTCACATTGGTCTGGAGAAAATTGCTAAGAGATTAGATCATTTCCAAGTTCATGAAACCTATTGGAAAATTTTGGTTACATGAGATCATCAATATCATCTAGAATTATGTCTAATCATGCCCCCATCCTTCTTCAATGGTCGAATGATCAAATTTTGTGGGGCCTCCCTTTCAAATTCAACCACTCTGAGATTCAAGATATGAAATTTCAGTCTTTGATCACTAATACATGGCTTAAGGTGTCTCACCCACAAGGTTTGTCCTGGATGGAGGTGGTTGTCATAATTCTTAGAATAATTAAAAATGTGGTGAGACGCTAGGAAAAAAACAAAAAGCAAAATCTCTAGAAAGACTTGATGGAGATTGATGTGACCATGTCCTGTTTAAATGACCCCACAAATCCGTTATTTATTTTTGTTGAAAATCATACATTGATCATGGATCTAGAGGGTGTTACACATTATTTTTTCACCCTTTTCACTTCCCGTCCCTGATCCTGAAGTGCCCTAAAATGAAAACTATGCAGTATATCCACCATGGAGAATACATCAAGATATCCCTTGAAGACCAACAAAAATATGCCTTGAATATTTTATGAAGAAGCTCAGCTTAAAACCTAAATTTCTGGGTCAATGCTCTTTGCTAATTTCCTACCTGTGATGATGGCATGTTGAAACAATCTGACCTAAAATTTCTATAACACTTTTTGATAGGAAAAAGCACGTTGAACCTATTTTGGTAGTGTTTCCTCAAATGGAGGAGAAGCTTCGTGCACTAGAATCTTCCAGAACGGCAATATGGGAACGGTTCGATGTAGATATGCTTGAACTCTCTCATTTGAAGCTCTTGACCTTATCATTAGGGTATTTCCCCTTGATAAGTGGGCCTTCCTCCTTATTTTATGGATCCATAACTCCCTCTCCTTGCCTATAAAGTGAATCCCATCCTCCACTACTAGTTGTTCTTGCCTAATCATTAGTCCTTTGCATCCCTATTCCGTGATTATGCCCGTATTTCCACTTGGGAGAAGGATTGCTTGAAGAGCCTAAGTTTGGACTTGGACATCACCAAAGGGAGGCCTCCAACATTAAGGCCGCGGTTGTATGCTTCCTTTTTTCAATAATTAATAATACATATGATGTTTCACTTTCCATATTTGTCTAGATATCTATGCAAGTAACCTTAATTTGAATTTGATGTATGTTATGGATCTTGTCATGTTTCTTGTTGTTGTATCTTGATATATTACAGGTATTCAAATGCCACAAGCAATGAGGAGTGAGCCTGAAGGATTGTAGAATCAAGGCCTTCACTAAATTACTAGAAAATATCATCAGGAAGACGTAGGTTCTTCTTCTTCTTCTTCCATTTTGAATACAAACTAGGAAAGGGTTCATTAGTTGGTCCCATGTGTTGCTAAAGCCACTGTAGGACTGGAGAGATCACCTCTATTCACATAGGGGATTTTCTGCATAAAAAAATTGGTGACTCCACGAGGGAGCTATAGCCTCTTTTTTTCTCCTTTTCCGAGATGGGTTTTTAGTAATTTTGATCAATCGTCAAGATCTGAGTCTGTTCGGGTCTCTATAGCTCTACACAGTGCTTGATTTTTTCTTTAAGGTGTCAAGTCTGGTCTTATTTTTGAAATCCTTCTTATTTTTTCCTTTTATTTCTTGCCCAACATGTTTTCTTTCCTTACATAAGTGATGACAACGTTGTTTTATATAAAATAGTCATTTTTATCTACCTTTCAACACGAGTTTCCCTTCCATAGGCGTGTTGATCCCAGAGATTATAAAAAATTAGGGTTTCCCTTCATTTTCCAGTGGGTATTGGTCTCTTAGGTGTCTTTCTAGTCTGATAAGATTCGTTACCACTATGTTTATCTTGATTTCCTTGCTTGAGTGATGAATTTATCTCTTTGAGCATGTTTGAGTTTGAGTGAAATTGAATCACGCTCTAGGGTTTCTAGGTCATATTTCCTTCACTTGTCACTTGTGTGTGTCATCAAGAGATTGGTTGGTTCTACTAAGAGCTCTGCTACAATCATTCAAAACATCATTTCATATTAATTTTTGCTTGCATTTGCAAATTTGCTTTAATTTTCATTAAATCATTATTTCACTTCGAAATCACCTTTGATTGACTGTCGAACATAGATCGTGATTGTTTGATTTGCGAGCTAGAGAGTGTATGTTTGTTTTGATTTCCCATTTCAAAAGAGAAAAACTAAAATTCATTTTTATTTATAACCTTTTAATTGGTTTGTTCTTCCTTCGTTTTGAGAAGAAAAAGTGAAAGTCATTTTCATTCAAGTACTTTTGTAACGATTTGTTTTCCATTCAAAAAAGATAAAGTAAAAGGAAATTTCATTTAAATTCTTTTTCTTTTTGGTTAGTTTTTCTTTGATTAGTTCATTAATTGCATTAGTTTTCATTTGAGAATCCAAAGTGAAAGAAAAAAAAATATTTTTAGTGCATATTAGTGAAGAAAGAATTGATTTCATTTTCAGTAAGATTTCATTTGGGATAGGGAAAGTGAATTTGTTTTAGAGTTGCATTTCAGAAATTTTGAGCTAGTTGGGGGGCATAATTGCTTATTCCATTGCTTGTTTGTTGCATTCTTGTTTACACTTTCTCCCTCATTAGTTTAGAGTTCATCAAAATGAAATGAATTCTTTTTTTCATTTAGCTGCATTGTAGGGATTCAGGGGACATTTTTATCGAGCCAAAAATTGAAACAAAAATCAAAGATCAACTTTAAAATTTACTCAATTAACCTTAAGGGTCATTTGGAATTAACACAAACATCTAGAGGTATAGGATAGAGACGTGTTTCGGCGCCATTAAGTGTAGTAGTTGTCGCTAACAGCCTGTGTTTCATCCCGGGGGTGATATCCCACCCCACGTGTGGAAGTATATAGGACTATGCTCCACATATGATAAGTATAAAGGGACACTCTCATCAAATGGTTACACATTAGACAATGCTACTATGGACTAAGCTCCCACGTACCATCGAGTATATTTTGGGATACCCACTAGGTTGCAAATCTACCATAGGTAACCGATTTGGCTGCCTTGTAGATGTGATACACTGAACACAACATTTGGGTAGATTGGTTGTCATATGTCAAGTCCTTGGTTATACAATGTGTATATCGCAGTTCACGGATACTTGGTAATCCATTTTTCCTAGATTACCCTTTTGATTTATTTTGTTTAATTATAAAATTTATTATCCAAGAAAACATCCTACCCATGCACAAATCCATAGAAGATATTAGGTTGAGACTAATGGAAGCAGTTCCTGAGTTTACTAGTTAAGGAATCCTGGTCCTTTTCCTTCTTTTGAAAATTTTGGTGCTCCCTGTTAGAGTCGGTATCTTCATCCCTCCGTCAGAGATCAAATTTCTCTTGTTGCATTTCATTTTAGGTGTCTCACTCAATTCAATCAGCTGCATTCCATTAGGAGCATGGATCATCTGACGGAAGGGTCTTGTCACTCATATCCCTCATGTCATGTACCTGCTGGTCCGTGTATGTTCATCAAAATCATTTACAATCATTTTTGGTCTCCTAGTTAGCAAAGAGTCATTTTAGGGTTTTAAGTCTCATTACGCGTAGGGTTTCGTTAATTTAGTCTTCAAAATGACTAATAATGTCAGCAGGCACATGAGGGAGGTTCGAAATAGGTTTTCATCGCAAAAAAATTTCATCATCATAATGTTTGATAATGATTTTTCTTCAAAACTCTGTTTTGAAGAAAAATTGTCTATTTTATTTTTTTGTAATAAATGCAGTGCAATTTCAAAGTTTTTTTAGTTTTAATTACTCCATGCATAGCCCTGGTCACCTTTGCTAAAATCCCATGCCAACTATCTCTGCAAATACAGACAAGAAGTTCATCATTCAGCTCAAAAAATCACAAAGGAAACAAAAACAGAGTTTATGTGAAAAGTGCCAAAGTTTTCAAACTTTAAAAAGTGGGTTTTCCAAATAAAAAATAAAAATCCTTTTTATGTATAAGATATTTCCAAATGAAAAACTTCATTTGCACACCAAATTCATCAAAAATCCAAACAATATAGTGGAGGAAGCGAAGCTTGCATTGAAGGGCAGACTGTGGGTGAAATTTACTGTCGCGGCACACTGCGCATTGGGTGCAGTGCACTGGTTGAGAACGGCACATAGGGCTGCTCACCACTGTGCATTTTTGAACTGGCGTGGTGCATACAACGGTCGCGACGCACTGGGCCACTGTCGCGGCACACAGGACAGATAGCCAAAATTTTGTCATTTCTTCACAAAAATCCAAATTGACTTGGTCCTTCTTGCTCCAAGTAAGTTCATGTGTTCTTCTATGGCCCATAGCTCATGCTTTTTGTTGGTTATGTGACTGGTTTTGATAATTTTAATACACAAAGGCCAAACCCTATCATCTTGTTGAAGTGCTCTCTTAGGGTTTGAAGTTGGTGTTTTAAAAATAATTTTGTGGTTCCAAACTTGTTCATTCCTCACTGATTATTCCTCCCTCTCACTATTATACTAATCAATTGCAGTCCATTTCCCATCTCCCTACATCTCTAGAAGTCACTTAATCCTAAGCCCCATTTCCCTATCCCTAAATCATTACATTTCCTATCACTCTCCCTTTCCCATCTCACTTGTAAAAAATTCCCAAACCCTAACTTTCCCAAATAGTTAATTGGTTGTCCCTACACTTGAGTTATCACTTGATTGAGGTTCATTGTCCCGCTGTCCTTTTTCTTCTACAGTCCCTCCCCTTTGACATATATTTGGAAATTGAAATAAAACACCAAATTCTCATTTTCATCTCATACAAGCTAACATATACCTTGCATGGACATCATGGAGACATACACTGATACATCATATGACAGAGATAGTGATTCTACCACTGAGCTACATGCACCTAGAAGGCCTCGTAAAGGTGGCAAACATATGAGAGAAGAGCCCACCTCATTGACTCAATTGCAGGCTTGCCCACTTGCCATGGCATGTTTTCAAGAGCAGTCATGCTATCAGTATTGTGAGATGATTGTTAGGATTCATCATCATTAGGAGTTGGCTCGTTTGTTTGTATTGCATTTACATGATGGTCAGGTAACTCTTGCTGGTGTAAATTTCACTTTGACACCATAAACCATTTCTCAAGCAACCGGGATACCGAATGTGGGTGAACAGTGGAACAAAAGACAACAGGTGGACAGAGTGCATTATGAACCATACATTAGGCCTAGCTTTGTGAGGCAACTCAGCAGGGTGTTCCCATTCCGGTTCCTGAAGGAATCCTATGCGCCTCTGATGAAACTCATTATTAGATATTTTAGTTGTGAGGGTCGGGTTTCATGCCTCTATGCCTACCACATCAGGTTATTGATGCATTTCACTAGAGTGAGGATGATGAACATACCTTATTTTATGTGCTGTAATATCTAGAGAATGACCACTCTTGTGCAAAAGAAAACTCTCGAGCAGCAGTACAACAGTATTTATCATTATGCACTCATCAAGATTGTGGTTGTACTTTAGCTTGGATTGCAAGGCATTTCATGGGAGGATTTCATTTCCCGTGATTTCTTCACAACTCCTCAAGTTCCTCCAGAGGTTTTTCATGAGCCAGGTGAACCTTCACACCAGCCTTAAGGTCACAAGACAGAGCCTATCAGTGTGCCAGTGTTTGTTACTTATCAGAGAGGCACCAGAGTATTATTTGCAGCAGCCCGACGAGTACTATCTCCACCTGGGGTGGAAGGGGTCTCGTTGCCGTCATCAACAGAACAGGTACAGGTACAGGACAGAGGTAAGAGGCCCATGCAGGATGAGGGCCCTTCAGGAGGCCAGGATACTTATTTCGTACTTATTGATGAGGATTTGAGCTCTCCAACCTCAAAGTTGAGAGAGACCATTCAGGAGAAAAAGGCGGAGATTGACGCATTGACCGTCAAATTGCAGAGAGCCCAATGGATCATAAATTACTTGGAGCAGTGGAACAAATAGTTGGAGGATCAACAAACAATCATGGAGTTGCAAAACATCCGTGAGAACCTGCAAGCTGCCCAAAGAAGCCAAACCGAGATGACACCCATTGAAAGGGAGATTGAGGCTAATAGAAAGACTTGGCTTGAGAGGGTCAATATTCATCTTGAGAAAATGTTGGAGAAATAAAACAAGGAAAATAACATGCTCGGGCACATGAAGAACCATTATTGGGCGCGAAATCATGTTTGCAAAGCGAGGATCGAGATCCTGAAAGCAAGGCTAAAGAGAGCACTAAAGCGTCGCAAAAAGCATGATAGACTCGAAATTTTGGCCAAATATTCCTTGGCCCAGCATAGTGCTTGATGGTAGACATTTAGCCCAAATTTCAAGAAATTTGGGAAAATGTTTGTCAATTTTGAATTTTTTGGCCTAAACACAGATTTTTCCGCCCGACGCGTAGCGCCACTTGGCGTGCGCTTATAATTGGCAGCTCCTTTGAAGAAAAAATTTGCGTTTCTAGATTTTTCATCAAAATTTATGCATGCCTACCCATTGCCTAAGGATTTTTACAAGTTTTGGGTTTCCTAAAGGGTCAAAAACACCCTAAAAATGGCCTTTCTGCCACTTTTTGGACACACAGAAAGCAGTGTTGGGATATTTGATTTTTGGAGGGGAAAATGGCAACCAAATTCAGAAATTCCACTTGGGTTGGAAATTAGACAGGTAGGGCTTTCCAAAACGCTACCCTGCACTCAATTTGGACTTTAGGAAGGCCCTCAAAATCAGCCTCAAAGTTGTGCTATGCATAGATATTTCAGGCGCGGTGCATTGGGAAATTTGGCCTATTTTCCACTCAGCAGCTCAGATTTTCGCCTAGTTTTGGCTAGTTTGAATTTTTCATGTAACTCTTGATGTAATTTGATGTAATTTAATGACTATGGTGTAATTTTGGCACATTTTTACTCATCTTAGTAGATTCATTCACCAAAAACTGAAATGTAAGTGAATGAATCAGTGTCCTATCATATAGAGGCAAGTTGTTTCATTGCTTATTTTCCAGTTCTTACTTTAGATATGGTTGAAACAGCTCCTGGAATGATGAGATTGACCCCTAGAGGAATGGGGATGATTTAGGCTTGTCTATATCATGTAGTTCTTCAGTCATTTTCAGGGTTGGACACTTGGGATTCCTTAGCACTTCATTGTACATTTCATCTCTGCAATTTTGGCAAAGGAATAGACTAGGGTTTGCAACACTCTTTGGGATCCATGTGACTTTGTGTTTTGATGGTGTGTTTCTCTATGTGATTGTAAGTTCATTTATGTTTATGTGTATAATTTCCCTTCTCCTTTCTTCTTAAATTAAAAAAATGAGTTATAAAGGTGGAATTCATTAGATTGCTTTGCTCTGCCTTCAATTTTGTTTAATTCTCCATGTTTTCATCTGTTTGAAGAGGATACTTGAAATCCTCTTGCCCTCTTCAGCTCCTCACCGGTGTGAAATATCCATTCATTCAATCCAAAGCATCAAAACAATTGCCTTCCTTGCCCCATTCAGAACTCTGCAAAAACTAGGCCTTATCCCCAAACCCAAAACTGCCTTTCCCTTTGATTCCAACAAAAACCCCAAAATCAAAATCAAAATCCTTTACTTATATACCTAGCCTAAAATTAGCTTTTATTTCAATTCATCTCAAGCCCCATCGATTATTTTTGCTGATATTGACCCGGAGAGAGCCCTCTCCTGATCTGGTAGGGCTAGCTACCAGACTGAGCGTGGTTTGATGTTACCCTGAACTCTGCCTTCTTTCAACCTGAGGTAGATTTAGGCAATAACACTCCCTATATGGGAATTTTTTCCCTCCCGATATTAACCATTGGTTTGCCAGTTTGGTTATTTTTGACCCCCATGGTTCCAAGCTACTTCTCAACCAAGTTCACCTCCACCTGAATAGTGTCAACCTCATGTTGATCCTAAATTTTACCCCTCTCCTTCTTTGGATGTTTCTTCACTTTTTTCTTCCTCTTCGCTTGGTGAAAGTCTATATTCTAGTAACCAAGAAGCTAAGAATAAGAAGAAGAGGACAAAGAAGAAGAAGAAAAATAAGAAAGGGGGAAACTAAGAGACCATTTATACCAATGCAACTAATGTTGAAAAATCTTCCATTCAGTCCCGCAAAGTCAAATTCCCCTGAAAATAATGTAAGGGTGACCACCTTCTTAGGGATTGTCCTGGAATTCCTAGGATATTAGAGGTATGGTCCACCATTTTAAATCGACCCTTGTCATCGGCCTCTAGAGATAATGCTGGTGACACACCCTCAACTAGTGATATTAAGGCCCATGAGAAAATTCATAAAGTCAAGTTTCCTTGTAATTTATGTGAAGGGAATAATCCCATTAACCTTTTTCCTTATATGGATGAAGCCTCCAAAGTGTTGGATAACCTTATAGATTCTCAGTCTTGTCTTCATGTTGGTTACCAGAAGCTTTCCCCTAATCCTCCACTATTTGATCAAGTGATTAATCAAAAGTAATCTATGGTCAATCCCACTCTCTCCAAAAGTGAATCACATGAGTCTGTTCCCGACCAACCATTGGTGGAGAAAATGGTTGAACTAATTCCACATTCAATTGATTGTACCTTTCCCATAGAGAGTGAACATCATATCGCTCATGGTATTCTTATTTCTTCATATTCCCATGAATTGGAGGGAAATCCTCCCATTCCATGGTATAGGAGGGTGATCCTCCCATTCCTGTAACATAAGGGGTCAGTTCTCCCATTCCCTTGGCACCCCCTCCAAGTCGCCTGGTCGCTTCCTTTGATTGAGTCAACTGACAAGATATCATCTTCCTTCTTACATGCCCTTTTAGATCACAATACATGCTTATAATGTGGCTGTACCTAGCACAATAATATATGAAGGTGCATCTGTTATTATTTTATCCTCAAATTCTTGGCAAGATTTAGGTTCTATGTAGCTTGTGCTTATTACCCAGAATTTGTTGGCATTTAACAGAGGAACCAGTCAAATATTAGGGATCCTTCCTAAGTTTCATATTACTTTGGGAGGAAAGAGCGTCTATATATGCATGATAGTTTTCCAAGGCCCCTTGCATTTTAACTTACTCCTTGGGCATGACTATACTTATTTCATGGGATTTCTTGTCTCTTCTCTCTTTCATGTGATTTGCTTCCCGCATGAAGGAAGAATTGTGACAATTGATCAAATTTCGTTCATTAGTACTAATTTGGCTCCCAGCCAAACAACATCCCTAAACATGTCAATGATATCATCCTTTCCATAGGGAAATTATGTGGTAACATGTTCCATTCCCATCTCTACTAGTGATCTAGTCAGTGATATAGGACATCATGTGATGGATGCATTGAAACACGTTCTTTCCATTACATCCCTTGATTTGCATTCCTTCCAGAGTGTTGTTCTCCCATATGATGAGAACCTCTTGGAAGCCATGAAATCTTATGGGTTGTTGAAATTCAACAAGAAAAATCACCACATACTAGTTTTGGATTCTAAGTGACACATGAGTGAGGAATTCAGTGACACATTAGTGCTAATGTGGGCAACCAATTTTTAAATAAATTGTAATATTATATCATAACAACTTGTAATAGCTAACTAAGTGTGATAGACTTATTTAGCTTAAGAATTTTGAGTTGAGGGTCAAAGGGCAGGCATGTAGAGTGATTCTATTATTTACAGGGTCTAGATGTAGTTGTAGCACTAGTGTGGTGTGAGTGCAACTAGTTAACTCAAATTAATTAAGTTAAAATTAGTTTAACTAGTTCTAACTGATTGATGAGCTAGTGGAAGATTAGGTGAATTAAAATAGATTTAATTCACAAGTAGTGATCTACCAAGTAACTGATGATTCACTATTAATAATTGCATGCATGTCAATTCTAATGACGACCCAATTAAGACAAAGGTTAAAAGCAAGTAAACTATCAATTCTATTATTAGCAAATTTCCCGAGCATAATTATAAAGCCACATGATGCCCATGATGGATTGAAAAATAAATGAAAGTTGTAATTCCTATTTAATAGGAATTATTTTTCCTATGTATTGCATGAGCAAGGCAGCCTGAAGGTGGGCAAAAAATTGGCTATGTATTGGTCCAATTTTACCTAGATTAGTGTGAGACAATTGGTAGAGTGTATGAGGTTGTGGTGAGAACACATGCATTGTATTGTTTCATGATTCCTTGGTTGATTATACAATAAATATGGAGGGGTTTTGAGCAGTTTCTTTCCCCAGGAAAATATTGTTTTGTGAAATTGATTTACTTCTTTCTCTTACTTCCATGTGATTGAGCGATCATATTTTATACTCCACAAATATTGTAGAAGAATTCATTATCTTGTTTTAGTACATTGCATGATCGGATTGAATCCATTGGTGTAATTTCTACATGGTATCAAAGTGCCAGGAATCACAATAGTGGAGAATAAATTGAGTTTTTGTTGAACAATATTCAAATTTGCAGATACTTTCTTTGAAGCTAGAAGTGGATCAAGATGTCTTTCAATGGATTGAGACTCGAATATGAACTCGAGGGAAGTTAAAATTATATTTCATGGAAGGACAGGATGGAGGTAGTGTTGGAGGACAATGGGTTGAATGAATTCATAGATAATGATATTCCCAAGCCCACAGCAGCAAATGCCCAACTTCTTGATGCATGGAAAAATAAGGTAGAAAAGGAGAGGAGGATCTTGTTAGAGGGAGTTCGAGATCATATCATCTCAAGTCTCCATGGAAATGAAAATCCATATGCTATGTGGAAGGCCTTGACGGATCTATTTCAAAGCAGCAATGACCTCAAAAAATTGGCACTCAAGGAAAAGCTCAGGAAAATCAAAATGGAGAAGGGCGACACAATACAGAAATACTTGACCAAGTTCACTAGTGTCGAGATGAGATTGGAAGTATTGGGATTACTGTAGCTGATGATGACTTGGTGAGCCTAGCACTTCTAGGCCCTCCCAGGAGCTAGCATAGTTACCAGGACTTTATGAATGGGAGGGAAACGTTACCAGATTGGGAGGGACTATGGTCAGATTTGGTACAAGAAGAGTTTCAGAGGAATACCAGGGATGGATCCTCATCCAAGAATGATGATGAGGAAAATTGTTCCTTGGATGGTAAGGAAAATAAGGTGAAGGGGAAGAAGTCCCATTCCAAATCTGATACCAATAAAGAAGGAAATAAGCGTGACATGTCAAAGGTGAAATGTTTTCACTATCATTATCATGGAAACTATGCCACAAATTGTCCACAAAAGAAGAAGAAGAACAAGAAGGCTCTGAGAGCTACAACGGGTGAAGCTTTGGCCTCACAGTTTGTGCTGGACTTCTCTCTCATCACATGCATGGTGTCAACTATGATGGGATCTATGTGTTACTTGGATAGTGGAGCATCTTTCTGCATGACAGGAAACAAAGAACTCTTTAGTAGCTTGGAGGAGAAGGATCTTTAGATGCACATCGATATGGGTGTTGACAAGAGGTATAGCACTATTAGGATTGGTACAATTACTTTCTAGAGGCAGTTAGGTAAACCTTTCATATTAAAATATGTCATGCATGTACTAGGCTTGGAAAATAAATTAGTTTCAGTTGCTATGTTGGAGGATCTTGGATATGATGTGGTTTTTAGTGAAGGAAAGGCATTCCTTCATCACAAAGCTACATGAAAAGTAAATAATATTGGGGTTCATGTGAAGAACCTATATAAACTTGATGTATATGGTTGCGAAACATTGAGAAGTAAAGCAGGGAAGGTGTTGAGTCGGGATATAGGTGAGTTATGGCAGGGAGATTGGGCCATCTACACCAAAATTATTTGAGGATCATGCAACAGATTTCTACAGGTCTTCTAAAGGGTACTCTTGTGCATAAACACATGCAAGAGATGTACCATGGGGAAGTATACTAAAGCCATTTTTCATGAGAAGGAGAACCGAGCAGCGGTAACCCTTGAGAGAGTTCACTCAGACGTGTGTGGACCATTCTCTACAGCTTCCACAAAAAAGCATAGGTATCATGTGATTTGTGTTGATAATTTTCCTAGAAAGTGTTGGATCTTCTTTCTGTAGAAGAAATATCATACGTTCTCCAATTGTTGTGAGTTCAAAGCACTGGTAGAGAAAGATACATGGAATAAGGTGAAGGCCCTAAGGAGCGACAATGGTGGTGAGTATATCTCTAATGAATTCAAGAACTTCTGCGCCAAAGAAGGAATTCAGAGAGATCATAACCCACAACAGAATGGGGTTGCAGAAAGAAATAACATAACAATTGTGGGTGCAGCACGAGCTATGTTACATGATCAGGGTCTACCATTGCATTTGTGGGCAGAGGCATGTAACACAATGATGTTTGTGTAGAACTATAGTCCTCATCGGATACTTGGAATGAGTACACCAGAGGAGACTTTTTCAAGTAAGAAACCAGATCTTTCATATTTTAAAATTTTTGGCTCATCTCACTATTTTCATGTGACCAAAGATGCCAGGAAGAAGCTAGAACCAACAACATAGGTTGGGATATTTTTGGGGTGCACTGATAATCCCCACAAATATCAGGTGTAATTTCCAACTAACAGGATGACAGTTGTCAGGAGAGATGTTAAAATTGATGAGGATAAATCCATGCGATTGTCCCTTGAGAGGGAGCTTGAATTGCATGTAGATGAGGAACTCTTAGTTATAAAGGATGAACCTCAGGATGTGGAGCAGCCATCAGAAGAGGATCATAGACTGCCAGAAACCACTCATGCAAATACATCCACCACAAATGGTAGGATGCACACCAGAGAGGCTGACAGATTGATGGTAGATGCGATAGAGCATGTAGGTGCACCTAAATCACAACATAGGTAGAGAAGATCCCTAGACATGTATACTGCATACACGACTCTTATGTGTGAGTGTATTGTGACAAAACCATCATCTTTTCAAGAAGCAGTGCAACAACAGGCATGGGTTGATACCGTGGTTGATGAGAATGACTCCATTAACAGAAACAGTTCATGCGAAGTGGTCCTAAGGCCAGTGGGAAAGTCAATGGTTGGATCCAAGTGGATCTACAAGGTGAAGCAAGCACTAGATGGGAGTGTGGAGAAATACAAAGCTATATTTATGGCCCGAGGATTCTCATAGGTAGAGGGGATTGACTATGTGGAGACTTTTGCACTGGTTGCAAGGTACTCATCAATTATATCCATCATTGCACTCTCAGTGCAAATGGGGTTGCAGATACATCAAATGGATGTAAGGGCAACCTTTCTCAATGGAGTTGCTATCGCCCCATAATTCTGAAGGTTGAAGATAGAATCTCAAAGGGGCAAAATCAAAACTGCTTCGATCCTAGGATCTAGCCCTCCTAGACCAAGAGAGGGATCTCTTTATTAGATATAGCTTTGTTGGTTTGGAATTTTAGGCTAGTTATTATGACAAAGGGGTTTGTTTGAAAATTTTTGGTTGAGATAGTAGGAGAGTGGCCATTGGGCTAATAGTGTCAAACATGGGCTAGTTTTGTTGCATCAAAAGTTCAAGAGCATCACAGGGCAAGCTAATTGTGTGTGTTGGATCTTAAAGCGGCAGGAATTATAAGGTGAAAGAAGCAATGAATTTGCAGTAGTGGTTAAAAGAAATTAATAATTTCTTAACCATACTATTAGTCATCAGTAATTTTTTTGCTTTCTATAGATGACTAAATGTGTATCCTAGAGTTCTATAAAAAAAATCAAGAATATTGTGAGTTCTATAAATCTCACTGCCTTCATCATCCTTACGATAATTTTTTCACTATTTTACCACTCTATCAAGTCATGGCCAGCCTATCACTCCTAGAAGACCCATCATGGGCTCATGCCACTCATTTTCACTATATTTCACCACCTCTAACCTTACCACTCTATTTTGACTTGCCTAACCTTTTAATTCCACCTTGGATTGCCAAGTACCCTAACCTTTTCCATTATTCACCAAGTGCCTCAAGCATTGGTGGTTTCAAGCTACCTTTCTAGGCTCTTCAGATAAATCAAAGTCATCAATTTATAGGTCTGCAATGCATAATTTTTGTCAAAAACTCTGTTTTACACCTAAAAACCCTAATTCAAGTTTTCAGCCAAAATCCAAGTCCAAAAGGCCTCGCACTAGGTCACCTAGGGTTTCACAGGTCATAGGATTGTTTTGGTGTTCTAAATATTTTTTTTCCCTGTCCCAAGAGGCTGCAATCAAAGAGGAATAAGGCTAGCATATGATTGTCCAAATGAATCAGAAAATCTTCCCAGGAAGGCCTCCTTGGTCAAAGCACAACATCTGCAAAAAGACAACTTCCAATATTAAAAAAAATTTCGGGAATGATTGAGATGGCTAAGAGAAGAAAAGAAGTAAGGTAAGAAGCTAAATCATCAGAAAGGACAGTCACAACAAAGGAGAGACAGCATGCCTAAGTTCAAAGAAAAACAGGGTTTTTATGACTATTTGGCTAAAAAGTGTTGCCAAGCCAGGAGCCAATGTAAAGGATCACAAGGACAGAGGCCATCAGCCCAACCAAGTATGAATTGAAGGTTTCTAGAAATTATAATGAAGAAGGGAAAAAAGCCGTAAATCCTAAGGTTTGAGAAGGTAGGCAAAGAAGTGAAATGAAGACCATAAATCTCCATGATGACAGTAGGAAGAAGTTTGAAGAATGATATCAGAACATCACCTCCATGTTTATCAAGGCAACAACACTTCACTACATCAAAGGGAGGTAAATACAAAGAGTATCAATGTGAGAGAGGTTGAGCCTTCAAGTGTAGTCAATTGCCTTCAAAATGGTCAAAGGGAAAGAAATCATAAGGTCAAGTGTCAAAATGGAACACCAATCCAATTATGAGTTTGTTGTTGAGTATTTAAAATTTTCAAATTCCAAGAATGACCAAGGAGAAAAAAAATAATTTTGTCATGGCACCTGCAACAAACAAAATTTGCCAAAGGGAGATATTGACAAACATGGTTGTAAAGACTGTGGTGACTTTGCAAGACAGATATATCATACCTCTGGAAAATCAGTGAGAGGGGAAGAAACTAGGTTTTAAATATCACCCACACTTAAATATCTCAAAGGGGTTAAAGACATGGGTTCCAAACTTCATAATGCAGGAAAGAAATGTTTTGACACTGATAAGGTAAAGGCAGGTCCTGTTAGGGCTCCAGTATTTTGCAAGATTGGAAAGAAAAAACACTGCAGGGCCTACACCAGAACCACTTTGGAATCTGTTAGCTCCCTGTAATTTTCAAAATTGGAAAATACAAACTGCAGAGAGAACACTTGAACCACTTTGGGATTATAGGATCTAGCCCTCCTGAATCCGGAGAGGGATCTCTCCTATAAGTGCAAAGATTGATTTATCTTTAAGGCTTGAAATGTGTGATATTAGGCTAGTTATTAAGAGTAAGGGTTTTTGTTTGTTTTTTTTGGGTAAAGATATGTGAAGGTGAAGGAAGTATAAATGAAGGGTGAAGGTGAATGAAAGTGAAATATTGATTCAGCTAAGAAGATAGACAAGAATCAGCTTCAATCCATTGGGCTATGGAGTCATAGTAGGATTTAATTGAAACAAATAAGTTCAAGAGTGGTCCATGGGGCAAGTCATCTATGTCTAAGGATCTCTTTAAAGTTTATTTTATGGAAAGAAATGATACAATAAGAAGGGGAATTAAACAAATGAAGAACAAAGAGCAGCCTATGATCAAGTAAGTACTTTGAAACTATCTTGCTTTCGGCATACACTTAAGAAAGACGTAAAAGTAATCTAAGATTTGGTAAGTACTTTGAAACTAGCCAGATTTTGATTCACTTTCAATAGAAAACATTTTAAACACAAAGGGAAGCTTTTCAAAGCAACCGTTGGAGAAGAACTAGAGGACAGGGCTCACCATAGACTTCCCTAGCTCTGCTTTACTTAGCAAACTTATCAAGACAACACATAAGATAACACAGAATAGTCTAAGATTAGGTAAGGACTTTGAACCTAGCCTTCTTTCAACATACTCTCAGGGAAACTTTCAGACAACCTTTGGAGATAAAAACTAGAGGACAAGGCTCAACATAGACTTCCCTAGTTCAACTTTACTTAGTAGAACTGAAAATAACATTCAAGAACAATATTTATCTTGGACAGTAGGACGAGGGAGTGCCAACATTCCTAACTTATTTAACTGAATTAAATCATTCTTAAACAACACAATTGGAAGAAAAAATGTAGATAAAGCTTATTAGTAAGAGCAGGGTACCTTTGACAGTAAATCCTAACTCTATATTTGTTGTTCTTTATCAGAGAAGATGGATAGAATGGAAACAGAAATAAAATAACGATTTACAGTGAGAAAAACATCACCGTTGACATAGACCAAGATCCCATAAATCATCTTGTATTTGATACTTCAAACTAGTTACAATATTCAAGTCCAATAGTTCTCTACAGCTTCGAACTTTTCATCTCAACTTAGGTATTTTCAATTACAAACAGAGCTTGCAGTAGCTTCAGTAAACTATTTACAGGAAATAGATATGTAGTAACCAACATTGCCTCATCTTCTACAGAAGTATTTATAGAAGAAATGAGGAGGTGGGATAGGATAAAAGATCTTCTAAGTTCAATTAATACAATTTAATGCTTCTCAGCCTTTAAGGGGCTCAATGGAGAATATTTCAGATATTCCTCTGTATTAATTGTTTTTACATTAAGTATTAAGCTCGCTAAGATGATTTTGTTGAATTTAAAGGCTCTATGTTATCTCTGTAATAACTATGCTGATAGTTTACAATAAGTTCCTTTGGTCGAATTAACTTTTCAGCTGTCGTGAGGCAAATATCCTTTGTTCTGGTAATAACTCAGCCTCTTTTCAATTCTTTGAGGCTACATGTGGCTTTTGGTAGCTGAGAGGATTCAATTGGACTCTGATGTGGTAGTGGAGGCATTCTCTGTCTGATAGATATTATTGATTTTCTTTAATCAATGTTAATCTACTTTAGTTCTTTGTATTAGGCTTAATTAGGCCTAATTTTGTCTTCTGTTCTTCAAAGGTGTTTAATTGAGTGGATTAGGCATTTGATTGTCGATTTTAGCTGTAATCCCTCAAAACTATGTAATCATTCTTTAATTCTTCATCTCTGTTGCGTTTGGGTCTTCAACACTGATACTCTCTGCTTTAATTAATCTTTGTTGTGTATTTTTGATGTACAGGTGAGCAGAGGGCTTATAACGGTATCAGTGCTCATGAGGCACTGATATACTTTGATGGGAACCTTGAAAAAGGATTTATTTGATGAATAAAGGCTTGGAGAGTCGTCACCCTCGGCCTTCAATTTTCTTTTAAAATATTTTAAAAACCTTTTAAAACCTGCACAAATCAAGAAAAGTTAATAAAATCCTGCATATGTGGGTTTAGCTACTTTGGAGGTGTTAGCACCTAATCTAGACCCCAGGCTGAAAAGGGCAAAAAAGGGTAACAACTAAATCATGCTCAGCCTTGTAGCTAGCCCTACAAGGACAGGAGAGGGCTCTCTCCATGAAAATATATTCAAAAAAATACAATTATGAACAGATTTTAGGCTAGGTATGTGAATGGGAAAAGGTTTTAATAAATGAAATAATTTTTCAGGGATGTATGGGACAAAATGGGACAGTATGAAATTGGAGAATTAAATTAGGACACAGGGTATTTCATGGGGCAAGATAGGTAGGAAATTTTAGCAATAAAGTTTAAATAATGATGGAATGGAAAGAATGGTGAGGAGCTTAAAAGGGCATGGAATATGGATCCTTTTCAAGCAGAAGAAAAACACAGAGTATGAATGATTTCCCAAGGCAGAGCATATAAAATGGATTCTACCTTTCTATCTTGAAAGCATTCAAAAATAGATGTTTATGAATGAGAGGTGAAACATAACAATTTACATATGAAACAAAGGAGAGAAAAAAATGCTAAATATCATACCACATGGACCCCACAAATCAGAGCTACATCTCTTATTAATTCCCTGTCAAACTATACAATGGAGCGTAGAGCATTTCTTTCCACACTATCCCCCTACTTCTTGAGTTACAGACTGCTTTACAAATGATTTACAATTACGTTAAATACACTAGATTTGTGGGAACATATATCCACAGAAAGAGGAGTTGTTTTAACAGCTTTGAAGAACTGAAAACAAATCATAGAAAAGAAATCCAACAATTTTCCCTAAAGAAGGAACAATATTACATTTGATTACTTGGGCAGATTCACAATTTCCCTATTGAATGATAAATAGGCAATTTGAGAAGAAAATCCCTATCTTTATGCTTCTGTAGAAATCTTTGTTTTATTTTAGCTTGCGGCCAGCTGACTATTTCTTTCCATTATTCATTTGAATAAAATTTACTTTAATAAAATGTTGTCAAAATAAAATAGAATGAAATTATATACCTTTGTGAAGGGAAAAATTAATTTTTTTAATGGGAAAAAGGGAAGGGAAAGGAAGTGGGGTCCATATTATAATCACAATTGCAAAGTCGTGGAGGTGGGACATAACACAATATAAACCATTGTAATATAATATGTGGCAGTGCCATCGCAATCGACGATCAGAGGGATAGGAAAGATGTTACTTAAAACGAAACCAAAAAAATCTTCCGATGCGATTAGTATATGGGAAACAGGGTTAAAGGGCAGGCCGAATGGAATAGTAATAAAATAATAAAAGGTAAGGTTGGGAACTTTCTTAAGGAAAGAATGATTTTACAATTGTAATGACAGAGGGCCTTTAAGGTGGGACCAGGGTCAATGAATCGCAATCGAAATCAGGATTGGAAGCTCGGGGCAAAGTATAACATATGACAATTATTCCGATGCGATGGGGATGATCAATGGGAGAAATACTTTATATAAAACGAATAAAAACAAAATTTTATTTATACAAAGGGAAAGGCCTTTTTATAATGGACGGGGAATAATATAAAGTGGTGGGCCAAAGGGTCAATCGGCATAGGGGATCGGAGAGGGAGCGGAGTATAACATATGTGAAAATGCCGATGTTGATTGGGCGATGGATTGTGAGCCGTCGGTTCATCAGGAAAATCGACAACGGAGGGATAATCAGGAGTAGGGCGTCGCTGGTGTTCAATCAGATGGAGTGATTCAAGAGGCACCGATTGGGTATGGGCCATTCGATCGAATGGACAGATCGACAGCCAGAATATCATCGGGCAGGGTCGATACCATCACATCGGAGAATTTTCAAAGGGCTGATCGGGGAATACGTTTTAAACATTTTGATTACGATTTAAAGAGAAAGGAATTTGGGTTGGCAGGGTTTATATGATATAAACCTTTAAGTTTTATTATAAGGTTTTAAAGGGGACGGAGGGGAAGTGGTTTGGGAACGCCGGGGAATATAATAAACTTTGAATTTCATTATAAAGTCCTATGGTATGGAGGGGAAGTGGTTTGATTATTTCGATTTTGGTTTTATAATGCAATTTTTGTAATCAGAGGGGGGGGAAAAGGTATTCATAAAGAAAATATTAAACTTTAATAATATAGAGTTTAAAGGGAAAAGGGAAGGTTAGGGAATAGGGGACTTTTTACTTCACTTAGGCATAAATTTCAATCTAGGAGTCAGTTTTAAGAGTGCAATGTACCGTTGGAAAGCTCTTTCTGGGCTCTTTCTACTAAACACACTCAGAACATGATTTGATGTTGAACCTACTATGGAAAACTTCTCTGAAGGCAGGGTGATGGCTTTGTGCAGATAATAGCTTTTGAATTGTGACTTATTACATATGATGACATAAAATTACATAATAAATGATAATAAAAGAAACGTATCATGTTTTCACCTCAAAACATGGTTTTGAGGTGAAAATTACATCAAACTAAATAAAATATTTCTTTGATCTTCCAGGTGCTGTGATTTTGAGTTTATTGACTTCCTCATGACCTTGCTGATATTTATTGACACTTAACTTATTTATTTGACCATGGTGAGATCCTGGGACCTAATGGGACCCATCCTATGACCTACTGACATGATTTTGAGTGACTCATGACTAAGACTATAGAGAGGAGAATCAGCAAGTTTCTCATGAGGGAAAACTGATGAAAAATTACTACCATCAATGGATCCATGACCTAGTGGAATGGTGAAATTTATTGGTATGGGACTCCTATTATGCAAATGAAAAAGAGAAGTTTTGATCACTGATGGCAGTATAACTAGACTAAAACTAACATTGACTCCAATTGGGATGGTAGGTCCTTGGAGGTGCCAAGAACACCATAGACCAAGTAGCCTTATCCATTGGGCATGGAGTCAAAACACTAAAATCTGACACAATGCAGACTGAATCTGACTCAAGACTAAGACTGAAAACTGAAACAAAACCAAACCATACACATATCATTCAATTTTTATAGCCTTCACCTTGGTCCCCAAACTTCAATGACTGTGTACTTGAATTCTAACCCAAAATAACATGGTATATACAATGATCATGAAATAGATTCTGATCCATTATCTTCAACAATGGTAGTGCTTCAAAAGCCTACCATTTACTGCTCCTCCAGGGAAATCTTGGCCATACATTTCTGAAAGAAAGAAGGAATTCTATCCCCTGTATGCTGAAATCCTATATGGTCCTTTCCAAAAGTTGTCAAACTTACCATGCTTCCCTTTGTCCTCATTCCTTGCATCCCATCTCAAAACCACATCATCCAACTGAAAATTTTCTGCTTTGGTCTTCTGGTCATAGATATGTTTAATCTTCTCCTGTAACTGAACAGTGTTCTATGACACTTCCTCTCTTGTTTGTTGAAGGTGGATCATCTGATTGATCCTTCGCTGATTGTCATCATCTTCACTGCCAACTTCTTGTAATAATATCATAACTGGAACTGTAATAGATGTGGGGAAAATATCATCAGTACCATAAACCAATTCAAAAGGAAACATACCTATGGATTTCTTACTGCTAACTCTGTTTGCCTACAGTGTGTTGATGAGCTTTCAGTGCCAATTTCTTTTGCTTACCTCCAGCATTTTCTTAATTATATTTATCAGCAATTTGTTGGATGATTCTGCCAGGCCATTTCCTTGTGGATAGTATGCTGTCGAATGGCCCAGCATGATATTATACTTATCGCAGAAATCGACCATATTCTTAGATCTGAATGATGTTGCGTTGTCTATTATAATTTTATAAGGGCATCCAAAACGAGATAAAATATTTGATTCTATGAATTCAATAATTACCGTGTCTGTATCTTGCCTGGCTGGGGCAACCTCGATCCATTTAGTGAAGTAATATGTTCCTGTCAAGATCCATCGATGCTATGCGGAAGATGCCGGATGTTTTTCTACTATGAAATCGAGTCCCCACTACTGAAAGGGCGCGTTCACTGAAACTGGTTTTAAAGGAAGAGGAGGCAATTTTTTCTTCCCTTGGAAAATTTTACATTCATGAAAATTCATCACTGTTTTATATAAATTAGAAAATAACGTGGGCCAATAATACCCTGCTCTCAATACCTTGTTAGCTTTAGTCTTCCAAAACAAATGACCCCCACAATCACCTTTGTGGAAATCATGCATTACCTTCTGAGCTTCTTCTTCGACCAAACAATTGAGCAGAACACCTCCTAGATCTTTCCAATACAGAGCACTATTTAAAATACAATATTTAGAAGATTCAAGTTTCAATTATCTACCTTTACTCTTAGACATTCCTGGAGGAGGTGATAGATGCTGAAGAACATGAACAATATCTTAATACCAAGGGGATTGTAGGAAAATATCTGAAATCGGAACAAGCAAACCTTCATCTTCCTCCTCTAACATCGCTGTAATGAGGTTTATATAAAGGGCACGCAGATTTGAGTGGGCCATCAATTTCTCCAAGTCTTGGCCTTTAATCAACTTTTTGGGCTTGATCTCCATACTCCAACATAGCTGCTATCCACTTACCTCTTTGGCCTTCTAGATCAGTTTGCATCAAGACATCCTTCACTGTTGCGTTAGGGACATATGTTATAGTATGTGAATGCAGAATATAGACCCTAAAATACTTCAATTCCTTTATAAGAGCCAATGCTTGTTTTTCAATAATATTATACCTCAAAGCAGCTTCTCTAATAGTTCTACTGAAAAAGGAAATTGGCTTTTCAACCTGATCTCTCTTTTGCATTTAAACAGTAGCCATAGTATGCTCAAATGAAAATGAAAATATGATAAAATCTTGAGTATAGTCGGGAATAATCAAAACTAGAGCATTGGAAAAAGAAAACTTTACCAGATTGAATGACTTGATAGCTTCTTTACTCCATTTGACAGTGCTATCCTTCTTCAACATGCTAGTCATTTCTCTTAGATGTTCAACTAGATTGGGTATAAATCGGCCCAAAAAGTTCATCTTATCATTGAATGCTTGGATCTTCTTTTTGTTCCGTGGAAGGTCTATGAGCTGAATTTCCTCCACTCTAGATGGATCAATGTGGATACCATCCTTAGAGATGATATTCCCTAGAAACTTGCCTTCATCCATGGAAAAGAGACTCTTCTTTGGGTTAAGAGAAATCCCAAATTTTCTGCATCGCTGAAAAACAAATCTCAAATGGTGCAAATGCTCATTGTCAGAACTAGAAAACAATGTCAGATCATCCAAATAAACAACAAGAAAAAAATCCTTTTAATTGGAAAAAGTGATGTCCATTGCTCGCTGGAAAGTAGCTCCAGCGTTCTTTAGTCCGAATGGCATTTTTGCATACTGGAAGGTTCCGCAGGGTGTTGTAAAGGCAATTTTGTCTTGGTATTTCTCATGCACCAAGATTTGGTTGTAGCCTCAGTAGCCATCGAGTAATGACATCCTAGATGCTCCAACTACTCTCTGTAGAATATGTTCCATATTCGGAAGTGGATAATTATCCTTTATGGATGCTTTATTTAAATTCCAAAAATCCATGCACAATCTTATCTCTCCTGTCTTCTTACGTACCGGGACAAAATTTGAAATCTAGTCAGAAAATCTAATGGGAACTATGATACCTACTTTGTACAACCTATTTACCTCTTTTTCAATGGATGGTAGCAGCTTCAGATTGATTCTTCTCAGCTTCTGTCTAAATGGATTTTGAACTGGCTTGATGGGAATAGTATGCTGGATTATGTTCTTATCATACATCTTCAAATCTGAATAATCCCATGGAAACACATCAGAAAATTCAGAAAAAAATTTAACATACTTTTCCTTTACCTTAGGGGACAATGCCTTTGACAGCTTCTCAAACTTGGGCTTGTCGGCTGTTCCAAGATTCACATCTTCAACTCCTTTCTTAGTAGGTACCAAGCTTGGTTTCTTTGCAACATCGTCCTGATAAAAAATCTCCTCTAGAGGTATGAGACCTCTAGGAATTATATTATCTTTCAGCTGCAATATTTCCATTTGATTTTCTTCCAATTCTCGATCATCGACCCCATACTCACCTTCTATTGGAGTATCTTTGAATTTTCCATCACCCTACAAAAATTCATTAATCTCATTATCATCCCAAAACACTTGCTAATACCTTAAATTTTCCGAAACAACAGGCCTATGTTTGACATAGATCTCAAAATTTTTTCTGGAGTTCATTAGGATCTTCAAGTTGCTTGCAGTACTAGCAAGAGAGTCAGTAATGATGTTCTACATTTTGGGTACTGCTGTCAAAGTGTACTCAGGGAATTTCTTCAAGATATCCAGGACTGCATTTCTGTATACCCTCAATCTCGGATGCTTTGCTTGGTACTCTCCTTTCACCTGTTTGATTATTAACTCGAAGTCGCCATACACAGAAATCCTCTTTGCATTCAACTTCTTCAAAATTTTGAGACCTGCAATCAGAGCTTCATATTATGATTCAATGTTAGAGCAGTCAAAATCCAACTTATAAGCACATACTCTAACATTTCTGGGAACATTTTCAGGCTGGAAAACAGGGCTTTGAATCCATATTCTAATACCAGCTCCATCCTTACCAACAGCTCCTTCAAAATCCATGCTCCACAGGCCTTCTTCTTCTTCTTGTAGATGCTGGAATTTTGTTTCTTTCTCCTCTTTACCTTGGTTGGTTTCTGGTTGTTCACTGTCTTTTTGCTGCTGGCAAACAAGAGACTCAGAAGTGCTTGCTTCTTTTTCCTTTTCTTGTTTGAGGAATTCTCTAAAGTTCTCTAAAATCCCAGGTATCTCATCTACTTGTACCAACTGAACATTCTCATCATTTAAGCCACCATCTGAATACAAGACAAAGGACTTTAAATCTGTGTGGACTGCATTAATAGGATGATTTATTGGCTTCTATTTGCTGGTAATCATATATTTCATTTTCTTTTTGCTATATAGCTTTCTTAATTGGCCAAATACAGGGATAGTGGCATAAGAGAAGTCAAGCTGCATGGTTCCCTTAAGTTTTTCACCCCAAGACCTAGATAGAAGCATTCCAAACCGTGGTGGGACATCAGCAAAAACTACATCCATCAAGACATTTTTGGCTAGGATTTGGTCTAAAGACACTACCAAATATTTAATAAGACCAATACAATGGACCCTACCTAAGTTAAAATAATACAAGTCATGATATTTATGGGTAATGTCAAGTCCTAACTTCTCCATGATGGCCTTGGGAATTAAATTATGTGAGGCCCCAGAGTCCAACATAGCATTATGCAAGATGAACTCATGTAATCTAAGACTCAGGTAAAAGGGTGGGACTTCACTTTCTTCAGATTGATCTTCTATGGCTGGACCAAAGATAAGTTCTGGGTAATCATCTTCTACATTCACCATATCAGAAACAGAGTCTATTTGCAAAATTATAGACACCTGACTTTTATAAGCACTATTTTTGACCAACTCAGTCAAGGGCATAGACACTTTCAGCTTAGAAATTTCATTCTCCAAATTAAAGGAAGGGACTTTTTCTACCTCTTTAACTGGAGGATATTTCTTCTCTGTTTTATCTTTTGCTGCGCACTGCTGATTCTTGTCATTTACTGTGTTATTTTCTGAAGGTTTTTTGCTGGAGGAAGGGTCAGCCGCTTCTTTCCCTTTCTTCTAAGAATCGTTCTTCATTTGGAGCTCTTTTCTCTTTTGAATGGGACTGATCTGAACATCTATGTTCCTCAAAGAGTACTGCCTTTGCTGAGATGATAAAGTGTTTATGTACCCTCTCTGGTAATCATCGGATTCATCTTCTAATACTGTGTCATTGGCCAAAATGAAATCTTCGTCCTTCTGAATGTCTGGAGTTGCCACTATGTATTCTTCGTCCTCTGTAAGAAAAATGGGAGCACCATCGGCTGTGAAGAAATGGTTGGCTTCAATCAGAGGATCATCATCCTCATCTATGTCTGTTCCTTGCACGTAGTTTTGCTGCAATGGAGTTTTGATCTGCTGTTGTGGTGGTGCTTGGTCATGCACTTTCTTCTCTCTCTGTTTAATTCTAAATTGTGGCTGCTGCCCTCTGAAATTCGGATTTCTTATTTGAGGCTCAGGTCTATCTGTAATGGTTAATCGTTCAACCATATTTTCCACTGTCTGAATCAGAGTTTCCATCTTACTGTCTAAAGGGGACGCTTCTTCTTTCACCGTGACTCTTTTTTCAGCTCTGGTTCGAGCTCTTTTGGCTAGCAGATTGGCTTCTACACTTACCACTATCTTCTGCATGTCTTCAAGTGAGGAGGGATCTCTTTCTCACAGCTGATATTCCATATCAGCATCGAAACCATCTGGAAATTTAAGCAAAGCTAATCCCACATGAGGTTTCACGTTAGCTAGAATAGCATTATATACAACATTGAATCTCAAACAATAGTCCTGTACAGTTTCACCCACATTTCTCTTAATATTCTCATACTCAAAAAAAATTTGGAGTGGGTTCTTTTTTACCTCCCACTGGTCTAAGAACTGTGTGTGCAACTCCCGTAAAGTGTAAATTGAGCCTACTGGTAAGGCTCTAAACCATTTCCTAACTTCACCTCCGAAGCTTTGAACAAATAACCTGGTAGTTACATTCTATGCTTCTACCTCATGTAGATCAAAAAATTCATTCATCTTATCAACATGTTGCTGGGCTGTGATGCTTTGAGTGGCATCAAAGATGGGAATTTTACTCTGATAGTCAGCAGGCATATCATTGAGGACCTGGGGTAAAACCAAGGGTGCATACTGGGTAGCCATGGCTCTAGGAGGATTTACAACAGTGTTTGTAGTACTGGGATTTAAAGGAGGTGTTGATGGAGGAGATGACAACTGGGAATTGACCGGTGGGAATGCTGATGAATTAGGAGGAGGAAATTTTGTTACTGATGATTCTAAAGGCTCAGGGATATTAGTTACAGTGATAAATGACTAAGGATAATTCAAAAGATAATCATCAATCGAAGAATTTTCCCTTTGAGATTCAATATCTACAAGGAATTCTGGATCTAAAACTGTGTCCTCAAGTGCAGTTTCAGACTTATTTCTAAACAAATAAAGCTCAAAACTCTCATCAAAAGAAAGATATTCTACAAAGAACCACTCACTGGGCCAAGTATGGGATCTGAAGATAGGTCTGGGACTTATTGATCCTTCTTGTCTTCTGAAAATTCTTGAAATAAGATTTGGATTTTCAAACACTGGGGGAGGATTTGGATCTGGATTAGCCCTTATGTATATTATTGAAGCTAGTCTGTGTAAATTTCTATTGTACAAATTATGTTTTAGCCCAGCAGACTCTGAAAATCATTTTCCAGAACCGAGGAATTTACAAGAGGAATATTTACTGGGGTGATCTGACTTATACTCTGGTAGAAATATATTTACGACTGTGGAATAAGTGGCTGTAGTTATATTCCCTTCTGAAGCACTTTAACAATACTTGTTTTGTAATGATATTTCAAACCTTCTCAAGAAAATATATGATATGCTCAAAAATATTTAAGCGACTTTATCCAGTCGTAATATCAAAATGATATAACAATGACACGATCCTTTAAAAACACCAACCTTTGAACTTTATACTATAGAACACACTTATGCTACCAGTGCGACATATATTTCATTCGACGGGGGCCCACACATCCACTTTTCGGCTTTTTATGAATAAAATAAACATATAATAATCCAAAATCTGCCAGATCTTACCTCGATTATCGCATGTTCTTTTTAGCTCACGATTGCCTTCAGATCTAAGGCTCTCCAGATCGGACACTTCTCGTGAATATCGCGTTTTTTCAAAGCCGAAGTTTAACAGCTGAGAGTTGCGTGATATGGGCGGTTTTTGGGTGATGAGGTGCCCAAAAATTATTGGATCGCATTTTTTTGAAGTGGTTTTGCTCCGAGAAAAAAGTGGCATGATATAGGCGGTTTTTGGTTTCCGAAACCCACTGGTGGTAAATAAACCGCGCTTTACCTGTGGTTTGTACTGTGGTTCAGTTCTTTAACTCCTTGCGTTAATTCAGGTTGGGTTCCACTGATATTTACTCCGCTGACAATGAATAAAGCTCTTTACTTTCAATGATAAAGATTTTCCAAAGGTTTGGTTGTTGGGAAAAATACTGAGAGGGGGGGGGGGGTGAATCAGTATTTAGGGCATACTCAAAAATTTTTACTTTTTCATGCTCTAAAACCCATACGCTACTTTACTTCATCAGACTTGCGTATATACGCGGATACCCTTTACTAAACTCACGTATGTACAGAGATCTTAATATGCAATTAGTTCTTTACTTAGATCCTTTCATTTATTCATTCATCAGATGTTTATATAGCAACAAACATGTGTAGTAATAACATAATAAATCATCACACATAAGCATCACACATGAACACCAGTATTTTAGGTGGAAACCCAAGTCGGGAGAAAACCACCGCTGCCGTTGCTCAGCCTTCAATATTTTGTTATAAAGAAAACATCTTACAACTTATGTACTGGCGCAGACTCATACCAGTATGCAGGCACCCACCTGCGCTCGTTTACTAGCCTCTTTTGGAAGGGAGCTACGACCCCCTGCTCTCGTTTACCAGCCTCACCTAGAAGGGAGCTACAACCCCTTGCTCTCGTTTACCAGCCTCACCTGGAAGGGAGGTACAACCCCCTGACTGAAGGCTACAACCCTCAGCACCAGCATGGACCACGTTTCATCAATTTTCATACTGGATACAAGGATTCCTTTAGAACATAACTTGCAGGCCACGTTTCATCATATTTTTAGACTGGACCCACTCCACACATTTAAGCTCAATCATACATCAAACTGAAACTCACCAGCATAACAGATCAGATATTTTATACCACAAACTTCAGCAAACCCTAGATTTGAATACGCGCTTTCCTTTCTCTGATACCGCGTATATACGCGCTTTCCTTTCGCTGATACCGCATATATACACGCTTCAATTCAAATAAACCCGCGTATACATCTGTTCATACTTCAGGACTGATACGCGCTTTCGCTTTACCAAACTCGCGTATATACGCGCTTCCACTATAATAAACTAGCGTATAGATCTTCAACCATTACAGAGATGCATACTTCTTCAGATCAGATATTCAGTTCAGATTTAACCCTTCATTTCAGACAGATGTTCACCTCATCTCAGATCTAAACATTCCATAAACAGATCTAGAAGATACAAATACATTTCAGATCTATATTCCCTTCTTCATCATTTTCTTCATCGGTGCATCACAGATTCAGATCTCTCATCAAACCATTACCCTTTCCATACAGATATAATTCAGAGTGAAGTATGCATTCAAACCCAGACACATGCACACTCTTGGCACAATGAATTTCTTCTCCTTATATAGGGTTACCCTTTATCAATACCATGAGCCAAAACCACATAAATTCCAATGGTATTCCTGGACGGGATCTCATAGACAATCCAACACTCAATACAATGGGTCAAAACCATGGTAGTTACCCCTTGTTTTACATATTTAGAGTGCATTTGAGCATACGCGACTTGGAACGTTGTTTCCCGCGTGCATACGCTACTTCGACTAGACAAACCCGCATATGCCTTGAGACATACTCTTTTCATCATTGTTCTAGCACAGACTGAATTCCTTTCATCATTACCTTCTATACAGATCAGATTCATATCAATAACAAGTTCATCAAGACATATTCCATCAAGGACAACTTCATCAAGTAGGTTGCCATCATCTTCATCAAGTAGGTTGCCATCATCTTCATCAAGTGGGTTGCCATCAAGGACAACACATTGCATCATATTGCCAACATTGGTCGCGTTCTATATAACCAAGGTTAAACCTTAGACAGAGGTTTACAATACTCATATTTCACACGAGGCCTGACTATGATTTTCCTTTGAAAAAATAATAAACACATTTAGTGCCAAGAATATAACCTCACAGAGAGTTAGATCAAAGCTTCCCCAGTGGAGTCGCCAGAGATGTTAACACCTGATCTGGACCCCAGGCTGAAAAGGGAAAAACAGGGTAACAACTAAACCACGCTCAGCCTTGTAGCTAGCCCTACAAGGATAGGAGAGGGCTCTCTCCATGAAAAGATATTCAACAAAATACAATTATGAACTGATTTTAGGCTAGGTACGTGAATGGGAAAAGTTTTTAATAAATGAATGAATTTTTTAGGGATGTATGGGACAAAATGGCACAGTATGAAACTGGGGAATTAAATCAGGACACAGGGTATTTCATGGGGCAAGATAGGCAGGAAATTTTAGTAATAAAGTTTAAATAATGATGGAATGGAAAGACTAGTGAGGAGTTGAAAAGGGCATGGAAGATGGATCTTTTTCAAACAGAAGAAAAACACAGAGTATGAATGATTTCCCAAGGTAGAGCATATAAAATGGATTCTACCTTTCTATCTTGAAAGCATTCAAAAAGAGATGTTTATGAATGAGAGGTGAAACATAACAATTTACATATGAAACAAAGGAGAAAAACAAATGCTAAATCTCATACCACATGGATCCCACAAATCAGAGCTACATCTCTTATTAATTCCCTGTCAAACTGTACAATGGAGTGCAGAGCGTTTCTTTCCACACTATCCCCCTACTTCTTGAGTTACAGACTGCTTTACAAATGATTTACAATTACATTAAATGCACCAGATTTGTTGGAACATAGATCCACAGAAAGAGGAGTTGTTTTAACAGCTTTGAAGAACTGAAAAACTAATCATAGAAAAGAAATCCAACAATATTCCCTAAATAAGGAACAATATTATATTTGATTACTTGGGCAGATTCACAATTTCACTATTGAATGATAAATAGGCAATTTGAGGAGCAAATCCCTATCTTTATGCTGCTGTAGAAATATTTTTGTTATTTTAGCTTGCGGCCAGCTGACTGTTGCTTTCCATTATTCATTTGAATAAAACTAACTTTAATAAAATGCTGTCGAAATAAAATAGAACAAAATTATATACCTTTGTGAAGGGAAAATTTAATTTTTTGAATGGGAAAAAGGGAAGGGAAAGGAAGTGGGGTCCATATTATAATCGTAATCGCAAATTAATGGAGGTGGGACATAACACAATATAAACCATTGTAATATAATATGTGACGGTGCCATCGCAATTGGTGATCGGAGGGATCGGGAGGATGTTATTTAAAACGAAACCAAAAATCTTTCGATGTGATTAGTATATGGGAAACATGGTTAAATGGAATAGTAATAAAATAATAAAAGGTAAGGTTGGGCACTTTCATAAGGAAAGAATGGTTTTACAATTGGAATGGTAGAAGGCCTTTAAGGTGGGACCAGGGTTAATGAATCGCAATTGGAATCGGGATCGGGAGCTCGGGGCGGAGTATAACATATGAGAATTCTTCTGATGCGATGGGGATGAGCAATGGGAGAAATAATATATATAAAATGAATAAAACAAAACTTTGATTTATACAAAGGGAAAGGCCTTTTTATAATGGACGGGGTGGAATATAAAGTGGTGGGCCAAAGGGTTAATCGGCATCGGGGATCGGAGAGGGAGCAAAGTATAACATATGTGAAAATGCCAATGTCGATTTGCTGATGGACTGTGAGCCATCAGATCATCAGGAAGATCAATGGTGGAGGGATAATCGGGAGCAAGCCATCGACAAGGTTCAATCGAATGGAGCAATTCAAGAGGCGCCGATTGGGTATGTGCCGTTCGATCGAATGGACAGATCGACGGCTAGAATATCATCGGGCGGGGTCGATAACATCGCATCGGAGAATTTGAAAAGGTTCGATTGGGGCATACATTTTAAACGTTCCGATTGCAATTTAAAGGGAAAAGACTTTGGGTCGGCAGGGTTTATATGATATAAACCTTTAATTTTTATTATAAGGTTTTAAAGCGGATGGAGGGGAAGTGGTTTGGGAATGGCAAGGACTATAATATACTTTGAATTTTATTATAAAGTCCTATGGTATGGAGGGGAAGTGGTTTGATTATTTCGCATTTGGTTTTATAATGCAATTTTTGTAATTAGAGGGGGGGGGAAAGGTATTTATAAAGAAAATATTAAACTTTAATAATATAAAGTTTAAGGGAAAAGGGGAAGGTTAGGGAATATGGGACTTTTTACTTCACTTAGGCATAAATTTCAATCCATGAGTCAGTTTTAAGAGTGCAATATATCGTTGGAAAGCTCTTTCTAGGATATTTCTACTGAACACACTCAAAACATGATTCGATCCTAAACCTACTGTGGAAAACTTCTTTGAAGGCAGGGTGATGGCTTTGTGGAGATAGCAGCTTCTGAATTGTGACTTATTACATATGCTGACATAAAATTACATAATAAATGATAATAAATGCAAAGTATCATGTTTTCACCTCAAAAAATGGTTTTGAGGTGAAAATTACATCAAACTAAATAAAATATTTCTTTGATCTTCCAGGTGCTGTGATTTTGAGTTTATTGACTTCCTCATGACCTAGTTGATATTTATTGACACTTAACTTATTTATTTGACCATGGTGAGATCCTAGGACCTAATGGGACCCATCCTATGACCTAGTGACATGATTTTGAGTGGCTCATGACTAAGACCATAGAGAGGAGAATCAGCAAGTTTATCATGAGGGAAAACTGATGAAAAATTACTACCATCAATGGATCCATGACCTAGCGGAATCGTGAAATTTATTGGTATGGGACTCCTAATATGAAAATACAAAAGAGAAATTTTGATCATTGATGGTAGTATGACTAGACTGACACTAGTAGGAGGCTTATGTTTAGAGCATGGCTATTGGATGAAAGCATCCAATGGTGGAGATTGCGCGCTGAGGTTCAAAGGGAAGTGATCGAACAAATGGTGGGGAGATTTAAGTTAGGGCCGTTGATCTACAGAGATCAACACTCAGGATTAATCCTGAATATATAATGTGGAGGGGGCCACATTGTAGCGAAATGAGAGAAATTGCAAAGGAAATAGGTTTAAAAACTTTGGCGGAGGAAATATGCGTTGGAAGGAAATTCGAGGTTTCCAAACGATCCTAGGCCGTTGGATCAGATTATCCCAAGGAGATCAATGGCAGAGGTTGATCGTGATGAGATGTGATTTAAATGGAGAAATCAGTTTTGGATGAGAAAACCATGGGTTTCACGCAAGAAAATGGAGGAAGGGAATTTTTCACTTTTCGAACGTGATATGCATTAGAGCCCGACACGTGGCATCTCAAAACCACCCATATCGCGTAGGCTTTGGAGAATTAACTTTTGGGCTTAAATCTACACAATATGGAGCATCTGCCATCATATCTAGGGTATTAGATCTAACGGTCGTGGAAAGAGCGTGATAAAGGATAGGTGTGCGGGCGATAAGATGTGGGGCAGGGGAAGGCGGTTTCAGTCTTGACCATCCGATCATGTGAATGAACAGCTTAGATTAAAACGTGGGGTTTAATGTAATAATATATGAGGAAGAGAAAAGGTTAGTGTGGTTCGTTGATATTCTAAGATCAACAATAGAGATTGGCTGAAAAAACATTATAAATCAGATTTCATTAATTTAGCCAAGGTTGAAGAAATGATCTGGACCGTAGAAACTTATGCAATGGACGGCCTAGATGCAATCGGAGGAGGAGAGACGAAAGGCGCAACGAAAATATCTGATGCGATTAGCTGTGGACCATTGATCTGAGGGCCAGATCAATGACAGGGAATGAATCGGAGGAGGTCATGGCAGGGGGGAAGGGCTTGTGAAACAAAACAATGTGGGTCGTCGGATCTAGATCTGGCAGGGAAAAATCAACGACGGAGGATTCATCGGGAGGTTGCCGATCGGGAGGGTCAATAAAATATTTCAAATGTGCCCGATGAAAATCTCCGATGTGATATTGCACAAACGGTTTTATTTTTTCATATCAATGGTCGGGATTGATTTAAAACGTGAACTGGCGGGTTCCCTTGTAACATAGGAAAAATGGATTTTTCATGAAAAACAAAGGAAAAATTAATTGGGGAAGGGTTTATTTTATATGTTAGCGCCCGATTGTGGGGCCTGTGGTTTTGCCAAGAGGCAAAGGGATCGGGGCTTATAACAAAAGGGCCAATCGACATCGGAATTTTTAACGTAACAAATAGACTTGCGCTCATCGGAAGTTCCGATGTGATAAGCGCTTTTGGCCTTTGCGCTTGATTCCAACGCCAAGTCGCATGGAGGGGAAGTGGTTAGGGCTTAGCCCAAAGGAGCTTAGGCCTGTAATGCAAAAAGGCTCATTTTTATGATTTTTCAAGGATTTTCAAAGCATTCTGAGGGTTTCAGATAATGTAAAAAAGGAATTTTTAACCTTATAAAGAGGTTTTATGAAGGGAAGAAGGGAATAAAGGAAAAATAGAGGAATGTTATGGGAGTAAAGGGGATAAAATGGAGGTTAATGATGATGGGAAGGAGGACTAAAATGAGGGAAAATGAAGTTTTCAGCAGTCTTTTCTTCATGAAAATAGCAGAATTTCAGAGTTTAAAAGGGAAACAGCAGTGAAGATTAATCAAAGAATAAGATGTCTTCACAAGACTTCAAGAACTAACAATTTTGCATTAAAACTTGTTTCTTGAAGGCTTCAAAAAAGATTTAGCCAGCATTTGATATGAAAATTTTTATAGGTGGCTAACAGTGGCTCCACATGGGGATGGTGCCTTCTTGAAGGCATCAGGAACTTCAGACTTGTGTTCTCTGGGGGGCTGATCAGTGCCTCATCCATTGGGTTGCACTTTCTTCACTTGGATGATCTTCTTCTATTTTGAAAATTTTAGCAGCCATAAAATAAAATGGAATACTATCAAACCAAGCTTTCTACCTACCCAATCCTACTGATGTAACATTTTTTCTTCTTTGAGAGTGCATTTGGATTGGCAACTCTTTTCCAAACATTTTATTCTTTTGAAAGAAAAAAATTAGTCTAAGTCTACTTCTTATTTCTCCATGAACTCATATTAAACAGTTGAGTTCATAAGCTTCTCTACCAAATCTACCATCTGTTAGGATTAAACAGTCTAATAGATTTTCATTCACTAACTTCTAAAACAGAAATTTAAAAGCATGCAAGTCAGGATTGAACAGTCTAACTTGTTGCTGATCTATGGCATAAAAACAAGCTGCACATAGACAATTATTTGCAGAAAATTAAATCAAAATGGTGAAGGCTTAAGATCTGAAAGTTTTCAGCACATCCTTCAAAATACTTTTGATGTCTACCCCTGATGATGGACTCACTTGGAAAGTCTGAAACGTTGTGTTAATAAATAAACTCAGAAACAGGTTATTCCTCTCCTCTAAAAACATCCTTCTCCTTTCTTCAGCTCTATTTTTGAGTTTATTCGAGCTGTTTTTTCCTTGTTATCTGGTTCATATTTTGGAATTATTAGAACTAGTTTACCTATGTTTTTTGACTCGAAATAAAAACAGATTAGAGTCATTCTTCTTTTGAAAACTTAGGTTCATATTTTAAGCTTGTTTGAATCTTTGTTTTCTAGCCTATTCTACCTAACTGATAAGCCAAGATTAAGTTGTTTGGAAAATCTAATTTCACTAACCTATCGACAGTAAATTTAAAACTAATTAGTCATGATTAGGCTATATGACTAACTAGGAGTGTGTTTTTCAGGAGTGGCATTTGAGCTTGCACACTTTCAGACTTTGTTTCTCTTTTTTGGTATGGGGTTGTACCTTTATTGTTTTTACAATCTGCCCTCTTTTGTCTCTTTTATTTTTTTTGTATTTTTTATTTTTCTAACTTTGAAGACAAAAAATCAACAACTATCTAAATGCTCAAACTGAGATTTATTGAGATTACTATATAACCTATTCTAACTTTGAATATTTACATCTTCATATGATACAAAAGTGCCAATGAAGCCAGTTGAGTAGTGTAGAAAAGAAGAAGAAACTCTGGCTATTTGTCAGGGGCATCCATAGTACATTTTGAAGATTAATCTTCAAAACCAAGACTATCACAGAAGGTGACATCTTTTCATGTCTTTGGCTCTTGCAAAGGATCCATGCTTGATAATTTGAGCCAGTTGGGGCTTCCACACACTCTTCCAAAGGATCAACAAAGAAAAGATGAATATTCTCTTCTTTTAGGCCCTCCATGTCCGGTAGACTGTCTGATTCTAAGACTTCAACTTTGAGGACTATCTTTTCAGTACGTTGCTTCGAAGCATCATCATTGTTAACCTGCGAAACAACAAGTAGTGAAATTTCTTCTTTCTCTAAATCTACGTTTGTTTCTGATATAAATTCAGGTTCTTTAAATGATAGATTTATATCAGTGATGGGAGAAGTTTCTTCTTGAAAAGATGGTATATCCTCAGTAGGATAGTCTTCTATTTGTTTTTCCTCCTCATGTTCTTCGTCATCTAAACTAGAGGATTCATTATATTTGGCATTGTTGTTCTCTTCTAGCCCTGGTATGCTTGGATTCAGTGGACTGAACTCTATAAAGAGGTTATTATATTCTTGAGCAAGGGTGTCTTCAGAGGTTTCCTCTTTTTCAATAGAAGGCTCCTTGGTTTCGACTTGCTCAAAAATTTCTTCATTTCTCTTCTCTTCAACCTTTGAGTTGAAAGGTTGTTCATTCCCAATTATGTGAAAGCTATTTTTGATTGATTGAAATGGATGATTGTTGGTTTCAAGATGACGATGGTGAAACTCATAACACCAATCAAATGCTGGTTGCCCTGCGTGATTAGTTTCTGCCTGAAACTCATCATCATCATCAGACTGATTAAAATTTGGAAAATTATCAGAATAAACAATTTCACCAATCAAACATATTGGGTCATCACTTTTCTCTTCTTTTAGTTGATCAACAAGTTTATTTTTTGTTTGAAGACAATAATATGGAGTAAGTAGATGAGCAGAAGTGTTTGGTTCAAATGAAGGTTTGGAGGTTGGTAGTCTGTTCAATACTAGATCAATCTCTTCCTATGTTAAGAGAGAAGGAGTTTTATTTTGGCTTAGAATAGTGGTACAACAGTCCTCTTGCTCTTGTGTTAGCTGATTTTGAGGTCTGATGTCTTCTTGAGCCTCTTCTAAGGGATCTTGACTTGTGCTTGTAGGGAAACTTTGAGGATTTTCTATTGTTTCCTGATCTTCTTGTGTAAAAGGCTCCTCATGATTGTTATGATACTCAATTTGCATATAAGGTTCATGAGTTGTTTTTTGTATATTATCAAGGTGCCACTCTTTCTGTATTATCTGATATGGGTTGTAATCTAGAGGGGGAGTTCCTATATGAGCTGGTTCTCCTCCTACATTAGATTCTGCGTTTTAAAAGTAGCTACTGGTTTCATCAAAGCACTGCTCACTATATTTTTTTTCATTTAGGTCATGAAGTTCTCTTATCATCATAGTACAATACATAGGCAAGAAATCAAGAATTTCTTGACAACCTTCTTCATTTCTTTCTCTGTAAGTTTGCTCATCATCTTCTATAAAGTGTTGATCATAATACGTGTCTTGGTCACTGTCTTGGTCTTGAAGTGACTGGGCTTGTGTTTGATCAGGGAAAAGCATAGGTTGCTCAAGATCATCGATATTCATATTAGCCATCAACCTATCCAATATCTTGCCAAGCATGTACATCATCTTTTCCATCATGATTTGAAATTTTTCTTGATCATTTTCTTTATAATATTGTTCATTATACATGCCTTGTAGTGGAAGAGTTTCTGATGGATCAGGGAAAGGCACATGTTGCTCTGGATCACCAATGTTTAAATTAGCCATAAACCTATCCACCCTTCTTCCAAGCATGTACATCAATTTTTCCATCATGACCATATGCTTGTCTTCTGGGTATATATCTAAATCCATGTTTGTAAATCAGAAAAAGAGGTCACTATGTCTGTTCAATCTGTTCAAGGTCCTCTACCAATGGATTCATTTGGTCTTTAGGGAGTTTTAGAGTGTGGGAATGCTAGGTGGAAAATTTTTAGCTCCTAAGGAGGTAAAATGTTCTATGGTTCCACCACCATGTTTATTATGAATACCAATCTAAAGGGATTATGGGTTTTATGAGGTATTAGGGATGTACAACATGCAATTTACTCAGAAATCCCCAGTGGAGTCGCCATAAATGTTAGCTCCCTGTAATTTGCAAGATTGGAAAATACAAACTGCAGAGAGAACAATTGACCCACTTTGGGATTCTAGGATCTAGCCCTCCTGAATCCAGAGAGGGATCTCTCCTATAAGTGCAAATATTGATTTATCTTTAAGTCTTGAAATGTGTGATATTAGGCTAGTTATTAAGAGCAAGGGTTTTTGTTTGTTTTGGTTGGGTAAAGATATGTGAAGGTGAAGGAAGTCTAAATGAAGGGTGAAGGTGAATGAAAGTGAAAGATTGATTCAACAAAGAAGATAGACAAGAAACAACTTCAATCCATTGGGCTATGGAGTCATAGTAGGATTTAATTGAAACAAAAAAGTTCAAGAGTGGTCCATGGGGCAAGTCATATATGTCTAAGGATCTCTTTAAAGTTGATTTTATGGAATGAAATGATACAATAAGAAGGGGAATTAAACAAATGAAGAACAGAGAGCAGCCTAAGATCAAGTAAGTACTTTGAAACTATCCTGATTTTAGCATACACTTAAGAAAGACATAAAATTAATCTAAGATTTGGTAAGTACTTCGAAGCTAGCCAACTTTTGATGCATGTTCAATAGAAAACATTTTAAACACAAAGGGAAACTTTTCAAAGCAACCGTTGGAGAAGAACTAGAGGACAGGGCTCACCATAGACTTCCCTAGCTCTGCTTTACTTAGCAAACTTATCAAGACAACACATAAGATAACAAAGAATAGTCTAAGATCAAGTAAGGACTTTGAACCTAGCCTGCTTTCAACATACTCTCAGGGAAACTTTCAGAAAACCTTTGGAGATAAAACTAGAGGACAAGGCTCACCATAGACTTCCCTAGTTCAAATTTACTTGGCAGAACTGAAAATAACATTCAAGAACAATATTTAGCTTGGACAGTAGGACGAGGTAATGCTAGCATTCCTAACTGTTTTGACTGAATTAAATCATTCTTAAACAACACAATTGGAAGAAAACATGTAGATAAAGCTTATCAGTAAGAGTAGGGTACCTTTGACAGTAAATACTAACTCTATAATTGTTGTTATTTATTAGAGAATATGGACAGAATGGAAACAGAAATAAAATAACGATTTACAATGAGAAAAACATCACTGTTGACATAGACCAGGATCCCATAAATCAGATTTTATTTGATATTTCAAACCAGTTACAATCTTCAAGTCCAATGATTCTCTACAGCTTCGAACTTTTCATCTCAACTTAGGTATTTTCAATTACAAACAGAGCTTGCAGCAGCTTCAGTAAAATATTTACAGGCAACAGATATGCAATAACCAACATTGCCTCATCTTCTATAGAAGTATTTATAGAAGAAATGAGGAGGTGGGATAGAATAAAATATATTCTAAGTTCAATTAATACAATTTAATGCTTCTTGGCCTTTGAGGGGCTCAATGGAGAAGATTTCAGATATTCCTCTGTATTAATTGTTTTTACATTAAGTATTAAGCTTGCTGGGATGATTTTGTTGACTTTAAAGGCTCTGTGTTATCTCTGTAATAACTTTGCTGACAGTCTACAATAAGTTCCTTTGGTCGAATTAACTGTTCAGCTATCGTGAGGCAAATATCCTCTGTTTTGGTAATAAATCAACCTCTTTTGAATGCTTTGAGGCTACAGGTGGCTTTTGGTAGCTGAGAGGATTCAATTAGACTCTGATGTGGCAGTGGAGGTATTCTCTGTCTGATAGATATTATTGATTTTATTTAATCACTATTAACATGCTTTAGTTCTGTGTATTGGGCTTAATTAGGCCTAATTCTATCTTTTGTTATTCAAAGGTGTTTAATTGAGTGGATTAGGCATTTGATTGTCGATTTTAGCCGTAATCCCTCAAAACTGTGTAATCATTCTTTAATTCTTCATCTATGCTGCGGTTGGGTCTTCAACACTGATACTCTCTTCTTTAATTAATCTTTGATGTGTCTTGTTGATTTGCAGGTGCACAGAGGGCTTATAACGGTATCAGCGCTCATGAGGCACCGATAGACTTTGATGGGAACCTTGCAAAAGGATTTCTTTGATGAATAAAGGCTTGGAGAGTCGTCACCCTCGGCCTTCAATTTTATTTTAAAATATTTGAAAAACCTTTTAAAACCTTCAAGAAGCAAGAAAATTTAATAAAATCCTGCGTATTTGGGTTTAACTGCTTTGGAGGCTTAGGTTTAGAGCATGGCCATTGGAAGAAAGCATCCAACGGCGGATATTATGCATTGAGGTTCAAAGGGAAGCAGTCAAACAAATGGTGGGGAGATTTAAGTCAGGACCGTTGATCTACAGAGATCAACGGTCTGGATTAATCCTGAATATATAATGCGGATGGGGCCACACTATAGTGAAATGAGATAAATTGCAAAGGAAATAGGTTTAAAACCTTTGGTGGAGGAAATATGCGTTGGAAGGAAATCCGGGGTTTCCAAATGATCCTGGGCCATTGGATCAGATTAGCCCAAGGAGATCAATGGCAGAGGTTGATCGCGATGAGACACAGTGTAAATGGAGAAAGTGGTTTTGGACGAGAAAACCATGGGTTTTGCGCAAGAAAATGGAGGAAGGGAGGTTTTTACTTTTCAAACGCGATATGCGTTAGAACCCAAAATGCGGCATCTTAGAACCACCCATATCATGTAGGCTTTGGAGAATTAACTTTCGAGCTTAAATCTACGCAATATGGAGCATCTGTCGTCAGATATGGGGTCTTAGATCTGATGGTCGTGGAAAGAGCGCAATAAAGGATAGGTGCGCAGACAATAAGATGTGGGGCAGGGGAAGTCGGTTTCAGTCTTGACCATCCAATCATGTGAATGAATGGCCCAGATTAAAACTCGGGGTTTAATGTAATAATATATGAGGCAGAGAAAAGGTCAGTGTGGGTCGTTGATCTGCTTAGATAAATAGCTGAGATCGGCTGAAAAGACATTATAAAGCGGAGTTCATGAATTTAGCCAAGGTTGAATAAATGATCTAGACCGTCGAAACTTATGCAATGGACGACCTAGATGCAATTGGAGGTCTTGTGATCGAAGGAGGAGAGAGGAAAGGCACAACAAAAATCTCTGATGCGATTAGTTGTGGACCATTGATCTGAGGGCCAGATCAAAGGCGGGGAATGAATTGGAGGAGGTCACGGCGGGGGGAAAGGGCTTGTGAAACAAAACAATGTGGGTCGTCTGATCTGGATCTGGTGGGGAAAAATCAGCGACGGAGGATTCATTGGGAGGTTGCCGATAGGGAGGGTCAATAAAATATTTCAAATGCACCCGATGAAAATATTCGATGTGAGATTGCGCAGGCCATTTGATTTTTTCATATCAACGATCAGGATTGATTTAAAATGAAAACCGGCAGGTTCCCTTGTAACATAGGAAAAATGAATTTTTCGTGAAAAACAAAGCAAAAATTCATCGGGGAAGGGTTTATTTTATATGTTAGCACCCGATTGCGGAGCCTGTGGTTTTGCCAAGAGGCAAAGGGATCGGGGCTTATAACAAAAGGGCCAATCGACATAGGAATTTTTAACGTAACTAATAGACTTGCGCTCATTGAAAGTTCCAATGCGATAAGCGCTTTTGGCCTTTGCACTTGGTTCCAGCGCCACGTCGCATGGAGGGGAAGTGGTTAGGGCTTAGCCCAAAGGGGCTTAGGTCTGTAATGCAAAAAGGCTCATTTTTATGATTTTTCAAGGATTTTCAAAGCATTTTCAGGGTTTCGGATAAGGTAAAAAAGGATTTTTTAACCTTATAAAGGGGTTTTATGAAGGGAAGAAGGGAATAAAGGAAAAAAAGAGGAATTTTATGGGAGTAAAGGGGATAAAATGGAGGTTAATGATGATGAGAAGGAGGAGTCAAATCAGGGAAAATGTAGTTTTCAGTAGTATTTTCTTCATGAAAACAAAAAAAATTTAGAGTTTAAAAGGGAAACAACAATGAAGATTAATCAAAGAATAAGATGTCTTCAAAAGACTTCAAGAACTAACAATTTTGCAATAAAACTTGTTTCCTGAAGGCTTCAAAAATGATTTAGCCACCATTTGATATGAAAATTTTTATAGGTGGCTAACAGAATCCTAGGATCTATCCCTCCTAGATTCAGAGAGGGATCTCTCTATATGTGTTTAGAATGATATGCTTATATGCTCATGATATGATATTGGGCTAGTTATGAAGCACAAGGGATTTGCTTGTTTTTGGTTGGGTAGGATATCATCAAAATAAAGGAAGTCTTTTGAAGGGTAAAGGTGTGAGTAGGTTGGAAGAATGGTTCAGCTGATAGGAGAGGTAAGAGACAATATCAATCCATTGGGCTATGGAGTCACAAAAGGATTTAATTGCACAACAAGTTTCAAAAGTGGTCCACGGGGCAAGTCATCTATATAAAAGGATCTCTTTATATTGATTTGTGATATGGAACATAAAAAGTGTTGTGAAAGAAGAAAAGCTAATAACCATTTACGAATCTATTAACTTCACTAAACAAGAAAATCCTTTCAAAGTAACTATTTGAAGTAGGCCAAAGGACAGGGCTAACCATAGAATTCTTTGGAAAATTTTTACTAAAGCACACTTTCAGACAACAATCCAACAATCCTAAGACTACCTTCAGAAAGAAGAAAACAAAGAGAAGCCTAAGATCAATTAAGAACTTAAAATCTATCCTACTTTTGGCATACTTTCACGGATCTTTTCAAAGCAACAGTTGGAGATAAAATAGAGGACAGGACTAACCATAGACTTCTCTAGTTCAACTTTACTTAGCAGACTTTTCAAGAACTTTCAAAGACAATATCTCAAGTTGTACTCAGGAAACATGGGCTCACCAACACTTCACTGGTTATACTCTATTGAATCACCATTGAAACACAGTCAGAAGAAAACATAAAGATAAAGCTTATCAGTGAGAATTAGGGTACCTTTTATAGTAAATCCTAATCTAAATTTGTTTTTCTTTATCAAATAAAGTGGACAGTATGAAAACATAATAAAAACAACAATTACAGTAAGAAAAACATCACCATTGACATAAACCAGGATCCCATAAATCAGGTTTTATATTTGATGTTCAAACCAGTTACAATCTTCAAGTCCAGTAGATCTTTACAGCTTCAAACTTCTCTTCTCAACCTATCTTTCTTCACTTACTAACAGAGCTTTAGCAACTTCAACAACTATTTACATTCAACAAGTATCCAACCAACAACAATATTGGGCTCCTCATATGATATATATAGGTAAATTTGAGGAGGTGGAGTGAAAGGAAGGTCTAAATATTCAATTAATATAGATTAAATGCTTCTTGACCTTTGGGAGGCCTAATGGAGAAGATATCTAATGTATTAACTCTGTTAATTGATTTTTTCATTAACTTTCATCTACTTCAGTCGCTTTTGTTGACTTTTGAGACTTTTGGTAGCTGGAAGTTACTTTCTGAGCTGTCTTTGAAAATATCTCTAACTGTGTATTGAATTTGTATTCTTTTGAGGTAAAATAAACTGGTAGGTGGCATTTTGATCTTTAGAGAAGTAAAGGCTTCGATGATTTGGCATTTGAAGCCATATTTCTACCGATCTGTCATGATTTGTTGCTTTAAACACTGATTTGCCTTTGATTATGCTTTAAGGATTTCATTAATCATCTTCAATCTTCGAACTTGTGTCTTTAATCTTTAAACGGCAGATTAAGATTTTAGTCTTCGAACTTTATGCTTAACCTTTATATTCAATTTTCATCTTTAATCTCTGTTCTTCACTGTTCTTCTTTTAACTTTATTGTTTTTCTAATAGGTGCTTTCTTCACGTTGGAGGGTTTGCTATGTAACCAATGTACATGAAACATTGATTAAAACTTTTAAAATTGACACTTAGATCTCTCCTTTTGCTTTATCTTACCTTGAGGATCATCATCCAGGGGATTCTTGCCACTTGAATTGGCTGTGGGAGGTCCTTTAAGCCTAAGACACCATTAAACCTGCACAAAAAAACAAAATTTTAAATTAAAACCTGCGTTTTTGTGGTTTAGAATGCATTCAGAGGCTATATGCAGGGTGAAAGGATGGTGCGAAAGGAGGAAAATGCATCGAGGGAGGGTTCCATGGCGGAAGGGTGAAGAAACCAGGGTTTGAATTTGAATCTGGCACAAAAATGGAAAAATCAATTTTGCGGCGAAACCGGGGTGGTATTTGCAAAAGGATTAGGTGGTAAATGGTATTGGCCCAAACGAACCTGATTCTTCTTAGACACTGACACCTATCCAAGTCGAAACTGCCTTTTTCGCGCTGAAAACATGCGTTAGTGTGTTTTGATGAAATGAGCGTGAATTCAACTCTAGGCTGTCAAATCTGGGGTAGCCAGATCAACGGTGGTGGGTGAGCGTGACAGGAGGAGATGTGCGGTGGTGGGGGATATTGGAGGACAGGTGGTAGGAAGTGAATGGGCTAGCGAACGGTTAGTGGAAGGTGGTCCAGCAGCATGATGTCAGCTCTTTTTTTGGGAGGTGGGAAGGCAGGGAGCGAGGTGTGAAACCTCGAGATTAATCATGGGTTGTTAGATCTGAATGACCTATGGTCTAGATTTATTTGCGGGGATATATGGAAGGAAGAAAATGATAGGGGGCGAGGGTAAGAGATGGGAATCAATCGCCGTTAGATCTATAAGAATTATGGTTGAGATTGTTTCAGAGAAAAGTGGATGAGGGAAAGGTTTGAAGCGGAGTAAAGGAAAAAAGGGAAGAGGACTAGGGAGTTGGTCCCGTGCGGAATGGATAGGACCAGGGTTAAAAATGAAAGGGGCGGAAGCTTGAGCGGAGGGTCTCGGGCTTTTGGCCATATCAGCAAAGGGGCGGAGGGGCTTAAGCCCTGAGGGGCTTAAGGCCTATAGATAAAAAGGTCAGAAAATAGGCCTAAAAGAAAGTTTCTAGGCCCTTTTAAGGTTCTGATAGGTAAAAATGGTGTTTTAAGCCAAACCAAAGGATTTTCATGGTTAGAAAAAGGTTTTTTAAGGAAAATAAGGGTAAATGTGGGAGAAGAAGGGGATTTTTAGGAGAATGAGATGAATGTTTAGGATAAGTGGAAATGAGTGAAAAATGGGTGGAATGGGCTAAAGTCTAAAAAATAGTTCTTTTTAAGAATCAATAGGCTCTCTTTGAAAAATCTTTTGTGGAAACAGTAGGGAAGATAATTTGTAAGATAAAAGACACCAAGAAGGCTTCAAGAACTAGCAGTTTTCCATGAAGCTTTCTTCTTGAAGGCTTAAGAACATATTTAGCCATCATTTTCTATGACAAAATTTACTAATGGTTAAGAGTGGCTCCACTTGGGGAGGGCAACTCCATGGAGGTGTCAAGAACCTCAGAGATAAATATCTGGAAAGTAAACCTGTGTCCTGCAATTTGACACTCCTCTTTCTTCTTTGATAATGCTGCTTGGAAATATGATCAACATTACATCTTAACAAACCAATTTCTCCCAAACAACTACCTACACAACCTACTTTCCTAACATTTTTTCTTCAGCACGGTGCACTTGGACTTGCAAACCCTTTGACATCAACATTTTATTTTTTTATTGAAAGCAAGAAAACTAATCTAAATCTACCCTTATAACTTCCATGAGTCCAGATTAAACAGTTAGATTCAAAAATTCTCTACCTAATTTACTATCTGTCAGGATTAAACTATCTGATAGATCTGCATTCTCTACATTCTAAAACATAAATTTAAACATAGACAAACTAGTATTAAACTATGTGATTTGTTGTAAGACTATGGCATAAAAACAAGTTGCACATAGACTAAAATTTACAGGAAATTGAGACAAAATTGTGAAGGCTTAAGATCTGAAAATTAAGAGCATCCTTCTTTCTTTCTTTCAGCTCTACTTTTGATCTTTTAGAGTTGTCTTCTTCTCCTTTACCTGGTTCAAGTTTTCAACATGTTAGAACTAGTATTCTTTGTATCTTTGGCTCAGGTTTTGGTCTGATTTGAGCCATTCCTCATCAAATTTACAGGTTTAGGATTTAAGCTTGTTTGAACCTTTGTTTTTCTATCCTAATCTAGTCTACTGATAAGCCAATATTAAATTGTTTGGCTAATCTGATTCACTAACCTATCAGCAGTAAATTAAAATCTATCTAGTCATGATTAGGATATATGACTAAATAGCAGTGCTCTTTCAAGTAGTGGCATTTAGGCTTGCACACTTTCAGATTTTTCTTTTCTTTTTGGTATGGGGTTGTACCTTTCTTCTTTAATATCTTCCCTCTTTTCTCTTTTTCTATTGTTTTTGTATTTTTATTTTTTCTTTTTGAAATTCAAAAGCAGTGTTATATACAATGAACAAAAAATATTTGAAACCAAAACATCAGTTAACAGAAATAATGTTTGAGCATCCTGCCATTGACAGAACCTCCAAAATATTCAGCTCCATCCAATTCTTGCAGAAATAATGCATTATTTCCAATAGAAGATTGAATAAGATAAGGGCCTATCCACAAATTATCATATTTTCCATGTTTGCCCTTATCTTCTCTCCTTGAATCCCATTTCAAAACCTTGTCACCAATTTTAAAGTCACTTGCCTTGGTTCTTTTGTCAAACAGCTTCTTGATATTTTCTTGTAGTTTTTGTGCTCTGATGTATACTTCTTCCCTGGTTTGTTGTATATGTATAGTCTGGTTTATTCTTCTTGTCATATCATCATCTTCAGACTGTACTTCTTGGATCAAATTCATGGATGGCACTCCTAAACTGGTTGGAAATATTGCATCTATTCCATAAACTAGCTGGTAAGGAGAAATTCCAATTGATTTTTTAATTTTTAATCTGTCTGCCCATAAAGCATGTATTAACTTACTGTGCCATGATTTTTTTTTTCTTCCAGCAACTTCTTGATTATGTTCACCAAAATTTTATTTGAGGATTCTGCCAACCCATTACCTTGAGGGTAATAAGCTGTAGAATTACCCAATATAATCTGATATTTATAACAAAATTCCACCATCTTTTTAGATCCAAATGCAACAGTGTTTTCAGTTATGATCTTTCTAAGACAGCCAAATCTAGACAGTATATGGTTTTCAAGGAATGAAATGATAACTGAGTCTGTGGCATTCCTAGAAGGGATGGCTTCTATCCATTTGGTAAAATAGTCTGTTGCTGTGAGGATCCATTTGTGTTGGGCAGATTAGGCAGGATGGATTTCCCCAATGAAGCCTAGACCCCACTGTTGAAAAGGAGCTTCAACAGTGATTGGTTGCAAAGGTAAGAGAAGCAGCTTTCTTTTGCCTTCAAAGATTTGGCATTTGTGACAGGCAATAATCATGTTGTGGATATCTTGAAAGAGGGTGGGCCAATAGTAACTATATCTAAGGATTTTGTTAGCAGTTGACTTCCAGTAGAGGTGGCCTCCACATTCTCCTTCATGAAACTCGTGCTTTATCTTATCTGCATCATTCTCAGGAAAAAATTTAAGCAATAATCCACTAGCATTTTTCCAATATAAACATTTATTCAAGATGCAGTAATTTACAGCTTTCAACTTTAAGAATCTTGCCTTTGTTTTAGAAAAATCAGGAGGGACATTTGGGTTGAGCAACACATACAAAATATCAGCAACCAAGATGAATTCAGAAAGTAATCTTTAATAATTGGAGTTCTCCACTCCTCCTGTTCATCTAATTCGTTAAACATGTTTATATCAAGAGCTTGAAATTTGGATTCAACCATAATTTTGGCTAGTCCTTGACCTTTTATGAGCTTATTGGGCTTGATTTCAAAGTCATATTCTAAAATTACAGCAATCCACTTTCCTCTTTTTCCATCTAGATCTTGGGTCAATATGTCTTTTACAACTGAATGAGGCACAAATGCTATAATGTGGGAATGTAAAATTTAAAATATGAAGTATTTTAAAGCTTTGACTAAGGCAAAGGCTTGCTTTTCCATTATGTTGTACTTCAAAGGTGCATCTCTGAATGCCTTGCTGAAAAATGCAATTGGCTGCTCTTTTCCCTTCAAGTTTTTCTGTAATAGGAAAACAGCTACTGTGTGTTCTGATGCAAATGAAAATATGAAGAAATCTTTTGTAAAATCAGGACTGATAAGAACTGGTGTTTTGGTAAGTTCTTGCTTTACCAGCTCAAATAATTTCTTTGCTTCTAAGGTCCATTTAACTCCTCCTTTTTCAATCATATTTTTCATGTTTCTAAGGAGTTCAATTAGATTGGGTATGAACCTGCTCAAGAAATTAATATTTCCAATTAAATATTGAAGTTCCTTGATGTTTCTAGGATGGTTGATTTGCAATATACCATCGATCCTCTTTGGGTCTATCCTTATTCCTTCTTCAGATATGATATGTCCAAGAAGTTTACCTTCTTGGAGACCAAACAATGTTTTCTTTGAATTTAAGGATAACCCATATTTTTTTCATTTCTCAAAGACTTTTCTCAAGTGTATCAGGTGTTCCTCATCTGTTTTTGAATATACAGTTATGCCATCTAAATAAATCACTATGAAGTAACCTATTTCTTCTGAGAATGCAATATCCATGGCTCTCTAAAATGTGGCACCAACATTCATTAAACCAAAGGGCATTTTGAAATACATGAAAGTACCCCAAGGTGTAGTAAAGTTTGTTTTAAGTTGATCATCAGGATGTACCAATATATGATTGTAACCTGAGAAGTGATCTAGCAAATAAATTCTTCTAGAACCAACTACCCTTTGTAAGATATGATCCATTCTGGGCAAGGGATAGTTGTCCTTTAATGAGGCTTTGTTTAAGTTTCTAAAGTCAATGCAAAGCCTTATCTCTCCTGTTTCTTCCTAAATGATACAAGATTAGACACCCAGTCTGAGTATCTAACAGGGACAATAATTCTAGCATCATACATTTTTCTAATTTCTTTCTCTACTAGAGGTAATTGAATAGGGCTAATTCTCCGCAATTTTTGTCTAGAAGGCTTTTGGTTTTCTTTGAGGGGTATCTTATGCTGAATTATCTCTGTATCATATGATTTTAGATCTTCATAGCTCCATGAAAAAACATCAGAAAACTCTCGAAATAGCTCAATGTATTGCAATTTAATGTGAGCTGGTAGTGTTTTATACAGTTTGATCATTTTGGGTCTCTGTTCACTGCCTATGTTGCATTCTTCCACTTTAGCTTCAATAGGTTCCAGTTTTGGATTTTTGGTAGCATCATTCAAGTCAAACAATTCTTCTAATGGGACCAGTCTTTTGGAAAGCTTTTATTTTTAGATTGCAGCACTTCTAAGTCTTCTTTTTATAAATCTGTGCAGTTTTCTATTTTGTGTTTGGGTCTATTAGTTAACAGATTTATTTCAGCAATCTTAGGAGACTTTTCTTCTTTAAAAAGTGGGTTTTATTCAGTAGGACAGTCTTCATCATACTCTGAATCTGAGTTTGGTATTTCAAATTCATTTTTGGACTGTAGGAAGTCTTCTATTTGTTTATCTCCTTCAAAAACTTGCCACTATTTTTCATTATCTGGGACAGCTGGTCTATATTTACTTGGATGGTGTATTGTTTGCTTTCATATGGTCTTAGACAGGTACTAGCAGAAAAGGCTAATCCATTGGCAATAATTTTTTGGTTCCTTAGGAAAATGGTAAGTTGGAATTCAGCAAATGTTTTTTACAATTCCATGGAATCATCTCTATAGGCTCTAAGTCTGGGATGTTTATCAGTATATTCCCCATTTACTTGCCTAATTATCAATTCTGAATCCCCATGAACTGTTATTCTTTTGGCCCCTAATTCTTTCAATAAATCCAGGCCTAAAAGGAGAGCTTCATACTCTACTATGTTATTTGTGCATTGGAAGTTTAATCTATTAGAATGACTCTCAGCATGATTGTTTCAGTGTTGTGCACCCATATGCATGCTCTTGCACCAGTTTTACTACAAGACCCACCAAAAATCATACTCCAAAGAGGATTGTTTTTAGATTTGTCATTTATTTCATTTATGTCTTCTCTTTCTTGTTCACCACTACATTTTGTGTAAGGGCCTGCACTATGTTTTTCTTTGATTTGTTCCTCAATATTTTTATTGTAATGAGGGATTATTCCTTGATTATCATGATCTGCACTATATTTATGACTGTTTTGGACCTCAAGACCTTCAATTTGTTTGCTGTGAATTTCTGATTTTGCAAACTGATCTAATGATTTTTCTTTTCTCTCCTTTCCCTCTATGGCTGCCACTATGTTTGTATGTGGAATGGCCACTATATTGGTTGATGTTTCATTTACTAATCCTTTCTCATTAGAAACTCCATCATTGTAAAGAATGAATGAGTCAAGTTCGGTGTGTATAGAATAGAGAGGAGAGTTTTCTGGTCTTTCTTGGTTACTCACCATATATTTCATGTGTGTTTCCCTATAGAGTCTTCTAGGTTGACTAAAGACAAGGATGGTGGCATAGGTCATATCCATCTGCATAGTACCTTGTAACTTAGCACCCCATGATCTTGAAATAAGCATGCCATATTTGGGGGGTATATCAGCCACTACAATGTCCATCACTAGGCTTTTGGCTGAAATTTGGGCTAAGTTAACACATAGATATTTTATTAGGCCTAAGCATTTTACCCTGCTTGAATCAAAGGAATATAAATCTTTATAAGGTTTGGTTACCTCTAAGCCTAGTATTTCCATTATTACTTTTGGCATGAGGTTATGTGATGCTCCTGAATCAAGCATGGCATTGTGAAAAATATTATCATGGATGTTCAAACTGATGTAGAATGGGGGCGAAGCTCCTTCCTGAAATTTTCCTTCAATCTTAGGACCAAACAGAAGCTCTGGTGTATCATCATTCAAGTTAACAGTATCATGAATATCTTCTATGTTCAAAGCTTTCAAAACTTCACATCTATATATATTTTGAGTGACTGACTCAGTGAGTGGGACAAAGATATTTATTTTGGAAATTTCATTCTCTAGGCCAAAAGGAATCTGATTTTTCAAAATGTTTGATTCAGCCTTCTTAGTCACTGATTCATCAGCAAAATTAGCTTGCTGGTTTCTACTATTTACAGCAGTCAAAATGGTTTTTTCAGGAGTGTTAGCTGAAATGCTAGTGCTGCTAGGGTCACCACTCTATTTTTCATTGATTTGGGTGTTTTTTCCCTTGTTTGGATCAGAACTTTTAGCCCCTATGTTATGGTTTTTGTTGTCTTTTTGGAAGTATTTACAGGGCTTTTTTTGGCAGAATTATCAGAGGTTTTATTTTTACTTCTTAGGTCATATTGTCTAGGTGATCCTATGATGGCATTTTCAAAGTCTTGTTCATAGTATTCAGTTTCTAGTCTTCTATCATCATAGCGTGTATATAGACCTTGTTTCCTTTTATGGAGGAAATCAGAATCCTCATTTCTTACTTCCAACTTGTTTATGTTACCATCCTCTATTTTTTCAATTGTTTCTCCATCCTCATTAACATAATTTTCTTGAAAAGGAGTTCTGATCTACTGATCATAATCTCTTTTTCTATTCTGAGGTTGATTTCTCCTAAAGTTATGATTTTGGTTTTGGGGTTGGTTTTTGTTTTGAGGAGTTGTTTGGTTTTCTCTAGATTGAGCTCTCTCATAAATGTTAATCCTATCCATCATCCTTTCCATAGTTTTGATTACATTGTCCAGTTTTGAGTCAGATGTGGAAGGTGCAGCTTCATCCCTGTATGATACCCTCTTCTCAGTCTTCATTCTAGCTCTTTTGGCAATCAAATTTGCCTCAACACTTACTGCCCCTCTTTGCATATCTTCTAATGTGAGGGGTTCCCTTTCTCTAAGTTGGTAGGCCATTTCAGGATCAAATCCATCAAGGAATTTCATTAGAGCTAGGCCTTTTGGAGGTTTCATATGGATGGGTAGGTTGTTGTACACACTATTAAATCTTGTGCAATACTCTTGAACTCCTTCTCCAACATTCCTTTTAATTTTTTAATATTTAGATAGAATCTGGAGAGGATTATTTTTGACCTCCCATTTGTTTAAAAATAATTGATGGAAAGCTTGGAGGTCATTTATACTATTAGGGGTTAATTTTTTGAACCATTTTCTTACTTCTCCCCCTAAAATTTGAGTAAACATACTTATTTTAATATTTTCATCATCAATTTCTTGTCTGTCAAAGTAATCATTCATTCTATCCACATGTTGTTGTGCTGTAGTAGAACTACTAGCATCATATAATGGAATCTTGGACTGATAGTCCTATGGTAGAATAGGTAAAGGCAAAGGAAGGATTAAGGGAGCATAACATGTTGCCATGATATGAAGTTCTGGGATAAATGGGGGGTTTACAAGTGGAGGAGGATGATGAAGTGGAGTATTTTGAACAGTGTGTATATGGATAACAGAAGTGCTTGGACCAGCTAAGTACTGTCGAGAATATTTAGGATGAGAGAAACCAAAATTATGAATGAAATGCAGATCAGGTGGGGTGGTTTCTCTGCTATTAGTAAGATCACCACTAGGTTGGGGTGAAAGGGGAGGCTCAAAGTCTCTCTGATCTATACCATTAAGTGACTTAGTTCTGGATAGGTTTCTTATGAAATTTGAGTCAACTTGAGTATATTGCAGAGCTGTAAGATTTTCAGGGATAGAATTAGCTCTATGAATTGGTCTGACAATAGTTGAAGTCTTAGATTTAGGAGATTTCCTAAGGATTATTTCTGGATTATCAACTATCTCAGGAGGAATTGGGTCAGGATAGGCTCTAGTATTAATTCTTTTAGAAGCCACTATGTTGTGTTTTTAGACCCAATGATGAGAAAATTTCAGCCAAGTATGACAATATTTAAAAGGAAAACTAATATTTTTTTAAAGAAAACTTAATCCTCAAGGTTTACATAACTGAGTTGGTATGGTGTTATGATAAAATTTTCCCAGTGGAGTCCTTGGAAAACCAAGGGAAATCAGCAGGCCTACTGAATACCAATGGAGTCGCCAGGTGAAGGATTTTTACTTGTTTTCAAGGTTTGGTTGTTGTTCACCATCAACAATCAATAATAACCAGTCTTGTTGACACTTGATTCATTTAGAATATGGGTTTGTTGGGTTGTGAAGTTATCTATTACTCAATATATGTCCCCAGTATGGTCGCCACTATGTTAGGGCTCCCGTAGTTTGCAATATTAGCAAGAAAAAACACTACAAGGCCTACATCAGAACCACTTTGGAATCCTAGGATCTAGCCCTCTTGGATTCAGAGAGGGATATCTCTATATGTGCTTAGAATGATATGCTTATAGGCTCATGATATGATATTAGGCTATTTATGAAGCACAAGGGATTTGCTTGTTTTTGGTTGGGTAGGATATCATAAAAATAAAGGAAGTCTTTTGAAGGGTAAAGGTGTGAGTAGGTTGAAAGAATGGTTCAGTTGATAGGATAGGTAACAGACAGTATCAATCCATTGGGCTATGGAGTCACAAAAGGATTTAATTTCACAACAAGTTCAAGAGTGGTCCATGGGGCAAGTCATCTATATCAAAGGATCTCTTTAGATTGATTTGTGATATGGAACATAAAAAGTGTTGTGAAAGAAGAAAAGATAATAACCATTTAAGAATCTATTGACTTCACTAAACAAGAAAAGCCTTCAAAGTAATTGTTTGAAGCGGGCCAAAGGACAGGGCTAACCATAGACTTCTTTGGAAAAAATTTACTAAAGCACACTTTTCAGACAACAATCCAGCAATCCTAAGACTACCTTCAGAAAGAAGAAAAAATATAAGAAAAAAAAGGGAAGCCTAAGATCAAGTAAGAACTTTGAACCTATCCTGCTTTTGGCATTCTCTCAGGGATCTTTTCAAAGAAATTGTTGGTGTTAAACTAGAGGACATGGCTAACCATAGACTTCTCTATTTCAACTTTACTTAGAAGCATTTTCAAGAACTTTCAAAGAAAATATCTCAAGTTGTACTCAGGAAACATGGGCTCACCAACAATTCACTGGCTATACTCTATTGAATCAATATTGAAACACAGTCAGAAGAAAACATAAAGATAAAGCTTATCAGCGAGAATTAGGGTACAGTAAATCCTAATCTAAATTTGTTGTTATTTATCAGAGAAAGTGGGCAGTATGAAAACATAAGAAAAACAACAATTATAGTAAGAAAAACATCACCATTAACATAGACCAAGATCCCATAAATCAGCTTGTATATTTTATGTTCAAACCAGTTACAATCTTCAAGTCCAATAGGTCTTTATAGCTTCAAATTTCTCTTCTCAGCCTATCTTTCTTCAATTACTAACAGAGCTTTAGCAACTATTTACATTCAACAATTATCCAACCAACAACAATACTGGGCTCCTCATACGATATATATATAGGTAAATTTGAGGAGGTGGAGTGGAAGGAAGGTATAATTATTCAATTAATATAGAGTAAATGCTTCTCGAACTTTGGGATTGTTATCTCAAAATCAGACCATGATAGGTTGTTGATCAATAAGACTCTGAGTAACTATTTCAAGCCAGAATTTTAGTTGAGGCTTAGCCTCCTCAACCTGAGAGGGCTCTCTCAATAGGTTTATGATTTTCAAATAAGAATTAGATGGCTAAATCTATGAGTAAAGTAGATAAAATGGATAATTAGTTGTACTACTAATCAACAAACATCTATTGGGATTATGGAATCAAGTATATTTTCACAAAACATAAGTATCGGCTTCAATTGGAAGTCAGGGCATTTCAGGGTTTAGATGCATCAAAAGAAACAGTAGGACAAAATAACAAAATTCATGAACATATGAAGAAAGTTAGAGCACCTTCAGTGAATTCTAAGCCACATACATTCATGCCACTGCAAGTAATTGAAATATGAAAAGCATAAGAACATCAAACATCCATAACCCTTTCTGAATCCTAAGTGATGAAACCAATATCTATGTATTAATATGAAAACACAGTTTCTTACTACAAAAAAATAGTATGCTTGTTCTTGAAAAATTGCCAACCCTGTGTAATTTGACTTCCTATCTTTCATAGAGTCATCATTACATTTCTTGGATTCTCTCCAAACACTTGAGAGAATTTGAAATTTCTAGCTTGACACCTATTAACTGCTAAAACAAACTTTAATTACATCTGACAGTTTAAACTGTCTGTTCCAGAGTCCTAATAAAAATAGGATTAAAAATCTATATTATAACTTAACAACCTTATCCAAATATTAAATATTCTATCTGATAGTTGCTCCTCCTAAACTTCAACCTTGTTGATTTCCATCTTCTTGCTATTGAACTGTAATGATCTGCTTCTTACCTGCCCTAAAAAAATAGGAACATGCTCCCTGCAAAATAGGTGTACTGCTTCATTTATGTTTCTTCACAACATATACTAGCCAACTTGTCCTAAAAACATGTGGCAAAGTCTTATTAAGCTATTGTGACCTCGTCCTTCCAGCTGTGTCCAAACCAAACCTTTGAAGAAATGCCCAAAACTGTTAACATTATTGTGCTATGAAATTGTCTGTTGTTTTCGTAGCGCAGAACTTCACCTCTGATAACTCCATTTGAAACCTTAAATTACTATATTTTCCCATTGTATCTTCACTTGTAGTATTTTTACATCCTCTAGTAGCATCATGGTTTAATAAACATACCTTTTTCCCCTTTGAAAGCTTGCAAAATTTGTAAAACTGCATCCCACAGCAGTTTCGTAGCGCAGTACGAAACTGCTGTGTCTTCTCTTTTCACAGCTTGTTTCCAAAAAATTTAATTTCTCAACTTTACTGCCATCCTAGAAGTTATATATAAGCCCTTAATAATCAACTTTGAACTATTTTAAAAAATGACACCTTCCACAAAACTCCAAAAATGTGTTAAGAGATGTTACTTACTATTTACATAGATTTTTGTTGTGGTTGATCTTCAAGCTTTGCTAGCTGTATTTGGAGGTCTTCAACCTGCCTTTTAATACTTATATTATTAGCCCTCAGCTTGGTGTTAACCATTCTTATGAATTTTTCTTCCTTAATTGCAGGGACAGTCCATATGAAAAATTGATCTTGACTATTGGTTGACTCATAGTTTGAAACCTTTTCCAGCTCCCACAAACCTTTCAACCTCTCAAAATTTGACCTTTCCACAATGTTATGCTCCTATACCAATAGGTGTCATTTATCATGATTTATTTGATGGGCTATGTAATATGTTCATACCTTTCCTTGTTGCAAAGGTTTTCCATATTGTCAAAAAATCAAAAAATTTAGAAAATGTAAAGAGGGTGTACCCTAAAAGAAAAATCAAAGGGTGAAAAGAATAAAAAATGGCCAAAAAAGTAAAAGAAAATGAACCCCACCAAAATAAAGGCCAAGGAAAGTGTGCAAGTCTAAATGCCACTACTTTTTGCTCTTATGCAATAAACAAATTGTGTGCAACTTGTAACTTATGCCACAATTGGTGAATAGTCAAACAGCTTAAGCTTCGCTAGTTCATATTTGAATTTTACGTTTTAGAGATAGAGAATAAAATCTGACCAAACTGTTTAATCTTGGTAGATAAGTAGATAGGTAGAGTAAATAAAAGGAGCTCAACAGCTTAATCTGAGCCCTTGGATGTAATAAGGTTAGACTTAGATATATTTCTACATGTAAAAGAAAAGAAAGTGTGATAAGGGTTTTCCAGTCTAAGTGCACCCTAATAAAGAAGGAAAAATGCTAGGTTAAAGTAGGTAGGGTAAGTAGATGATTTTGCAGAATCACATGTGATGGATTATGACTCTAAATGTGTTAATCTTTATTTTCATCACAAAGTGCAAGGCAGAACATTACACTGAAGGAATTTCAAGAAAGACAAAGTCAAATGATTAACTTCCCTTCTCATTTTTCCCTAAAAATTTCACTAATTTCCCCTAAGTACTAAGGCATTTGAAAATTAGAGGGGCTCAAGGAATTTCCTTGAATTTTGGAGGGATCAGACCCTCGGCCCAATAATTTAAAAAGCCTGAGTACTTAAAACCATCCATAAGTCATTCATTTACTTCCATAAGCATTTTCCTAAGTAAAATCCTATTTTACTTAGGAAAATTACACAATATCCCACAAAAAACCCATTTTCATTTAAGCCTAAGTTAAATACACAATCTTAATGTTTTTACACTTAGCACTTTTCATTCATTTTCACATATTAACTTTAACTTATATTACTTAATTTCCCTTTAACATCTACCAATTCCCGTATTAGTATAACTATATAAAATTCCCAAATATTACATATCCCACCCAACTTGGTTGAAATATAACCATAATACGGCAACAACATTAAAAAAGAATTAATTAAACCCCACGGTTAATTAAAAACTTTCCCGACCAATCAAATTTCTCCCGATATAATTAAAAAAAATCTTTAACTATGTTGGGCCCACCCTCATTAAACTCCCCTCATCTTTCCTTCTCAATAGCTGACCGATCAACCCCTCCACATCCAACTGTTTTCGTCCATATGGCATGGCCCTCCACGACCGAACGATAGCACGCGATCGCGAAGTGGTTTTGCGAATAGTGCCTTGCCACGCGTCACAAGATGTATGGAATCACTGGCTCCCGGCTGAATACCACCCATTCCCAAAAGCGATGTGATACATACTTCTTACCGCCCTCCGCATACGACAAATTATCATTTCCCACGTACATCATCCATCCGAAATGACAAAACCCATGCCAAACTTGACTTTGTGAATAAAACAAACAAATGCAAGTTCTTTTCATCATTTTATGGTGCGACTAGGGCTCCCATGCAAAACACATCAAAATCTACCAAACAATTTTCAGCTGAACCAGTCAGCTATTGCCTGTACCTGTTTCCTCACTATTCACTTCCCGAAATAGGTATTTATCCAATTACTATCGAACCTTGCAAGTCTTGGTTTTTACTTTAAATTCCACAGAAAAAGACTAAAAAACAGTACAATTCGGTCTTTGTTTCACCCCATAAGTTCCCAGACTTGTAATTTTTCTCATTTTTCCATTAAAAACCCAAAATTCCTTTCTGAATCCACAAGAACCAGAAATGGAAACCCCTGTGGCTTTGAATGTTGCACCTCTGAACGCCCCCCATAAATATTTAGACTATCTGCCTCTAGCAGATAGAGAAATCAATGCTTTTATGAAAAGATTTGATATTTTGCAGAGTAAAGGGTTGCCAAGTCCTTTAGTTATTCATGATAAACTAATGAATCATCAAAGCTATGTTGAAAAATTGAATAAGTATGCAGACAACCAGGCAAGTACATCGACAAGTTCATTAACAGTAAAAGCGTTGCCTACGGGCAAAATTCTTTATGACAGTCTGGAAAACTTGTTTTATCTCGAACATGAGGTAAAGCACTTATTTCCAATTTAGCCTACCTTTTTTAGATACACAAAAACTGATGAGACCCTGAGAAAGATTCAAAGAACTAGAATACCAGAAGCACAATGGTGGGAAGACATGTTGGAAATTTTGTAAAAATATCCTTGGGTGAATTTTGGTTATTTACTAGAGTAATTAATGGTAAAAAGGATAAACAGAGATCAAACAGGTCAAAGTGTATCAGTACAGATAAAGAGTATCAGTAAAAACAGAGTAGTCAGCACATAATTACCAAAGAAGACAGCAACAAGCCTAATTATAGGGCCTGCCTCTAGCACACTCAAAAAACTAGGAACAACACAACATCAATTTACTTCTTCTCCTATCTACGAGACTATTTGTCTTTATTTTCATGTAACTTATTCATGATTCATCCTAAAATATATCTCACTCTGTTAGGAGATATTTTTTGTAATTTTTTATATAAATAGTCCCTCAATTAGAGTATTAAGGGGGTGGATACTTAGAATTTGTTGTAATATTGATTATTTTGGAATAAAGTGTTGTTGGACAAATTTTGCATGGCTAGCTGGATAAAGAATTGACACAAAGGACTTTTCACAGGATTCTTGAGTCAAACAATGGATCAATAAGTCTTCTATCTCTTTTGTTATAAATTTTTATACTTGTTTATTATCCCATCTATGTTTCATATCTGAATAATAAACGAAAAAGAATAATTCAGAAAGTGCTTGAGTGCAATCTGTTTTCAATCGTTGTTATTCTTAATGTTTTCCTTTGAACTAGTGTTTCAGGGAAAAACACCCTAGAGCTTTGTTGGGTCAAAACCTCCACAGATCAAGGCATGCTATTCAAGAAGGACTCACACAACCACACTTGTATGCTAAAAAATAGATAACATCGATAGTAGAACTCACCCGTAATCCTACGTTTGATGTAGATCCCGTGGGGTCCAAACCCCCAGCAACCCTTCTTCCTCCTTAACCTGAAAACCAAGAAGAAACGTGCACAAAAATCTAGTTGTACAGCATATAATTACCCTAAATGTCAGTGAAAACCATGTGAAACATCATATAAACAATAATAAATGCTTAAATAATAATCTTTTCACATATAAAAGCAGATGTTAAACGTGACTTCCGGAACAAGATGGTTCTTCTTCATTATGAATAGCATGTACAGTAATAAAATGTGGAGAGATCACCTGAATCCTTCCACGATCTTCGAACAGACCGTCGTCCAGATCCGTCCCACCCTTGCCTCGCTAAGATACTTTCAATACTTGTGCACTCGAGATGGCATATAAACTGATGAACATCTCCAGGAAACAAGGGTTTCCTGTAAAAATTTGGGAAAATGCAGGAGGCACGATAATTCAGACTTGAATTGGGATTCAAACAGAGTATAATATCTAAAAAATTTATCTCTCCCTTAGGCCATACACATGAGGGGCTTTTATACTCCCTCAAAGTAGTTTCAATCAGTTGGAAACAGTTGGCCACGTGCTAGGGTGGTTGAACTACTGGAGTAACCATCAACCTAGCCCAAAAATAGGGAATTTTTATATATTTTTTAATGATTTTAATGGCATACGTGGAAAAGTACATGTGGACTCGTGTATACACGCGGAAAAGTCTGGGCATACCCGCGTATGGGATTTTTAACACTGTTTTTATGAATTTTATTCAAGTCTATGAAAATGGGTGCCCAAGGCCATAGAAGCAATCATGAATAACATGAGGGTGAAAAATGATGCTATAACAGATGCCCCCTAATATATGAGGTCAGAAGGGGTACATGATGGCCAAAATGTATTATGCACATAGAAAGAACTTCGCAAGGACAAGAGAGGACTTCACCAGATTTCGGCCTGCCAAAAACTAATGAAAGAAAACAGAGAGTCAACTCATGCTGAGGCGGGCATACCCATGCTCAGTCAAAAATACATCATATCGAAAGTATAGAATAGATCCAAAATGTATACAAGTATAGCTGAACTGAAAGTACACAATGAATCATCTGAGCATGACCCGAAAGTACAAGTCAGAATCAATGTCTAAGTATCACATATAGAAAGCTAATCAATGATGCTGAAACTGGATGTCTGATCATATAAGTAACTGAATCTCCAAGTACCAAATCCTAAGAGGTGGAATAAATGGTACAATCACGCAACTCGGGAGCCAACATATAGGATGCTGCTACACTGACATCGTAACATATAAGGGTGAACGGCATCACTGGTAGAAACTGAATGGACTGTCAAAAGTGAACCAAGAAATGCTGATGCAACCCGAGGTCTTCACCGATCACTATGGAACAATTCTACACAATGGGAATAAATGAGCTAAAGTCGACCATGTGAGAAATCGTTGGATTACCGGTCAATAATTTATATCGTTAACTAACACGAGACAACCCACCAATAATGAAAATGAGTGTCAAGGTGCCCCAGTACAATCTAACACGTGCGAATGAATGAGTTGAAGTCGAACACTTGAAAGAATCTACTGATCAGGAGGCAATGATGAGTCCCCACTGTCGATAGCGAAGAGTCTGCCACTGATGACTGCAAACCCTAAGGTACTAAAAAAAAGACTCTAGACCTTATTCCCAGAGAAATGAGTCGGAGTTGATGGAAAAAGATCTGCTAGAAGAAAGGCATTAAGGCATCCCACAGGCCAAGATTTGGAAGGAATCGGACGAAGTAGAGTGACGGAAGCAAACCAAAGTACGTTTCTGACATGCACAAGATGAAGCTAACGCATGGAAGAAACCCTCTGAACCAACCAATAATGAAATCTGACACAGAGGTGAGATATCCACCAATAGGGTCAAATGGAAATCAAGGTACTGCATGAATCCCAAGTGTGATAATGTATGCTGACATCGAACACAGGGGAAACCACTCAGTCAAAGACCCGTAATGATGATCAAATGTTGAGCACAAGGTCACATATCAATGATGGAAATAGGGCCAGGGTGCGGCTCTAGGTTTTCTCTCAGAGCAATGTGTCGTAGTCGATAAGAGACAAACCCGCCAGCAAGAAGTCAATGGAGACCTTCTTAAACCAGCACGAGCAGAAGACCAAAACATCTGATGTGATAGAACAAGATACTGACAAAACCAGGAAGGCCGACTGAATAATAAGTCAAGAGACACCACATAATGGCCGACTCTGGTTAGACTTCCCTTGAACAAAAGCATGACTCGTGATGACCCTGGCAGTAAAAAGTGACACTGTATAAGTCTGTTATGTAGGAGCCAAAAACAAACTCTCCATATGATTGGAAGAGATAACCAACCAGAGGAGGACTGACTAGTGAAACAAGGCAAATGCTGAACCTAGGTCAAAACTAAAACCATCCCAAATGGAGGAAAGATATAAGTGTATATGCTTTGTTCAAGGGCGACAAACCGACACTATACTGCCATCAAATTACAAAGTTATATCTCGTTCCTGCTCTTTTTGTTATATTTGATTTTTTTGTATTTTTCATATAATAAGCCTAAAAAAGAATAAAAGAATGCTATGGTATAATGGATAGAATGAGTATCAAGAAACAGATGCACTAGTTCCTGGGATTGGAAAAATCCTATGCTGAATGCAAGGTGGCGGAAACTGGTAAGCGATACTCAAAGGAATGTTCCATCCATGGGTAAAAGGGTGTCAAGTCGTGATAGCTAAATGCATGCAATGGTTAACTTGTACAGACAGTCAAGGTAAAAAGTTGGCTTAAACATTGAGTCCAAATGAAGCCGGCTAAAGGCTAGGATAAACAAGTAGCCAATATGCAATGCAGTAATACAACTCAACAACAACAGGGAGCCTCTAGGGTAATAGCCAGAAAAATGATAGTGGATAAGAAGAAGAATGAAGCTTCAACACATAAGTCATGGTGGGACTAAAGAGGACTCCCGAGCCTACATAAAACGCAGCATGGGCAACAAGTGATAGCGAGGAACTAACTAGGAAGCCCATGTAAAGGAAGGCTCTACCACCAAGTCATGATTAAATAATCGATGAGTGAAATGGGTGAAATACTCATGACCTGATGGGATCGACCCTATGGCAAGTGATCATAATGGAGGCTAGTATGAAAAATGCAACGCAAAGTGGATTCCCTAACCTATATGCCAGTGAAGATCATATACCTGCCATGGCGTGTCAGTAGTCATGGATCAAAAACAAGAAAAAATCTCGAGTTCATCAAAATGTACCTGAAAATATACCAATCTGGGCACTTCCAAGCATCCGGGTTATGCAGCTTAAGATAGATTGAAAAAATAAGCATAAAAATTTTTTGCAAAAAAATTTCAATTTTGGGCATAAATACACAAGTTACCTCATATTTGGTTCATTGTTACATTGCTGATTTGGGAAAAAGTGCTCTGGAGAAAAAGCCTCTTTCGTCAAAATAGGAGCAATCGACCGTCAAATTTCACCGAATTTGTTAGGTAAGCTCTTAATTCATCCTTGTTATTCATTTTGTCCGTTCATAAGTTAAAAATTAGGAATTTTCACCGTAGAACCATTTGTTTAAAATCATGGGTTTTCGCATACGCGGGTTTATAATGACCAACGCGACTGTGCACAAAGAAAGTCGCGTATGCGCAACCCAAAATGAAAAAACGCGTATCTAATGAACAAATTATTGAATTTTTGCAGGATGACTATATCTTGGAGAAAGCGTGAGCACAGTGCCATTGACAGTGAAGTCATGCAGGACCAAGTATCACTAAATATTCTCCGAAATTGTGGATTGCTCAAGTTTTTCAAAATGCCAAATATGAAGAGTAATGTCCGGTTGCTCGAAATGCTTGTGAACTATTGGGAACCGGAAGAAGACTGCTTCATAATAGATCAAATTCCCATATGCATCAAGGTGGAAGATATCTATTTTATTACTAGATTCTCCCGGAGGGGGGAGCTAGTAGACTTGCATGGTAAGCCTTTGGGAGGGCTAACCGTGGAAGATTACTTCCACGTCTACTGCGTAGAGGGTTCCAAGAAAGTTGGAACTCAAATTTCTATCAAATATTTAAGATACTTGCACATGAAAATCCTCCTTCTTACCATTGGAAGGGTAGCGAGGTCTGCTTCCCTACACCAGGCATCCAGGACTCAAATGAGTATAGCAGTGGAATTCTTAACTCATTTATATGATTGGTGCACAGCTCTACTGATGAACATGAAGCAAAAATTGACTTCTATCCGAAAAGTAAAGACAAAACATTTTTAGATATGGTACAATCTTGATGACATTCTTCTTCGAGAAGATTCCTGGGCTGAGACCCAAAGTGATCTCTTCTATCAGCAGCCTGAGAGACCCAAGAATTGCCCGATGGGCTAACTTGATGAAGAGATTGGGGGGAAGTGAAGTTCCCCGAACCACTTGGGATGATGAGTTCTTCCAATGGTGGGGAGAAAAAATCATCGCTGTGGAGGACTATCCCTATGCCGGGATGGATTTTTGTGGCGATCCAGACTTCGTCATTCCACCAGCCACGGCATGGGGCATAGTCAGTAAGTTTGCAATTTTTGACTTATATAATTTTTTTTGAATTTTTTCAATATGTATGAAAAAATGTGGAAAACAAACATTTTTTTGATTGGATTCAATATGACTTATAATTTTATAATGATCATGATACAGATATTGGACCAGTTCGACCTGAGGGTTACCCACGACATAAGCGTCGCAGAGGCGAGGCGGATACAATAGATCCAGACAGGACCCTTCAGGCTGTACAGAGGAACTTGGAGGGGTTAACCCACCAAGTACCTATGGCTGTAGTGGAAGATCTGCCTGAAGCCATCCAGAGACGGGTGGTAGGAGTACCCCATGACTGGGTACGGTTATTCCACTGAGTTGCCACCACGATCGTGTTCTATAGGAACACAACTTCTGGGCAGGGACCACAGGAGTAGATAGATATGATATATCAGATGACTGTATATTTTTTGAGACTGAACATGATCGGGCATAAGCCCAATTTTTTGTATGACTTATGAATCCAAAATTTTGTATAGTTTTTTGAACATTTTGATGATATATATACAGCGATTATTTGATGTGATGAGACAAATGTATAAAAATGTATGATGCTTTTGATGATTAAATTTTGTTATATGGAATGATTAATATGCCAATCAATTGCTTGATTAGCTAATGAGTCTGCCATCCAATTGTCAGCTCGAGGAATATGAATGAAAGTTAAAAATTGAAATGATCTTTGTAACAAACGTACCCTCAAGAAAAACCGGAGTAAAAATGGATCTCGAACCCGATAAGTATTGTTCAACTGCAACACCACCAGCTGAGAGTCCAAGAAAACTACCAACGAATCAACACCCAAAGATATTGCGTCCGAGAGTAGATAAATAACTGCAGTGTATTCTGTTATATTATTGGAAGTAGGACCAATGCAAACCCCTCTTGATACTAACAGCTGACCGGATGGATGATGAAGCACCCAAGCCGTGGAAGCGAAGTTTCAGGTGTGTCTACTAGCACCATCGGTGAAACCAAAATGACTCATAACATTCGACACAACCTGCCAAAGCATATCAAAAACATCACCATCCCATGAAATATTGAAAAACAAGCAGATATGTACAAATTAAAACTACTATATACACAAGCAAAATGTCAGACTGAAGCCTAGGCATAATACTTTTTCAAATAGAGCCCATTTCTGGGCTCCGGCAACTCGTTTCCCTCAAAATCAACCAAGGTATATGCTCCTTTTTTAAGGAATTTTTTAACAATGAAGGGGCCATACCAAATAGACTTAAACTTTCCTGCCCCGAGGGCATATTTTTCTTGGGCATAGACCAAAACAAGGTCACCTTCCGAAAAAACCCTAGGTTTGACCGCTTTATCGTACTAAACTTTAACTCGGTTTTTATGTGCTTTATTCATCGTGGCAGCATCCCGACACTGCTCATCAAGATGTTCCAGATGAAGGAGACGTTCCTTAAGACTAGAAGTGTTAGGAAGAAGTTCAACAACTAACTTAAGAGAAGGAATCTCACATTCAATGGGAAATACGGATTCCAACCCGTAAACTAACTGAAACAGAGTAAAGCCAGTTGCAGTTTTCACTGACGTCCTGTATGCCCAAAGTGCAGGATATAGCATAATATGCCAGTTGGATCGAGCTTTATTGATTGTCCTTTGAAGAATCTTCTTCAAGGATTTATTCATGGCTTCCACTTGCCCATTGGCTTGAGGATAATACGGAGATGAATGCTCCTGCCGGAAACCTAATTTTAGAGCCAACTCAGCCATCATGCTATTTTGAAAATGACTGCCATGATCAGTGAAAATCTCTCTAGGAATACCAAAATGAGCAATAACCTGGTTGAAAAGAAAAAGAGCTGCAGTCTCACCATCATTCCCAAAAGTAGGCATAGCCTCGACCCACTTCGTAAAGTAGTCTACTGCTACAATAATGTACTTGTGACCTTTAGCCGAAGGCGGGTTACAAGTAGTATAATCAATACTCCACTTTGTAAAGGGACCGACAGTAATGACTGGAAAAAGTGGAGTTGGATGAGCGCGAATTTTTCGAGTATAAACTTGATACGGATGACACTTTTTGACCGACTCCATACAATCCTTGAAAATTGAAGGCCAAAAGTACCCAGCACGCAAGATATTTTGGGCTGTAGCAAGCCCAGATAAATGACCACCACAAGCTCCACTGTGGCAATCATTTAGCATAGCCTCAGCTTCTTCGAGAGTTAAGCAACGTCTCAGGATTGAATCAACCCCTCGACGGTATAAAGCATCACCAATGATCAAATAATTCTTATCCAAGTGACGCAACTTATGGCGCTCATCTTTCGAAAAATTAGAGGGAAACTTCGCACTTTGAAGATACACAATGATATCTCCATACCAAGGATCCTGTGGAGAGATAAGAAACAAATGTTCATCCAGGAAGGATTCATCATAGACTATCTCTTCCCCATAGGGCAACTCGGCGATCAATTCCGCGAAAACCAATGATTTCTTGGACTTGGTAGACATAAAATCAAGATCAAATTCCTGCAAAATCACAATCCATCTATTGTATTTGCCCCCAATCACTCGCCTACTGAGAACAAACTGAAATGGATTGGCTGCTGCCAAAACATAAGTTTTTCGTAGAAGAATATAATGCCGGAGTCACTGCACAACATGAACAGCTGCTAAAGCTAACTTTTCTATCGGAGTATACCGGAGCTTAGGACCTACCAATCCTCGACTAAGATAGTATATAACATGCTCTACAAGAGCATCATCTTCTTGAACCAGAACCATACCAATGGTAGATTCTGCTACTGCAAGATACAAAAGGAAATCCCTGCTATAAACAGGTGGACTCAATAAAGGAGCAGAGGTCAATGCTTTTTTTAAAGCATCAAATGAGCGTTGAGTGAAGTCATCCCAAAGAAATGGAACTCCCTTCTTCAACAATCTCACAAATCCCTTGGTAACTTCAACATAATTTACAATAAATCTCCGAAGAAAATTAGCCTTTCCTTGTAGACTTTGAAGTTGGCGAATAGAGTACAGGGGAGGCAACCGAAGTATTGCCTCAACCTTGAAGGGATCTACCCTAATCCCTTCCCTAGACACAATGAATCCCAATAACTAACTGGATGTAACCGCGAAAATGCACTTGTTCGGATTCAACCTAATCTTGTAGAAACGACATCGTTCAAATATTTGACAGAAGTGAGCAGGATGATCCATTCTCTTTTGAGAATGAGCAGCTAAATCATCCAAATATGCCTCGATAATCTATTTGATGTCGTGGAAGGCGTATGAATGGCCCGCTGAAACGTAGCCCCAGCATTTTTAAGACCAAAAGGCATCTTCTTGTAAGCAAAAGTACCCCAGGGACAAATAAAGGCAGTCTTATGCTGATGTTCAGGATGGATAGTAATCTGATTATATCCGGAGAAACCGTCCATGAAGGAGAAAATTTCTTTACCGGCACACTCATTGATGATCTGATCTATAAATGGTGTGGCGTAATTATCTTTAGGACATGCTTTATTAGGGTCTCTGAAATTAATGCAAACTCGAATTGTTCCTTGTTTTTTATTTACGGGAACAGGGTTTGAAACCCATTCAGTCAAAGGAACAGGGAAAATGAATCCCGCCTTAAGCATATTCTCCACCTTAGCTTTGATAGCTGCTGCCTTCCTAGGATTGACCGGACAAAGTTTTTGCCTCACAGGCTTAGCGTTTTCGTAAGTCTTGATCTCATGCTGGATAATAGATGGGTCTATACCAGAAATTTCCTCATAAGACCAAGTGAATACATCCCTATACTCTTTAAAGAGATCGGTGTAAATCTAAATCTCTTTAGGGGAACATTCAGCTCCGATGAAGACATTCTCAATAACATTGGGATCCCTGGAGATGTTCACCGGGATAGTTGGAGAAATCATAGCCATGTTCCCTTCAGCATATACCTGTGTTGGTGCTAAAGGGTTCAGGACTGGGCGAACAGGACCAGGAGACGGAGGACTTGGAAAAATCGTTTCAACTTTTCTCAAATCAGGTAAAAAGTAAGACCGATGATGCAAATCATCCCACGGTCTATCTATACCATTCATAGCTTCCAGGATGGCCTCTTTAGATGGAAGAGTGGTATCAAGGAAATCCTGGGCTGAAGAAGAACTGAGTGTCCAAGCCAAAACCACATCTCCATCCAACTCTTCTGGTGAAAGAGGAGCTAGGATGGACTCTGCAGAGTCAACAATAGACTGATAAGCAATCTCAGCTTCAGACATTGGAAATACCATTCCATCCACTTGACCTTCCACTAATGTGGCGGTAGGGGAAGGTAAGGTCCAAGGGTCCGAAAAATAATGAGTTCTGAAGAACTCTCTTCGAAGAGGAGCCCTGGAGGATGAAATTTCATTTATATGAACCGTAGGAGGTGGAATATCAAAAGTACCCATCAAGGAAGAATACATTCCAACCCCTAAATTCTCAACAGGCGCCTTAGTATTATCCAAGTTTGGAATAGTTGAGTCAGTAGATGCATTTGGGTCTACAAGATGACAGTCCAGTTGGTCCACTGTAAAAATCCTCCCTTCGTGAGGGAAACAAATAATCCGAAACAATGAAGATGCAATGGCATCCATCTCATAAATCCAGTTTCTCCCCAACAGAAGGTTGTAGTCCAAGCTTGCATCAACTATCTCAACCTCTATATTTACAGTTTTGCCCCCAACACAGATGGGAAAAGCTGGGACAATACCATGCGGTCTGTGAGAATGACCATCAAACGCTGTCAGAAGAGTAGCAGATGGAACAGCTGCGGGAGATCCAATTCCCTTCCAGCATGTGAGAGACATCACACATGTGGAAGCACCCTCATCAACGACTGCCCGAAAAATATTGCATTTCCGGTATGATGATTTAATATGAAAAGCCATATGATGGGGGAGTCTCTTTTTAAAATTAGTCATATCAAAAGTAATCATAAGAGAGTTCTTTGGATCAACAACCCCAATGGAAGTGAGCAGAGCGCTGCGCTGAGAAGAACAATACTGGAGCACCTCAAGAGCCAACATGGCACAAGGACTCTGTGCCAGATCTTCCACAATAGAGTAGTTCTGGGCAGCCCTATCATTTGGATTAATCGTCGTACGCTTAGTAGATGCTTTTGGCATCTAAGGTATAGGCTCAACAGTAGGCCTCATAATATGAAGTGGCTCAGTAGCATCAGGAGCACCCTTAGCTTTCGAAGACTCTTCTTCGCCATAATCATGGGATCTCGTAGCGACATCCACGTGAGCACCATGGAAAATTTTAGGGGCTAATATTCGTAGGTGGGCTAATTTTCCATGGTTTTTATAAAAAATAGATTCGCCAATTTCCATTTTTTTATAAAAATGATTCGCCCAAATTTTACAATATAAAGTTATTTTACATTAAAAATCGCCAAAATTATATATAAAATATACATAATATCATTATAAATTTGAATAATTTTACAAATACATCAATAAACATTTTATAGTTTTCATATTAGGGACTAGTGAGATTCACCAATTTTTTAAACTTCAAGATAATTTTCCATCCTTAAAATTATCCCTGGTGAGCACTCATCATGTATATGTTTGATGTAATTTCCCCTTCCTGGGTGCCCCCAGAGGAAGCCCTAGTATTTTGATTCGCACCAATAACTAGCTGTTTCCCTTGGGGAAAAGGGTTTGTCAACACAACCTGGGAACTAGAAGAACCCTACTGAGCTAACAAGCGCTGCGCATCCTGAATTTTAGGGCAAAGGTGAGTAATATGGTCTCCAGCACATAACTTGCATGGAAACTTTACTTTCTTTTTATCCTTTGGACCCTCTCCAACATGCTCGTTGGTTTTATTCGCATTACCCTTCCCATTCTTGCCCTTTTTCTTATTATTCTGTCCTTTCTTATTCCCTTTGGATTGTTGATTTCCTTTGGGATCGGAAGTTTGGATGACATTTACCGACAAAGATTGGGAAGGCGATGACTCAGGAGGCACAGCCTGACCAGAAGGAGCAGACTGTATAGACAACTGCTGCAATTGAGTAAGCAGGTTAGCTGCACCACTATTGATCGACCCAATAAGTCCATCACCATGAGGACCAGGCTTAGTCTTGGATAAATCTAATTTGGAGCGAGGAGCATCGGGAAAATATTTATGAAGGACTCCAGACTGAGAATATATCAATTCAAGCTTCTGGGCCCTAAAAATAGCCTGTTCCTCAGAAAATACCCCAGACAGAGATACATCTTTAGAAATTTATGACTGCAGAGATTTCAGAAACCATTCCAAAAGGAATTCTCCTAGAATATGAGCTTTAATAAGCCTCTTCCTTCTCCGCCATTCCTGAATATGGTCAGAAATGTGGGTTACGTCGTCCTACTTAAAATTAGCTAGGAGTTCAGTCTCGGCGTCATAACGGATGTGCAACTGGAAATGATTTAGAAATGTAACAGCCAGATCTCCAAATGTAGCAAAAATTCCCCTAGTTAACTCAATATACCACTTGGCAGCGTTTCCAGTTAAGGTGCGTTGAAACAATCTCAACCTAATCGAATCATCGATCAGGGAGTTAGAAGAGCACCATAAATGGAAGGTAGTGATATGGTCGGCCGGGTCCTCTCCATTCTTGCCTTCAAACTTTGGAATGTCTGAAGGTAGTTTGGTTGGAACCGGAGGCCACCCCGGACTATACCGGATCGGATCATTCATCAATTTCGACAGATCTGGCAAGTTTAACGTTGCCAGAAAAGGTAAACGAGGCGGAGCCTGAGGATTCCATCCTTGATGGGATGAATTCCCTACATTCTGAAAAGAATACCCTGGATTTGATGAGGCACCAGGTTTCCAAAAAGAACTCGTAGAAAAAGGAGAAGAACATCCTCCCAACGCAGAGTTACCAAAGACCGGACCAGTTCCCCCTCCTAAAGTATTAAATGAAGAGGAAAGCCCCTGATAGGGGTTCCAGGCATTAGAAAGAGGGGAAAAAGTCTGATAAGCACTCGACGAAGGGAAAGAAGCATTCCCTTGGTGACCAGCGTAAAACTGATTCCCTGCCCCCGCTGTAGTGAATACAGGGTTCCAACCTGTAAAAGTAGTCGAATTCTGACCACCAGACCAAGGGTTAAAACTCTGAGTCTGAGAAGTAAACGGAAAAGACCCTAAAGAAGGATTCGAACTAGGAATATGCCCAGTTCCGAAGGGGAACCCTTGAAAAGAAGCTGATCCACTAGCCATGGAAGACATGGGTGTAGATCCAGCTGCAGCAGCGGAAAAGGAAAATGAAGGAATCCCACTAGTGGGAATTCCAAAACAAAAGGGACCAGAATGAGAAGCATGTGCTTGGGTGAAACCAAAGCCAAACACAACAGTACTAGAATCAATCGAAGATATAGCAATAGTGCCTCCTCCTTCTACAGAAGCAGGAGTCTGAATGCCTGCAAAATTCACAACAGAAGCCGCATTCCCAGTCGTGGCCATCGAAAGGTATGAATAATATGGAGGATCTTCAGGTCTCTCTGACTCAGGTCTAATGTATTCAACAACGAATGGATAATCAGGAGGAAGAGGAGATGGAAGTGACTCAGAGGGTTGAGATACTTACTCTAATTGTACTTCTTCTTCCTGCGGAAATAAGACTCTCGAGGTGAGCGGAGCGCTCCTCTCAGAACCAACACCAAAATCAGCTACGAAACCTTCAAACCCTTGTGGAGGATCTCTCTCCACTGCGTCATACACCACAGGGTGATACTCACTTGCTAAATTACTCCTACGCCTTCTTGAAGAAGGCTCTAGACTCTCGGGAGATAACCCCCAGATTCTCCTCGATCGACGAGGCGCTTGATCAGCCACTTTAACAAATTTTAATTAGACTCAAAAAAAGTATAAAGCTAGGAAAGCTAGAAGTAAATAGAACTCACTACAAAAAATCCCTAAGATACAATCAAGAAAATAGCCTTCAGGTATTTCCGCTCCGGGTGATTAGGACCGGACACCAAAATACAAGAAAGCGAAGAATAGGAACTCCCGAAAGTAGTCTGGAATAATTACAGCCCAGGCCTACTAGCGAAGGTAACAGAAACAGTTACGCCGACCTCCTAACAACAGCCTTTTCCGGCACAAGTACCCAAGCTTCGCAAGGGCACCCCCCAGAAGTACTGCTGGAAGTGATACGACATCTACCTCAGGTACCACGGGTATTCCCCCCCGCAATCACCTATGTGGAACCTAGGAATGGCAACTATGGGCACCAATCCGTGTCAGAAGCTGGGCGGAATGGTCTTGAGTTCAGATTCAGCAAATCAGAGAGGGGGTATCTCTCTTCTCAGCCTTCACTTCCCCTCGCGCTTGACTCTCTGGAGGAGAGCTTTCCCGGTCCACCTAACGGAGTTGGATTTCACTCAATTAATAAACTTATATGTTTTTTTTTGAGCGGCCTTGGAGAGTTAACTCTCCACTCACCTAATCCAAGGCCCTACAACCTAGCTAGTTGGTGTATGACACTTAGTAAAAAACTTGCTAGTTTTTTTTAAATTATAGCGCTTATTTTAATCGGCTGTTATATTAAGTCAAAGGGATACAGAAATGAAACTTGTGATGTTTTGTGACGCAGAAAAGAAATTAATGAAAACCAAACTACATGCAAATGCAGTAATTTCCTTTCGATGAAAATAAATTTCTACACGGGTTCTACGAGACTAAAATTTTTTTATTTTTCTTTTCAGATAACAAATTCACACTCGCAAAAACTATGAAAAAGACTATAAATGATTAAGTGCACCTAATGCAAATAACTAAGAGCATGCAAATTCTAAGATGAAAAATCTACTAAAGCAGAGAGAAATTTCCCAAAGATCCTTTATTTTTATATCTTTTTTATTGTCCACAAAACTAGTTCCCAAAAGTAGAAACTCTCAATATGAAGACATCAAAATATGCTTGAAAACAAGAGGAAGAAACCAATGACAATTCCTTTCCAAAATCAAGTCAAAAACCAAAGGCAAGAAATCTCAACAAAGCTTCAAAAGATGTAACGAAACGAAAACAAAAATGCAAAACAAAAGCAAATGACAAAACAAAATGTTTTTTGAGCTTTTGAATTTTATAAAAAAGAAGAGCTTGAAGAGACCAAGAAAACTATCAAATCCCAAGCCAAACAACTCTGAATTTCAAGCAAAACTTCAAAAACGCTCCAAATCTTATAGGGCTACTTAGTAGCAAGATTTATATGAGCAAAAGAAGACAAGAAACTCAGTAACTTAGCCCAGAAGAATAGTACAACCTTGCAGCAAACAAAAACTTCAAAGAACCAAGAAAGACTCTTCAAAAAATTGCAACAAGACCTAGTCAAATGAACTCAAGAAAACTAACCAAAAGCAGGCAAAAATCCAAGCGCAAAGCAAAACATAAAATGAGGAAAGAGTATATGAGCAAAATCTCTCTGTCCTGATGAAGCAGAACAACCAAGAATCCCCAGGAAGAGATCTTGGTACTCGAACCAGAAATGCAAGCACTAAAAACAAGATTTGCCAGATAAGCTAGTCTTCAACCAAACAAGAGAGAGAAAAGACCAATGACCACTATCAACCCAATCCAAAGACTCTAAAGACATTGCAGGAACAGGTCTCCACAGGAAGACAAGACTAAAAAGTCAAGAAATCCAAAAATTTCAAAATTTTCCCAGGCATACGCTACTTGACAGTTTTGAAACAAGCGTGCATACGCGACTGTGTCAAAGGAAACCTGCGTATACGCGACTTCATTTGAAGCAAACTATGTGTATATGCATCTTTGTATAGACAAAATCGCGTATGAAAAGGTAAATAATGAAAAATAAAAAAGATCAAGCCTGGATAAAGAACCAGGTCTTCAGTCTGACTGAGAAAAAGTTAACTGGACTAGTAATAATGATTCAAACTGTTGGAAACCTTTAAACAGCTGAAACCACCCAACAGGTGAATCACAAAAATGCAATCCCCAATGGAGGCACCAGTTCTGTTTCGGGAAAAAACACCCTAGAGGTTTGTTGGGTCAAAACCTCCACAGATCAGGGCATGCTATTCAAGAAGGACTCACACAACCACACTTGTATGCTAAAAACTAGATAACATCGATAGTAGAACTCACCCATAATCCTACGTTTGATGTAGATCCCGCGGGGTCCAAACCCCCAGCAACCATTCTTCCTCCTTAACCTGAAAACCAAGAAGAAACGTGCACGGAAATCTAGTTGTACAGCATATAATTACCCTACATGTCAGTGAAAACCATGTGAAACATCATGTAAACAATAATAAATGCTTAAATAATAATATTTTCACATATACAACTAGATGTTAACACGTGACTTCAGGAACAAGATGGTTCTTCTTTATTACGAACAACATGTACAGTAATAAAAAGTGGAGAGATCACCTGAATCCTTCCACGATCTTCGAACAGACCGTCGTCCGAATCCGTCCCGCCCTTGCCTCGCTAAGATACTTTCAAGACTTGTGCACTCGAGATGGCATATAAACTGATGAACATCTCCAGGAAACAATGTTTTCCTGTAAAAATTTGGGAAAGTGCAGAAGGCACGGGAATTCAGACTTGAATTGGGATTCCAATAGAGTATAATATCTATAAAATTTCTCTCTCCCTTAGGCCATACACATGAGGGGATTTTATACTCCCTCAAAGTAATTTCAATCAGTTGGAAACAGTTGGCCACGTGCTGGGGTGGTTGAACTACTGGAGTAACCATCAACCTAGCCCGAAAATAGGGAATTTTTGTATATTTTTTAATGATTTTAATGGCATACGCGGAAAAGTACATGTGGACTCGCGTATACACGTGGAAAAGTCTGGGCATACCCGCGTATGGGATTTTTAACACTGTTTTTTATGAATTTTATTCAATTCTGTGGGAATGGGTGCCCAAGGCCATAGAAACAATCATGAATCACATGAGGGTGAAAAATGATGCTATAACAACTAGTATGAACAGTGAATTCTTAATTTCTCCTGTTTCCTAGTTTATTCATTTTTTATTATTTGGTAAAGAATTCTTAATTTCTCTTTATTAATAATCATTCATGTTCCCTCTTTCAAATATGTTGAAGGATTCTTAATTTCCCTTCACCCATTTTGAGTCCATTCCATTCATTTTAGATCTTTAATTGTTCCCTATTTGATTACCTTGCCCTGTGAAACCATCCCTTGTTAAGAAACTAAATCCAGTTAAGCCATCTTTCTTTGACTCCATTATCCCAATGGCCTAAAATATTCAGTACTACCCCTCTGTTATTGAATTCCACCACCCAAACATAATTAAAATCCCTAAAATTTCATAAATAGCCTAATATCTTTAAAAAAAAAAGCTAAAACTTAAAGAGAGAGCCCTCTCTCGGTACAGATTGGCTAGATTCTGTACCTAAAAGTTGGTTTGTGGTTACCTAGGACCCCTTTCCTCTTCCCAACAACTTCAACGAAAATATGAGTGATAACATAGTGGCGAATCCACTGGGAATCGAATAATTTGCTTGTTATTATTGTTTACTTTATAAACTACAGACGGAGCCTGAAGTTAGCCAGGTAGCCTTTGAAATGCTCTTGCTTTGCAATTGCATAATTAAATGAATGATGCTTCAGTCTATCTCCGGTCTAGTTTATGAACTGAACATTTGGTTTCAAAGACTTGATTAGTTCCTCTAGTCAAATAAATATTTAAGAAAATTTAAATCTAATATCTAAAACCTCTTAAAGAGATTGTTGAATTTGTATTGTTAAATCCATTTAAACAAAAACCATAAAAAATCACTTAGAAACCTGGCTTCAAAAAGGACTCATTACACTAGGGCTAATCCTGATCCAAATCCACTGCCTGTGTTTGAAAATCCTAATCTGATCCCCAGAATTCTTAGGAGACAGGAGAGCCAAGAGAGTTCTGCTAGCTCTCGGCCTCTCTATAGATCAATATCCTGTCCTATGAAGTGGATTTACCTTGAGGACGAACCCTTTGATGAGCAATTTGAAACTTCTTTATTTGTAACTTTTTCCGAATTTGATTTGGCTCACTTGGTTCAAGACCCAGTATTTATTGAAGATTTACAACTTGAATTTGTTACTTCACGTCTTGAAAAACATTTGAGGAACTCTGTATAATCTGAGCTTACCTCTGAAGGAACACCAAATCTTTCTATGATCACTACAGCCTCTCCAAGTTCATCAACATTTCCTCAAACATCTCAAACTCAAACCACCCCTTCTACCCCTCCATCCACCACTCCCAGATCAACCTCGGCAATTGTTTCATCACTACTTAATGCAATGGAAAACATATATTCTCCCTTGGTATTACTAGCAAATCCAAGGGCTATGCTCCAAGACTACCAAAGTAAAATCACTCCATTTTATGGTTCTGGTACCTACACTGCACAACAACATACTAAAAAAATGACTGATTATTTTGAAATATATGAAATAGATGCTGATGATGTAATAATGAGAATATTTGTTCAAAGTCTAACTGGAGAAGTTAGAACCTGGTTTAGAACCCTTCCTGCAAACAGTATCACTAACCCAGAAGCTCTTTATAGAACATTTTTAAACAAATGGGAAAAGAATAAGGATCCTCTCCAAATCTTATAAGAATATGAAAACCTAAAAAGAGGAACACAAGAAATTGTGCAAGATTATTGCACTAGGTTCAGTAATGTTTACAATGTTATTCCTCAAAGCCTCAGACCTCCTCCATATTTAGCATTAATCAAATTCCCTGATGGATTTTATTCTGATATGGCATACCAGCTTAGGGAAAGATCCCCTCAGACTTTAGAAGATATGCAAAGTATAGCTGTCAGTGTTGAAGCCAACCTGATACCCAAACGAACTAAAGCCAGAAGTGAAAGGAGAATACCATTAAAAGAAGAACCCTCGGCATTTGAACAGAAACTAGATGCTATTATTAAAGGAATGGAAAGGCTAGGAGATAGAGTAGAAACAATTGAAAGGAAATCTCCTTGGGATGGTCAACCGAGCAATACTGGGAGAAATCCAAATTTCAGAAAGAATCAAAATCAAAACATTGGAAATACTGGTCCTGATCAAAACATTAGGCCCCCGTTCCAGGAAAATTATGTTGAAGCCTCAAATTCTGATGAACCAATAGAAGATACTCAAATAAACTTAATGGGACTCAATAATGAACAAAAAGTTTTCTTGACCCAAGAGGATCAAGAAGCTCACATTCTCAAACAATTCCAGACTCAGTCAGGAGAATAATTTGACTTCAAGGAGGGATATGATACAGCCATTTATGAAGTTCACAAGCTATATAATCAGAGGAGCAGAATAATTGATGTCCCTGAAACCAATAAACATAAATCCACAAAACAACCCCTCAAAGGTAAAACCAATACTACCCTTGTACACCTTCTTTCTATATAAGATCCTAATCCTTCTAATCCAATTATTGAAGATGTATCCAATAATCAACCTAATAAACAACTCTCTAATAATCTTCCTCTCAAAGGGAATGTAGAAGAACCTCTAGAAGTTGATTTGGAAACAACCTCAGTCCACAACCCCACTCTTGAGAAGGAGAAAAATACAGAAAATACAGAAGATAAAGAGAATCCAACTCTCCAAAATACAAGAACTCAGACTAAAAAACCTTTTAATCTGGAGGTTGAAGTAGGAAAAATAAAAATAGTTGTTCCATTGTCTGAATTAGCTAAAGATGATCTCTACCGAAGTAAAATCAATAGATCACTCAAGATCACTGGAAGTGAAGACTCAGTAAACGTTTTTGATGACCAACCTAAATTACTCTTTGGCCCTGAAGTAAATGGAAAACCTGTTAATGGAGGAACTCCTCCATTCTATATAAGTTTAAACATTCATGATAAAATACTTCATAATGCCATGCTTGATTCTGGGGCATCTCACAATCTAATGCCTAAATCTGTAATGGAGAAATTAAACCTAGATATCACCAGGACATACAAATATCTCTTTTCTTTCGATTCAAGTCAGGTGAGATGTTTAGGATTAATCAAAGAATTGTGTATTTCACTGGTTCAATACCCTGCAAAAAAAATTTTTGATGGATATAGTAGTAGCAGATATTCCTCCAAAATATGGCATGTTATTGTCCAGATCTTGGGGTGCAAAGCTTCAAGGATCTCTTCAATTCGACATGTCATACGCTACTATTTCAGTGTTCGGTCACCCAAAGAAACTATACAGAGAAACTTTAATGAAATATGTAGTTATTAGTCAGGAGAAACCCAAAAATTTCCCCATCTACTCAGTACACTCTGATATGGATTCATTTATTCTTTACAATGCTGAAATTGATCCTCCCACTGAATTAGAAGTTCTAGCAGTAGAGCCGAAAGAAATTACAAATGAAAAATCTAGTGTTCAAATCCAGGAAATCTCTAAGAACAATGAAACATCAAATACCCAAGAGAAACATGAAGAAAGTAAAGAACCAGATCTCACTATTAAAAAGGTTCCTGAGACTCCTGATACCAATTATGAACATGAAATTCTTTGGCACTTAGAAGTTGATGGCTCAATTAACAAATTAGGAGCATGAGCAGGATTTTGGGTGCACAACCTTGAAAATGATCATGCTGAAGGCCATGCCTAGAGATTAAACTTTAAGTGCACAAATAATATGGCAGAATACGAAGCTCATTTGCTAGGTCTTAAACTTGTCAAAAGATTAGGGGCAATTAGAGTATCTGTCATAGGAGATTTTGATTTAATCATTCAACAGATCAAAGGACACTATCTAACAAACGATCCTAGACTGAGAGAATATAGAGGAACAGTTGTAGAGATACTCAATACTTTTCTACAAGCTCAGCTTGCCAAAATCCCAAGAAAAAAAAACTTGCATGCCCATAGTTTGGCAATGTTTGCTAGCACCTGTAAACTACCATTCGAACCTAATCATCAGTTCACAGCTGAGATTAGACACAGACCAGCCATACCTGAAAATTTTAAGAGCTGGAAAGTGTTTGCAAGTGATGAGCAGATTAACAATTTCCTGACTTTAGATAAAGAATTTTCTAACAGTAACATAGACGAAGATACTGTCATTGAATTTGATCAAACAAATGAGCCAGAAACAGACATTTCAAACTCTTGGGCCATATCATCTCCAAATATGGTATTAGAATTGATCCTGCTAGAATAGAGGCTATACCGCAGATACCTCACCCTAGAAATGTCAAAGAACTTCAAGCTTTCCTAGGGAAAATAATTTTTTTGAGAAGATTCATATCTAGCTTAGCTGAACTAATTAGATTTCTTAACAATATGTTAAAAAATGATTCAAGTATTAAATGGATAGTAGAAGCCAAACAAGCATTTGAAGAAATTAAAATGGCTTTGACCAGAACTCCGGTCCTTACAATTCCACAATTTGATAGAGACTTCATAATATTTTCATTTGCATCAGAACACACTATAGCAGCTATTTTATTACAAAAGGATGATCAAGGATGTGAGAAACCTATAGCCGTTTTTAGTAAAGCATTGAGGGATGCATCATTAAAATGCAACATTATGGAAAAACAAGCTTTTTCACTTGTAAAATCCATTAAAGACTTTAGATTCTACATATTGTACTCCCATGTGATAGCCTATGTACCAAATGTTGTTTTCAAAGACATCTTAACCCAGGATGGAATTTAGGGCAAAAGAGGTAAATGGATTTCTACCATATTAGAGTAGGATATTGAAATAAAACCTACAAATCTTATAAAAGGACAGGGATTGGCCAAGCTCATGACAGAAACAAATTGTCAAGCCCTGGACATTAATGAGCTGGATAACGAACAGGAGATGGCGACTCCACAAATCAGCCAAGCCTTCTTAGATTCACCTTGGTATGATGATATAATTTATGTACTATTAAACCTGCAAGCTCCTCCAGGGTTATCCAGAACAAAGAAAAGGTTTTTAAAGATGACATCTTCAAAGTTTTGTATTTTGGATAATGTTCTTTTTTGGAAAAATCATGAAGGTATTCTATTGAAATGTTTATTAAAAGATGAAGCTAACAAGGCTCTCTAAGAATTTCATGCAGGAGACTGTGGTGGACACATTTACTGGAAATCAACTACAGACAAGATCATAAGGGCTGGATTTTATTGGCCAACCTTGTTCACAGATGTAAAGAAATTTGTCACTGCTTGCCATAAATGTCAAATTTTTGAAGGCAAGAGAAAACTATTAGCTTTACCCCTGAAACCAATTTCCACAGAAAAACCCTTCCAACAATGGGGCTTGGACTTCATTGGAGAAATCCATCCTCCCTCTTCTAGACAACAAAAATGGATCCTCACTGCCACGGACTATTTCACCAAATGGATAGAAGCTATTCCTTCCAGACAAGCCAATGACACCGTGATCATAGGATTTTTAGAAACCAACATATTATCTGGATTTGGCTGTCCTGATAAAATCATAACTCATAATGTTTTTGCCTTTAAATCCAAGAAGATGATAAATTTCTGTAACAAATACCATATCACCTTGAGTCATTCCAAAGCATATTACCCTCAATGTAATGGACTGGTTGAATCCTCCAACAAGAGCCTCATTAATATTATTAAAAAGATGTTGGAGGAAAACAAGAAAAATTGGCACAAGAAACTTACAAATGTACTATGGGCAGACAGACTCACTACCAAAAAATCTATTGGAACCAGTCCTTATGAGTTAGTCTATGGCATGGAGGCTGTATTTCCTTCATCTTTAGGAATTCCTGTAATGAAATTACTTCAAGAAGCTCAGGTTTAACCTAATGATATTCAAAGGAGGATAAACCAGACCATCAATCTGCAGCAGAACAGAGAGGAAGTATATCAAAGATCCCAAGTATTACAGGAGAAGCTTAAGAAGATATTTGATAAATGAACCAAAGCATAATATTTCCAACTTGGAAACAAAGTGTTAAGATGGGATTCCAGAAGAGAGGATAAGGGAAAACATGGGAAGTTCGACTTCTTGTGGAAAGGACCTTATATTATCTATGCCTTACAAGGAAAGAACACATATTTTTTGAAAAACTTGGATGGTACAGAAACTGAAGATGGGCCAATTAATGGTCGAATTTTGAAACATTACTTTGATCCTACTTATTAAGGTATCCTGATTTTTAACATGTACATACTATATCCTTTGTAATGTCACAGTTTTTATTGGATAGTAACTTACTGGAGTTGAAGCCCGAAGAGAAGGCCCTAAGCTTCAAAAATGTCATTGTCATACATACAATAAAGCAAAAAGCAGAAGAAGATTCCATAGTTCAGTAAAAAATCATTCTAAGGCCCACTGACCTGCTGTTCTTGAATTTTCACCAGGAAAAGCCATCCCCAAGTGGAGCCAGCATTATGCTCCTATACCAATAGGTGTCATTTATCATGATTGATTTGATGGGCTATGTAATATGTTCATACCTTTCCTTGTTGCAAAGGTTTTCCATATTGTCAAAAAATCAAAAAATTTAAAAAATGTAAAGAGGGTGTACCCTAAAAGAAAAATAAAAGGGTGAAAAGAATAAAAAATGGCCAAAAAAGTAAAAGAAAATGAACCCCACCAAAAGAAAGGCCAAGGAAAGTGTGCAAGTCTAAATGCCACTACTTTTTGCTCTTATGTAATAAACAAATTGTGTGCAACTTGTAACTTATGCCACAATTGATGAACAATCAAACAGCTTAAGCTTCGCTAGTTCATATTTGAATTTTATGTTTTAGAGATAGAGAATAAAATCTGACCAAACTGTTTAATCTTGGTAGATAAGTAGATAGGTAGAGTAAATAAAAGGAGCTCAATAGCTTAATCTGAGCCCTTGGATGTAATAAGGTTAGACTTAGATAGATTTATACATGTAAAAGAAAAGAAAGTGTGATAAGGGTTTTCCAGTCTAAGTGCACCCTAATAAAGAAGAAAAAATGCTACGTTAAAGTAGGTAGGGTAAGTAGATGATGTTGCAGAATTACATGTGAAGGATTATGACTCTAAATGTGTTAATATTTATTTTCATCACAAAGTGCAAGGCAGAACATTACACTGAAGGAATTCCAATAAAGACAAAGTCAAATGATTAACTTCCCTTCTCATTTTTCCCTAAAAATTTCACTAATTTCCCCTAAGTACTAAGGCATTTGAAAATTAGAGGAGCTCAAGGCATTTCCTTGACTTTTGGAGGGACTAGAACCTCGGCCCAATAATTTAAAAAGCCTAAGTTGTATTTTTTAACGCTGAACAGAAATTATCTACACACGAATCTTATAACAGAAAATAAACAATAGCGAGAGCATAAAACATAAAACAGATAAACACAGAGATTTTACCCTGGATCCCAAAATGGGATGACCAGCTTGATTTTTCATTATATTCATTTTAGTGTTACAACACATATATATACATGCCGAAGCATACATAAACCCCAATCCATTAACCCTGGATTAGAACATAACCATAGTTCCCTTGACCAGATCTACAAAATACCAGGGGCCGAAAACCATCGTACCCCAAAACCATGTGCAAACTCATGCACAAAACATGGGTGGGTCCACATATGAGTGGGACCACATACCAAAAAAAATTTCACCAAGGCGCTACCCGGACCCCGACAGGGGGGGCTGCCGCCCCCCCTGTGACCCCGTTGCTGTGCCCGGCGCAACGTACAGCGCGTGGGGCTAGTCGTGGAAAGAATATAACGCATACCCAACATTCTCCCACTTGTTGTTTTCTTTCCACGGGGGGGCACAGGAGAGCTTAGTAATTTGGCCAATTCTTCAACACCCATTGTTTCTCTACACCAAGAGAACTTCTGAGTTCTCACGGACTTCGTCAATGCATCTGCAACATTCTTCAAAGTGTCCACCTTTACCAGTAACACCCTTTTAGCCTCAACCATATCTCTAACAAAGTGATATTGAACATCAATGTGCTTTGTCTTTGAATGATAAGCAGGGTTCTTAGCCAAGAAAATTGCACTTTGGCTATCACAGTCTATCCTTATAGCTTGTTATACCAACCCCATACTTGAACACAATCTCTGCAACCAAACTGCTTCCTTGCTTGCATGAGTGGCTGCTATGTATTCTGCCTCTGTAGTTGAAAGCGCCACTACAGACTGTCTTTTACTCATCCAACTGACTGCACCTCCAAATAGGCTAAACACATACCCACTTGTAGATCTTCTTTGGTCCAGATCTCCAGCCCAGTCTGCATCAACAAAACCACAAATGTCCAACATTATTTCTAATCCTGGTCTTCCTTGGTATCTCAAGCCATAATCACTAGTGCCACGTAAATATCTGAAAACCTGCTTCACTGCTGTCCAATGCTCCTTCCTTGGGTTTGACATAAACATGCTCAATACTCCCACTGCATGTGCAATGTTTGGTCTAGTACAGACCATTGCATACATCAGGCTACCCACTGCACTTGCATATGGAACACGGGACATATCCTCCTCTTCTTCTTGTGTCTTGGGACACCGTTCAGCAGACAACATTGTACCTACAAGAATCGGAACATTCACTGGTTTACTATCCTACATATTGAACCTCTGAAATATAGTCTCGACATACTTCCTCTGGTTTAACCAGAGCTTCCTCTTTGCCCAATCTCTCTTAATTTCCATGCCCAAAATATAGTTTGCAGCACCAAGATCCTTCATGTCGAATTTGGAGAACAGTTGGGTCTTCAAATCTTGGATAATTTTTTTGTCATTTCCAATCAACAACATATCATCCACATACAAGACCAAATAAATAACACGGTCACCAATTAATTTAAAATAAACACAGTGATCCTCCTTGCTTCTCGTGAAGCCAAGTCCCCATATATAGGTATCAAATTTCTGATACCACATCCTTGGTGACTGTTTTAACCCATACAGAGACTTCTTCAACCTGCATACCAGTTTTTTCTTACCCTTCACCATAAAGCCTTCAGGTTGCTTCATGTAGATCTCCTCTTCTAGATCCTCGTGAAGAAATGTTGTCTTCACATCCATCTGTTCTATCTCAAAATAAAATGCAGCAGCAACAGATAAAAGTAATCTAATAGAAGTAACTTTGGCAACAGGAGAAAAAATATCACCAAAATCAATTCCTGGCACTTGGGAATAACCTTTTGCTACCAACCGAGCTTTTTATTTCTCCACCTTGCCTTCTACATTCATCTTATTCTTAAACACCCATTTGCTCCCGATGGGCTCCTTCCAACTGGAAACTCCACCGGATCCCATGCCTCATTTTTTTGCAAGGATGCCATTTCATCAACCATGGCCTCCTTCCTGAGTTTTCCATCCTCTGAATCTACTGCCTCCCTGAAAATTATGGGATCATCATCAGTTATAGTTAAGGCAAAACCTGAACAAAAATCAGATGGACTATACCTTGCTAGTTGCCTTCTTTCCCGAACTGATCTTCTCAAAGCTGGAGTTTGTGGCTCTTCCTCTTCTGAATCTTCTTATGTTGTAGACTCTGATTCATCCTCCTTTAGCTCAAAATCTATCTTCTCAGGTTCGTTTGGTAGGACTTCATGTGTAACAACATCTTTCACCTCTCTAAACACCACATCTCGGAGGTACACAACCTTCCTTGTTTATGGGTTCCAAAGCTTGTAACCCTTTAAACCATCCTTATACCCAATAAAGATGCATCTTTTAGATTTATTATCCAACTTGGTCCTTTTCTCCTTTGGAACATGTACATATGCATCACATCCAAATACCCTTAGATGTGAAAGAGAGGGTTTCTTACCGGTCCATACCTCATGTGGAGTCTTATCCTCCAACGCTGATGAAGGTGATTTCCGAGCACCATAACATGCGCTCTCCACCGCCCGCCTGCACTTTGGGTCCTAACCTGCAACCACTCACTGAGCATGCTTCTTGCCTTTTCCATCAGTGTTCTATTCATTCTTTCTGCAACTCCATTTTTCTGAGGTGTGTATGGAGTAGTCTTCTGCCGTGCTATACCACACTTATTACAGAACTCTTCAAATTCCTTCTTGCAGAACTCCCCACCATTGTCTGTCCTCAACGCCTTTATCTTCTTCTCTGTCTGGTTTTCCACCAGAGCCTTAAATTCTTTAAATTTGTCAAAGACTTCAAATTTATTGCTCAAGAAATATATCCATGTATTCCTTGAGAAGTCATCTATGAATGAAACACAGTACACAGACTTTCCCAGTGATGGAACTGACACAGGTCCAAACACATCACTATGCACAAGTTCTAATATCTTGTTCGCCCTCTTGGCACCAGAAGGAAAACTCACCCGATTCTGCTTCCCATATACACAATGTTCACAGAAATCGAAATCTAGAGAACAATTAGACATACCTTCTACCATACCATTTCTATGTAGTATCCGAAGGCCCTTCTCTCCAATATGTCCAAGCCTTTGATGCCATAGCATGGTCTTTTCTCCAGAGATAGCTAAGCTTTCCGCTCCATTTTCAGGAACCACATAACTGTTACACCCATCAATAACAGTGACGCCTTGTAGCTTGTACAGAGTTCTAGTCCGAACTCCTCGCATTAATACCAGTGCTCCCCGAACCATCTTGCAGGAATCTTTCTCGAACACTATTTTTATACCTGCATCATCCATCTTGCTTACAGAAATCAGATTTCTAGCCATTGAAGGTATATGCAGAACACCAGGAAGTGTTCTAATCCTTCCACCTTGTAGCTTCAGCTTGAATTTTCCACGTCTGACGATTCTGGCCTTCCTATCATCCCCTAGGAAGACATCACCACCATCATATTTCTCATACTCGCAGAACCACTCCCTATGGGGAGTGAAGTGAAAGGATGCACCTGAGTCAATCAACCATGACTCATGATCTACATGTGTATTTGAAGAAGAAGTCAAATACACATCTCCACCTTCATCTGAGGTGGTTTTTTCCTCTACAGAAGGAGCTTCATCAGATCCCTTTCCTTTCTCAGGAGCTTTAGATCTACATTCCTTTTTGTAGTGTCCTTCCTTTCTGCATTTCCAGCACACCTTTACAAACTTTCCAGGAGATTTAGATCTCCCTCTAGATTTATATCTCCCACTCAAAACCTTATTCTTGTTTCTATTATGGGACCTTCCTCGTACAGATAAGGCATCTCCATTCTGACCCTCCATATTTCTCCATCTCATTTCCTCCGAAAGCAAGGCTGAGACAATGTCATCGAAATTCAAGGTAGTTGTATTGCTACCTATTGCAATAACCAGACTGTCCCACGAGTCTGGTAGAGAGCACAACAAACTAATGCACTTATCTTCATCTGAGATTTTAATATCAACAGACGACAGCTGACTTACCACAGTATTGAAGGCGTTCAGATGCTCTGTCACCGAGTCTCCATCCTTCATCCTCAGGTTATACAACTTTTTCCATAGGAACAACTTATTCACCAGAGACTTAGATTGGTACAAAGTCCCAAGTTTTTCCCACAAATTCTTCGTCGTAGCTTCCCCAGATACATTCAACAATACTAAATCTGATACACACAACCGTATTGTGCTTTTAGCCTTCCGATCCAGTTTCTTCCAGTCTTCATCTGACATTGCCGTTGGTTTAGTACCTGGATCTACCGCGATCCACTGATCTTTATCCACCAGCAGATCCTCCATCTTGAGCTTCCACAACTCAAAACTCTGACCATTAAATTTCTCGATCTCTATCTTTCCACCGCTCGCCATCTTCTTTCACCGCAAGAATTGATCCCGCGGATCTCCCACTGAAGAAGGTCTACCTCAGGCCCGAACAAAAAACCCTCAGCAGCAAAGGTGTCCCCTTGCAGCCAAAAAAGCTCCGATACCAAATGTAGGTTTTAACCCTGAACAGAAATTATCTACACACGAATCTTATAACAGAAAATAAACAATAGCGAGAGCATAAAACATAAAACAGATAAACACAGAGATTTTCCCCTAGATCCCAAAATGGGATGACCAGCTTGATTTTTCATTATATTCATTTTAGTGTTACAACACATATATATACATGCCGAAGCATACATAAACCCCAATCCATTAACCCTGGATTAGAACATAACCGTAGTTCCCTTGACGGGATCTACAAAAAACCAGGGGCTGAAAACCATCATACCCCAAAACCATGTGCAAACTCATGCACAAAACATGGGTGGGTCCGCATATGAGTGGGACCGCATACCAAAAAAAATTTTGCCAGGGCACTGCCCCGGACCCTGACAGGGGGGGCTGCCGCCCCCCCTGTGACCCCCCTGCTGCGCCCAGCGCATGTGGCTAGTCATGGAAAGAATATAACACATACCCAACATAAGTACTTAAAACCATCCATAAGTCATTCATTTACTTCCATAAGAAAATTACACAATACCCCACAAAAAACCCATTTTCATTTAAGCCTAAGTTAAATACACAATCTTAATGTTTTTACACTTAGTGCTTTTCATTCATTTTCACATATTAACTTTAACTTATATTATTTAATTCCCCTTTAACATCTACCCATTCTCGTATTAGTATAACTATATAAAATTCCCAAATATTACATATCCCGCCCAACTTGGTTGAAATATAACCATAATACGGCAACAACATTAAAAACGAATTAATTAACCCCCACGGTTAATTAACAACTTTCCCAACCAGTCAAATTGCTCCCGATATAATTAAAAAAAATCTTTAACTATGTTGGGCCCGCCCTCATTAAACTCCCCTCATCTTGCCTTCCTGATAGCCGACCGATCAACCCCTCCACATCCAACCGCTGTCATCCATATCGCATGGCCCTCCACGACCAAACGATAGCGCATGATCGTGAAGTGGTTTTGCGAACAGTGCCTCGCCACACGTCACAAGATGTATGGAATCGCTGGCTCCCGGCTAAATACCACCCATTCCCAAAAGCGGTGTGATACACACCACTTACCGCCCTCGGCATACGACAAATTATCATTTCCCGCGTACGTCATCCATCCGAAATGACAAAACCCCTGCCAACCTTGAATTTGTGAATAAAAAAACAAATGCACGTTGTTTCAATCATTTTATGCTGTGACCAGGGCTCCCATGCAAAAAATGTCAAAATCAGTTGTTGAAGATTTCCAACTGCCACTTTGCTAAATGATTTTCAGCTGAACCATTAAGCTATTGCCTGCACCTGTTTCCTCACTATTCACTTCCTGAAACAGGTATTTATCCAATTACTATCAAACCTTGCAAGTCTTGGTTTTTACTTTAAATTCCATAGAAAAAGACTAAAAAATAGTGCAATTCGGTCTTTGTTTCACCCCATCAGTTCCCAGACTTGTAATTTTTCTCATTTTCCACTAAAAACCCAAAATTCCTTTTTGAATCCACAAGAACGAGAAATGGAAACCCCTGTGGCTTTGAATGTTGCACCTTTGAATGCCCCCCATAAAGATTTAGACTATCTGCCTCTAGCGGATAGAGAAATCAATGATTTTATGAAAAGATTTGATATTTTGCAGAGTAAAGGGTTGCCAAGTCCTTTAGTTACTCATGATAAACTAATGAATCATCAAAGCTATGTTGAAAATTTGAATAAGTATGCAGAAAACCATGAAATTACATCAACAGGTTCATCAGCAGTAAAGCATTGCCTACGGGAAAAATTCTTTATGACAGTCTGGAAAACTTGTTTTATCTCGAACATGAGGTAAAGCACTTATTTCCAATTTAGCCTACCCTTTTCAGATACAAAGAAACTGATGAGACCCTGAGAAAGCTTCAAAGAACCAGAATATCAGAAGCACAATAGTGGAAAGACATGTTGGACATTTTTTAAAAATATCCTTGGGCGAATTTTGGTTATTTACTACAGTAAGTAATGGTAAAAAGGATAAACAGAGATCGAACAGGTCAAAGTGTATCAGTACAGATAAAGAGTATCAGTAAAAACAGAGCAGCCAACACAGAATTACCAAAGAAGACAGCAGCAAGCCTAATTATAGGGCCTGCCTCCAGCACACTCACAAAAATAGGAAAAACACAACATCATTTTACTTCTTCTCCTATCTACGAGACTATATGTCTCTATTTTCTTGTAACTTATTCATGAGTCATCCTAAAATATATCTCACTCTGTTAGGAGATATTTTTTGTATTTTTTATATAAATACTCCCTCAATTAGAGTATTGAGGGGGTGGATTCTTAGACTTTGCTGTAATATTGATTATTTTGGAATAAAGTGTTGTTGGACAAATTTTGCATGGCTAGCTGGATAAAGAATTGACACAAAGGACTTTTCACAGGATTCTTGAGTCAGACAACAGATCAATAAGTCTTCTATCTCTTTTGTTTTAAAGTTTTATACTTGTTTATTATCCCATCTATGTTTCATATCTGAATGATAAACAAAAAAGAATAATTCAGAAAGTGCTTGAGTGCAATCTGTTTTCAATCGCTATTATTCGTAATGTTTTCCTCTGAGCTAGTATGAACAGTGAATTCTTAATTGCTTCTATTTCCTAGTTTATTCATTTTTTATTATTTGGTAAAGAATTCTTAATTTCTCTTTATTAATAATCATTCACGTTCCCTCTTTTGAATATGTTGAAGGATTCTTAATTTCCCTTCACCCATTTTGAGTCCATTCCATTTATTTTAGATCTTTAATTGTTCCCTATTTGATTACCTTGCCCTGTGAAACCATCCCTTGTTAAAAAACTAAATCCAGCTAAGCCATCTTTCTTTGACTCCATTAGCCCAATGGCCTAAACTATTCAGTCCTACCCCTATGTTATTGAATTCCACCACCCAAACATAATTAAAATCCCTAAACTTTCATAACTAGCCTAATATCTTTCAAAAACAAAGCTAAAACTTAAAGAGAGAGCCCTCTCTGGATACAGATTGGCTAGATTCTGTACCTAAAAGTTGGTTTGTGGTTACCTCGGACCCCTTTCCTCTTCCCAGCAACTTCAAGGAAAATCTAAGAGATAACACACATCATGCATTCTCATTTTCTTTCTCAGTTTATCAATCCCAATGTTTGCAACTCTGAGTTTGTCTTTAACATCCTCATAACTACTCGTTTCTCTCTGAGTATTAAATACTCTGTTTCTATCTTCTTCAAGTATTTGAGTTGATGTATTAATGGGTTCTTCAAAAACACTTGCATCCTCACCTCCTATTTGGTCTATCTCCATGTCTGGATGCTGCATTTTCTTAGACTGCCTAGTCTGTGGTTTTCTAGGCTTAAAAGCAAACTCTGACACCTCATCCTCAAAATCTAATTTTTTGGATGTTTTCAAATTCTTTGATTTGCCACCTATATCCATATTTATGAACTCTTCTTGAACTAGAGGAGACTCCTCAATGTCAATAGCTTGTAATATATCATTCAAGTTACTTCTTAATTGTGAATTTTCATTTGTGACCACAACCTTACCCTTCTCCTTTGACCTTTGACTCCTAGTCAACTTTTTCTGAGTTGTTTTACTAATTGATTGTTCCTGAATTGTCTTTTTTAGCTTAGTTCTCTTCTTATGTATAGATTGAGGAGTCTTTTGGATATTCATTGATGTCTTTATCATGGGTTCTTTAACTTGTTTCTTGGGCTTAATCTTGACAAACTTCCTTGATTTTGTTTTTGCAGGTTCAGTACTCTTTGATGAAGATGTTTCTTTGACTTTAGGGCTAGCACTTGTTCCTTCAACCACTATTCCACTCAAAAACAGAAATGTATACCATTCTATTTTCACCTTCTGAAGCTCATGCAAAACTATTAACTTGACTAGACCATGATGAAATAAAGAGGTTTCACATGCCTGATTTTTCATCTGAACTTTGTCTGCCATATTGGCCAGACTTTGAAATAGAAAGAAAGGTAATTCTAGAGAGATAACTCCTGTGAAATGCAGTAAGAGTTTAAAGTGATTAGTGTACACCTTGTGATATCTCCCTTCGCAGGTGAAGTATCTTTGGATATTGTAGAGCAAGTTGGCAAATGTATCCTTGACATAAATCCTTGGCACAACTTTATTCAAATCAGTATCCACAAACTCTGGTTTCAAAAATATTTTGTAGGGTTGCATTTCAAACCTAAAATTATTAAACCATCTTTCCTCCCCTCTTGGGATTTCTGTGGCTGGTGATATAACTTCGGGAGAAATTGGTAAATTGAGGAAACCAACCTTTGTGTTTGACCCTGTGAAGTTGGTAGCAAATTATTTGGTGACCTGATTATGCCCTCCTTGAAGCTTTTCACAAAACCTCCAGCAACCTACTTTCTTAAAAGCTTCTTCAATAGATTTATCCCTAGTGAGACTTTCTAAACCTTCAGGTTATGTCCTCAGGCAGTGACCCGACCAGTGATTTCTTCTTTCCTCTGCCATATTCTTCTTGGAAACCCTGTGTCTTCAACAAAACTGTAATAAACTCCTTGTTGGATAAACTGGCTCGCTTGAGAATTTGATTCATCCTCACTTGATGGAAAACTCTGCCTCACTTGATTTAAAACCTTGTTTCAGTCAACAACTATTGTTAAACTTACTGGATTTGAAATCGAAACTTCTGACATAATCACCAATTGAATTCTGCCTCGCTTGATTGAAAAGTCTGCCTCGCTTGATAACTTAATGAGAGCTCTGGTATCTGATCATGAGCTTTTTCTTTCAGCAATAGATATGCATGCAGTGCATTCTTTTCATGAGATAAAACAATGATAACGAATTCCTTTTTCAAATTTTCAAAGGACCATTGACAAATGACCACTAATGAATCTAATAATGATTTCATAACTACTTTGGATGGTTTCATGCGTGAAGGATGATTCATGGACTGACACCATGATCGTGGATTGACACTATAATCATGAAAATTTAACCCCAAGTTGATTGATGTGACAACTAAACCGAAAATTCTGAAACCCCAATTTCATAGCGCTGGTAGTGTTATTTCAGGATTTTGTGCTACGAAAAGACCAGCATTTTCGTAGCGCGGAAATAGTGTTTTACACTGAGTGCACTACGAAAACATGTTTTCGTGGCTTATTCTAAACTTTTTGAAAAAAAAAACTTAAAATATGGGTTTCAAAAAATAGCATGAGATTACCAAAGTGTAAAAAAAAGTTTATGAACTTGGTTTGGTGATAAAATGAGACTCTAAAAATATGACTTAGACCCTATAAAACATAAAATTGACTCAAACCCTATCTAATACCATGACTTAAGAATAAGTATGAACTAACTGAATTTAGAGAATTTTAGTAATGATAACAGGGAGGCCTAATGGAGAAGATATCTAATGTCTTAACTCTGTTAATTGATTTTTTCATTAAATTTCATCTACTTCAGTCACTTTTGTTGACTTCTGAGGCTTTTGGTAGCTGGCAATTACTTTCTGAGCTATCTTTGAAAATATATCTAACTATGTATTGAATTTCTATTCTTTTGAGGCAAAATAAACTGGTAGGTGGAATTTTGATCTTTAGAGAAGTAAAGGCTTCGGTGATTTGGCATTTAAAGCATATTTCTACTAATCTATCATGATTTGTTGCTTTAAACAGTGATTTGCCTTTGATTATGCTTTAAGGCTTTCATTAATCATCTTAAATATTTGAACTTGTGTCTTTAATCTTTAAACTGCAAATTAAGCTTTTAGTCTTCGAACTTCATGCTTAACCTTTATCTTCAATTTTCATATTTAATCTTTGTTCTTCACTATTCCTCTTTTAACTTTATTGTTTTGCTGACAGGTGCTTTCTTCACACTGGAAGGTTTGTTGTGTAACCAATGTCCATGAAACATTGATTAAAACTTTGAAATTCGACCCTTAGATATCTCCTTTTTCTTTATCTTGCCTCGAGGATCGTCATCCAGAGGATTCTTGCCACTTGAATTGGCTGTGGGAGGACCTTTAAGCCTAAGACACCATTAAACTTGCACAAACAAACAAACTGTTAAATTAAAACCTGTGTTTTTGTGGTTTAGACTGCATTTAGAGGCTATATGGAGGGTGAAAGGGCAGTGCGGAAGGAGGAAAATGCATCGAGGGAGGGTTCCATTCTGGAAGGGTAAAGAAACTAGGGTTTGAATTTGAATCTGGCACAAAAATGGAAAAAGTGGTTTTGCGGCGAAACTGGGGTGGTATTCGCGCAAGGATTAGGTGGTAAATGGTATTGGCCCAAATAAACGCGATACTGCTCAGATGCTGACACTTGTCCAAGACAAAACCACCTTTCTTGTGCTAAAAACGCATTTTAACATGTTTTGGTGAAATGAGCACGAAATCAACTCTGGGCCATCAAATCTGGGGGAGCCAAATCGACAGTGGTGGGTGAGCACAATAGGAGGAGATGCACAGTGGTGGGGGATATTGGAGGACAGGTGCCGAGAAAAGAATGGGTCGGCGAACGGTTAGTGGAAGGTGGGCCAGCTGTGTGATGTCAGCTCTCTTTTTGGGAGGTGGGAAGGTATGGAGCGGGGTGGTAAACCACGAGATTAATCGTGGGTTGTTAGATCTGAAGGACTTACAATCCAGATTTATTTGCAGGGATATATGGACGGAAGAAAATGATCAGGGGCGAGGGTAAGAGAGGGGAAGCAATCACCGTTAGATCTATAACATCTACGGTTGAGATTGTTTCGGAGAAAAGTGGATGAGGGAAAGGTTTGAAGCGGAGTAAAGGAAAAAAGGGAAGGGGACTAGGGAGTTGGTCCTGTGCAGAGTGGATAGGACCAAGGTTAAAAATGAAAGGGGCAGAAGCTTGAGCGGAGGGTCTCGGGCTGTTGGCCATATGAGCAAAGGGGTGGAGGGGCTTAAGCCCTCAAGAGCTTAAGGCCTATATATATAAAGGTCAGAAAATAGGCCTAAAAGAATGTTTTTAAGCCCTTTTAAGGTTTTGATAGGTAAAAAGGGTGTTTTAAGCCAAACCAGAGGATTTTCATGGTTAGAAAAGGGTTTTTTAAGGAAAATAAGAGTAAATGAGGGAGAAGAAGGGGATTTTTAGGAGAATTATATGAATGTTTAGGATAAGTGGAAATGAGTGAAAAATGGGTGGAATGGGCTAAAGTAAAAAAAACAGCTCCTTTCAAGAATCAACAGGCTCTCTTTGAAAAATATTTTGTGGAAACAACAGGGAAGATAATTTGTAAGATAAAAGACACCAAGAAGGCTTCAAAAACTAGAATTTTTCCATGAATATTTCTTCTTGAAGGCTTAAGAACATATTTAGCCATCATTTACTGTGACAAAATTTACTGATGGCTAATAGGTCCCTCAAACATTTTTTTAAAGAACTCACCCTTGCTAAATGAGTTTAAAGAGATCTGTTAGTTTCCAAATGATGGAGAGGGAAAGTTTTGAGGTTTTTCTATGATATAATAGATGAGAACATAGTGTTAAAGCATAAAACAGGTCAAGGAAGTAAAATTCATCATATCAGTTACCTAAGAACAGAAAAGAAGAAAGATTGAGATAAGAAAATATCTTATTTTGTGTTTTAAGTCGCTTCCTACAAAATAAAAGGGATATCAGTGATAAAGTGACAAAATGAAACTCAAAACATTAGCAAAAGTGGGTTTCCAGTTTTAAATTATTGTTCCAAGGGTATAAAAGCACCTCATTTTTCACTCAAACCCATTTATCATTTGAACAATAGAGTGAAAAGTTTCCAAGAGAATATTTAGGGATTTCTGGCAGACTTCAGGCAGGAGGAACCCACTGCTACGCGCCTGTGTGTGTGTTCTTCAGAAATTTTAACTTCGTGCTGCACTCCTGTGAAAGGCTGTTGCATGTTTGCTAGGTGTAGGGACATGTAGAAGCTCGACAGCTCGTGTCGCTCTGCCCAGGTGCTACACGCAGGGCCATAGCAGGCCACCCAACAAGCCCAAACTACTACGCTCTTGCCCGTTCAGACACTTCACAGAAGGACCTGACAGTTTGTGCAGCTCCACTGCTGCACTCTTGCCCATTCATACACTGCATAGAGACCCAACATCATGCATCTCTGTCGGTGCTACGCGCAGGGTCGTTCAAGCCAACCCGACAACATGCAGCTTTGTCGGCGCTACGCGCAGGGCCATTCAGGCCAACCCGACAGTGCGTAAAGGGGCCCGAGTGCTACACTCCTATGCTACATTTTTATCCAGGAAGATTTTCAAGCTAGTGCAAGCCTCCAACTCCCTAAAGACCTCTCCAAATTTTATTCTTGGCACTTCCTGGAGTTTTTATAAGATATATTTAGATGCTCTTCCCCCTCTTATGTTTTTTTAAAGGTGAAACTTAGCAAGAAATGTAAAGAAAAGAAAAACCCTCAAGGAAGAGAAAACCTAATCCCCTGCTAACAACACTCTTGTTTAAAGGGCACCCATCCATCTACATACTGAACGTACACTGAGGCCCAAATTTTCCTTCTTCACTTATCACTCCCCTTCACTTGCAAATCATTGCCTCTGTCATTATCATCTCACTTGCCCTCTCCATATCATTTCACAAATAGTTTCAAGGTTTTGATGTCAAAGCAAGAGTAAAAGATAAAATGTCTAGAGAAGGCAGTAGTGACAGTGGCAATGGAGGCCAAAGACCTAGGGGCCAGCAAATAAAGGGTGGAAGAGTAAACAAATTTGAACCTTTGAACACCTAGGAGTTGATAGCCTCCCCTACAACAGTTCCATATTTCCAAGAGGTGGATTTTTTTTTATTTCTGTGAGAGAGTAGAAAGAGTCCAAAGTCACCCTGAGTTGACTATACTTTTTATCCTCAACCTCCATGACCATCAAGTGCATTTAGTTGGGGTAAATTTTGAGCTATCCACCAATACAATTGCTATGGCCATAAGGATACCTTGTATGGGAGAAAAATGATTCAAGCAGGTGAGTTTGGACTTGAGACATTATCAAAATTTCTTAAAACCAAGATACCAAGCTTATTACAAAAATATTTTTCCCTTTTCCCATTTGTTGGAGAGATATGCCCCCTTAATGAAAGTCATCATGAAGTAATTTACATACGAGGGGAGGTTTTCTAGACTTTATTCCTACCATATAAGACTTCTTATGCACTTCACTAAGGCAAAGCTACTACATTTTCCTTATTACCTTTATAGAAGTATTGATAAGATGTCATACATTGTGAAAACTAGGCCTCCTTCACAACAAATGCAGATTCTTTTCCACCATTCTCTTATTAAGATGATTGTGTTGCATAAATTATAGAAACAAGGTATCCCATGGGAAGTGTTCATCGCCCATGATGTTTTCAAAAATCCACATCCTCTTCTTCTGCAAAGTTTACCCTCATCATATCATCCACCTTCCTCCATTCCTCCATCACCCCTAACTGACCATGAATCATCCTCTCCACATGAATCCTCTCCTCAATAAAACTTCTCACCATCATCTTCTCCTAAAGTATCAGAAAAAGAAGAGAATTATGAAGAACAAGAAGAGAACAGTGACAAAGAGAAAATTGAAAATGGAGAAAGTGGTGATGATGAGGAAGAAAAAAAGGACAGTCATGAGGAAGAAAGTGACAGTCATAAGGATGAAAGTGACAGTCATGAGGAAGCATAAAGTGATAGTCATGAGGAAGAAAGTGACAGTCATGAGGAAGAAAATGATGATGAGGAGGATGATGATGAAAATCAAGAGACAGAGGCAGATTATGAAGACAAAGGCAGTGATCTAAAAATTGAAGAGGAAGGAGAGACAAATGAAGAAGGAATAGATGATGAAAAGTAAAAATTAGAAGAAGAGACAGAGGCAAAATCTGAAGAAGAGAGAGAGGAATAATTTGAAGAAAAGGGCAGTGAACATGAAAGTGATGAATATGAAAATAGTGAGCATGAAAGTGGGAAAAACAATAAATATATGGAAGAGGATGAAAATTATGAAAATGAACAAAACAGTAATGAAGACACTGACAAGGACACCTCTAAAAGTGACAACACAAAAAATGATGAAGAGGAGGAAGAGGGAAGTGATGAAAAGGACAGTGACACAGAGGCCAGCAATGAAGAAGAGGATGACAATGAAAAAGATAATGATAGTAAGGACAATGCAGAGAATAAGGATAGTAGTGACACTTATGAAACAAGCCCCAGTCATGGAGATAGTGACAGAGATGAATAAAATGAAGATGATAATTATGCAGAAGTTCAAGAACAGGCTAATGACAGTCATGGAAATGAAGAAGAAAACATGATGATTGATAGCCCTAATAATGATGACAACAGTGACACTATGAACCAAAAGGACAATCAAGAGGTTGATGACAGGGGTGAAGATCATGACAGTAATTCTAGCATAGAGGAAAATGAAAGTGACTCTCAAGAGGGAAGCCAAGAATACAATGAAGGAGACATAAATGCAGAGATCATTGATAAAAAGAAAGGCATTCTTGAGGTCAGTCATGGTAAGAGACTTCTAGGAAACCAATTTGAGTTTCTCCCTCTCACATATCAAAAAGGAGAAAGGCTTGTGTTTTATGCCTCCAAAAGGCAAGGGACCATGCCATCCTCCTCATCTTAGCCACTAGATAAAGGGAAACAAAAGGTAAAGGAAGAAAAAGAAGATCATGAGGTTGAGAGGGAGTTTGAGATCATTCAAGTAGATAGTGATGAGGAGAATGAAGCAAGAATCACAAAATTTCTCTTTCAGGACAAAAATGCACAAATCGAAGACCTCCAAGCACATTTGGATAGGGCCAAGAGTGTGAATGATGCCCTTGACTTGGAGAACAGGAAGCTAGGAGCACAGATTGCAATCTATGAAGCTAGAGCCCTCAAGGCCCGGAAAGAAGCCCAAAAGACACAGGTGAAACTAGAAGAGTTCATGGGTGCTTATGAAGAGAGTGAGGATGAGGAAGGACAATATAGGAGGATACCTATAACCATGGAATTGAAGAAGGCATTGGCCAAACAAAGGGAGAAAGAATTAGCCCTAGCAGAACAACTCCCTTTAGACGATCTTTTGGCCATGGAGATAGCCCATGACTGGGAACCTTGGCTGGAGAGAGCCAACATACACTTGGAGGCTAAATTAAAGAAATAAAATCAAGATCTTGACCTCCAAAGAAGAATGACTAAACATTATGCCTGAAGAACCAAATTGCAAGGGCTAAATTGAAAAAGGCTCAAGACAAGATCCAATCACTAAAAGAGGTAAAAGGCCAAGCTAGACTTGGAATTTTAGCACAATCTTCTCTACAGGTCTCTCAAAACCCATGAGGCACACTTCCACCAAATTTGGAATAATTTTGACAAGTTTTGGTTTTTTGCTAATTTTGAGGCCAAGGGGGTAGCATACATGGTGCTACGCTTTTTCTCAGAGCATCTTCAAGTGGAAAGGATTTCATTTTTGGAATCCTCAGCTTGAGTGTAGCATGCTCACAAATGTTTAGATCGATTGGAGTTGTTTTGGTCCTCCAAAAGGGTAGTAAACACCCTAATTTTCACCATTCTGCCTACTTTTCAGGACATGTGCTACGCCTTTACCAGCCTTGGAATTTTTGCTTTTTGAATATTTTTTATAGGTCAAATTGGAGAACCAAGGGAATATCTGGAAAGTGGACTCAAAGGGATTTCCAACGGGCCATCATGGAGCCTTTTCTCACATCGGGAAGGCTTTCGAAACACTAATGAAAGTTGACCCAGTTTTCCTGCTCCAGTGCTACGCCCTTGGCATGGAAATTCATCCTAAAACACAGTTTTGCGCCCTTAGCAGAGGGAAAGTAAAAAAATGTACACTTGGAAAGTTTTAGGAGGCTTTTCAAACCTCAAATGTCAATTTATTTGCTAAAAATTCCCGAAAAGTTATTTTGTTTTAGATATTTTGTGCCTTGGGCCTTGCAAGGTCTCAAGGACAATAGTGACATTTCTGATTAGCCAATAGGCTTCTAGATACTCTATTAGGTTTTCCTCCTCCTTGCTGGTTAAATATAGCATTGAGGACTCAATTTTAATGTTGGCATTTGATGGGTTTTTAGAGCAATACATGGTTCTTTGAGGTTGAAGAACAATTTGGTGTTATGGAGCTTGTGAATGATTTGCTTTGATTGATGATGATGAAAGCTTGCTTGGAGGATCCCTGAGATTGGTGAATGGTGATGTGTCTCTAATTTTTTCATGTTTTTTTGTTTATCATTATGTCCATCCTTCTATGTTGCAGTAGATTAGAAAATTATAGGCTAAGAAATGTTGTTTGAGGCACCTTAGTCCTTCATGTTACTATTGTCTTTATGTTTTTCTTTGCTGGGTTAGTTTAAGAAATTCTTAGCTTCTCCTTAGATCCACCTAAGCTTGTTTTTTTCATTAATAGTTTAATAATGTAGTTTCCAAATATTTTTTATGGTTATCCATGCTTACTTGATGTTATCTAAACTCTATTTGTGGAATCTCTCTTTGATGGGTTACTTGCTATTTTTAGCCAAAGAGGCCATGTTTTGATCATGCCCTTTGTCCATGCTTGATAAGTTTGCCTCAAAGTTCTTTATAAATTGATTGATGATTTCTAGGAGTTCCCTCTTCATTGATTAAAGTTATTTTTCATATTATATGTTTTCAAATCTTGAAGGTGAAATCACTAAAGTTAGAAAAGTTTTCTTGCTTTCTTTGTTTCATTGAATTGTTCATCTTGAATATCTATTTGTTTAAGTATTGTCATTGAGTTGATGGTTTTCCCTATCTCATGATTATTATCTTTTTCTTATCAGTATTTGAGACCTTATTGTTTATGGGTATATGACAAAGGATTCTTAACCACCCTTGGCCCTACCTTGTTTCCCCAACTTAATGTCCATTTCACTTCACACATAACCTTAAAAGATACATTGACTACACTATATTTTCCCTGTGATGCACTCTGAATCATTGTTGAAATATCCATGAATTTCATAGACTCCATAGCCCAATTATTTTATGACCTCTCACTCCACCTATTCTACTTGATCATTTACCCAACCCAAACAAACAAACAAACCCTAAACTTCACAACTAGCCTAAAATCAACCATCTAAAGCAAACAAGTTCACATCCATTGCATACAATAGAGAGAGCCCTCTCTGAATCCAAGAAGGCTAGGTCCTAGGACTCCAAATATTGTTTTCATGTTACCTTGTGCATTTGGTCTACCAATCTGCTAAATCACAGGACCCTAACACATACTTCATGAAGAAAACATTCAGATTGTAATCACAAATAGAATTAAGGTGCTCCAACAACAAATATTAATCTAAAATTTTTGCTTTACATTCAGCTGAAAATGATATGCAGTAAAGAAATACAATGGAAACATTCAACATAGAGAAGAGAATCACATCACCAGACAAACACAGCTCAAGTATCCTGCAAATGGTTTCTTGCTATTGATGCTCCAACTTGAAAATTACAAATACTTCCAATGAAAGTTCTTACAAACTAGGGTCCAACCCCTGATACTGCCAATACATGCAGTACTTAACTAAAAAAATATGTCAGTTTCCCTATCTACTTCGGTAATTTTTCATTAATTACATCTAATAAGAATTAGACAAATGGAACCATGCAATGGCCATGATAAGATAAATCTGATAATCATCTCTTTTTGTATTTACTTTGGAAACCCTTTATGAATTATAAAGTGAGCCAAAATTGGCTAGTGAGATGTTAAAGAGGCAACGATAAAACAAAACTGATAGTTGGCTCTACTTTTCGGACCGCCTTTTTTGGGTAATTAAGTCTAGCATGGCGCTGGTAGACATGTGTATCTTGTAAAAAAAAAAAATTATGTGCTATTTCAGTGGCAAGAAATTTGAAATAAAAATATAAAAATGATTTCTTCATTGATCTGATATTCATTTTGAACAAAATTTTGTTGTTAAACATGCTTCTTTAGGTACATATGGAGAGGTAAAGTGGCATCATGGAGAACATTCGAAAATAGTAGACCTCAAATATCTCTGATCGTGCAAAGCATAGTAAAAGCACACCAACAAATTTTGTAATTATTATTTCACTGAAAAAATAAGCTCCCATGGTTGTAAGTGCTTCTTTTGAGTGTTGTGCCATATCTCCTTCACTCACAGAGAATGCATGGGTAATGTGGACACAGAACTCCACTACGATACTAATTGACATTAGAGTATTCACCACAGAAATTACATTTAATTGAATACTCAACAATGCCATCAAAATCATGATATCCAGTACATTCGTTGCCAGTACGAGAAAAATTAATGCATAAATCCATAAGCTGGAAGTAATGACAAAGCAAACAATAATCACAACTCCAAGTGCAACTGAAATATTAATCAATGTTTTCCTCCAAATTTCCAAGTATTGCTTGAAGGAAATATAGAACACTGAGTATGGGTAGACTGAAATCTTTAAAGAATCTAAAACTCTTGCAGCAAACTCCCTTGCAGCCTTCATTTAATTTACAAAATCTCTCTGTTTGTTTAAGGGTGTATTATATTTACGGAATTATGATGCTTGAAATACTCCATTCTCATATCCTTTGACACCAACACTATTGGTATAAGCACCATAATCAACATATTCATCTTCCAGTTCTTCCCCTATATCTTCTTTATCCCAATTATGAAGCCATGTTTCTCTATATTCTCCTTCTTCGACTTGATTCTCATGTTCAACGTGTTCAAAAAACTTCTTTTCAGTATCAGAAATAAGTTCATATTCATCATCGTACCCATCAAAATTAGAGTCACCACCATAGGAAATTTCTATGGCATCCTCTGTAGATTTCTTGTCTAATCCAAGCTTGGGGCTTCCAGGATTTTCACTGGTGGTGTTAATATCTTCTGCACAAGAATCAATAGCAATAATAGAAACATCATTCACATCATCAACAATACCGTCCTCATTCATAGTTCTCATAACATGTTGATCCCTGGGTGGAGAAAATGGGGAACCTTTTTTGAGAGAGATGAAGATTTTCATAATTTGTTTCAAGATCACTTGCGTTGCCCCTCCAACTAGTGCCCTCAATTTCTTCAAAATTATATTCTATGGGTCCCTTTTCTCGCTTACAATCATAAAATATTTACCACTATAGTCGAACCCATGCTTCACAATATTGGAACTAATAGCTTCAACTCTGTCAGCATGACCGCTTGGTTCTCCAAAAGCACTACCATAATGAAACTTCCCACACAAAACATCAGATTTCCCACCAAGTAATTCAATCATCTTCCAAATTTTCATTCGACTTGGAAAGACGTGAAGATTCACAATCAAATATGGGGGAAGACTCAGTTTTATCAAACATTGTCATCAATTGGAGTATTGTCTATCAGTGTCTTTTTCTTGGCCACAGAGGCAATGTTAGAAATCTTTTTTTCTGCGACGTCATCTTTGAATCAATCAGACTTTCGTCAAAGGAATTCGATGACACTGTCAAGAAAAACAAGAGCAGGTTGGTCCTTCAGAAGAGAAATTGTGACAAAAACATTGGCAGTTGGCCCAAGTATTGCTTTCTGTCAACATTCCGTGTCAGTGATAAATTTATGGAACCTTCTAAAAAATACAAACCCTTCAGCAATGCAACTTAATGTATTAATTTATACATGAACTCATCACCATAATGTTGAAATCTTCTTTTCATGAGCCCTTTCCAAGGCCTTTCATCCATTGATGTTCTTCCTATTTGTTGAAAAATTCATGAATTAAAAAAAAAAAAACCCAAAATGCCCATATCAGAAGACACTCTGAACACTGGTAATGTATCTTCAACCTTTCGAAATGTGAATGATACCCTTCTTGTACTCCTACGAATCCTTTCCCCATTAATTATATCTACCTTTTGATGAGGGATATAATGGTGCCATGCATAATGTGCCTCCTCAGACAATACAAGAAGAGACCTTGGAGGAAGAAAAACGGCCTTCCTCTTAAAATCAAGCCTCTATTTGGAACATTGTTGATGTTTACCAGTATTACCTATCATGCCACTGATATCATTATCTATTGATTAACTTCTGGAAGTAATGCCATTCTATTTTCTCTCAAGGGTTTCATCGTAAGGGCTTGTAGATGCAGATGGTAATGGTGCAACAAATGAGGCATATGAGTTTGGAGAGGGTTTCTCCTGGACTTTCACTTCTTCTTCATAATCTAAGTTTACATCCATTTCTATAAATTTTTACACAAACCAACACGAGAGAATGGAGAGACTGGATAGATTTCAGTGCATGAAAAAACAAATAAACTAGAGATGGACGAGTGTGGCTTTACTTCAGCATGAAATCACAATTTGCAAGCATGGCACACATAATCATGTATTTGATGACATTTTATTTCATAAACTAAATATTTATAACTTAGAATCTATTTCTTCAAGCTGCTACGTCTACAAGACTTCGTAGTAACAAGGCAACAAGTCTTAACACTAGAACTTGTTTGATACTGCTCCAGACACCTGTGCAGAGAGCACAACAGCATCTGCTCGCACGTTGAGCCATAAGTCAGCACCGCAACATCAAAAGACAATATGTTCCTGAGATAAACATGCCACTCCTCCATCGTGCCACCCTCTTCTATGAAGTAATTAAAGTGGAGGCCAATTCAATTTCAACCCTAAAGACCAACTCCACCACTGTTATGTTTTTTTCTACGAAAACCCGAAACTGGATTTCGGAGGGGGGCTATCTGGTTTGTGGTATCAGATGGAGGGGGTGCGAAGTAACCTCTGTTTGCCACATCGTCGAACCCTGTTTGTGAAAACTTCCCCTTTTCAGAGCCCTCCCTCCTCTATTAAACCTCAAAAAACATAAGGGGTTTGAAATTGATGTGAACCATCGATCTTAACTAGAAATCATCACTTATAAGCAGAATATGGGTAAAGTTTAACACAATATTAGAAAAAATATAGAATTAATTTAATTCTATATTTTAAATAAAGTAATTTTATTTTGAAATAAAATTTAATAGGGTCATTTCAAATTTACCCCACCTAGGCTAATGAATTTAAAAATATGCAAGACAAAGTGTAAATTTAAAATTTGTCTCGTGCCAATAGGAGTTATTGAGGAAGAAGTGTACATTGAGCAGCCAAAAGGTTTTGATACCTTTGACAGGGAGTTGCATGTGTGCAAACTCAAGAGAGCAATGTATGGGCTGAAGCAAGCACCTCGTGCTTAGTACACACGGATCGACAGCTATTTCACTGGGTTGGGCTTCACAAAGAGTGAAGCGGATGCAAACATATATCATATTGTGGTTGATGGTAAGCTTTTTATTATTGTACTTTATGTTTATGATCTTATACTGACAGGTGATGAGCAGCTCATAAATTCTTGCAAAGAGGATCTTGCAAGAGATTTTGAGATGAAGGACATGGGGCTCTTGCATTATTTCCTCAGCTTGGAAATATGGCAAAGAGATGGGGAGCTATTTGTATCTCAGGCCAAGTATGCCAAGGATATTTTGAGGAACTTCCACATGGAGGGCAGTAAACCCATGGAGAGTCCTCTTGCAGGTAACTGAAGGAAGGAGGATGCCACTGTTTACAAGATTCTTGTGGTTTCACTTATGTATTTGGTGAACACACGACCAGACATATGTTACACAGTTAACCAACTTATTTAAGCTATAGTTAAGCCTACCAAGCTCTTTTGGAAGGCGGGGAAGCATGTGTTGAGATATCTCAGGGGCACTACTGAGTATGGATTATGCTATAGACAGATAGAGGGAGTGAAGATTCAAGGCTTCACTGATGCATATTTGGCAAGTAGTCCATCAAACAGGAAGATCACATCAGGGGGCATATTCAGCATAGGATCAACAACAGGTTCTTGGTACAGCAGGAAGCAGATATCAGTTGCACTCATTTCAGCCGAGGCAGAGTACATGGAATCTAGCCAGGCTACATGCAAGGCCATCTGGATGAGGAAGATACTTGTTGTTTTGTTTTCTCATCAAATGGATCTGACGGTGATAGATTGTGATAACCACAGTTGCATAAAACTCTCGGTTAATCTAGTATTCCATGAAAGGTCCAAGCATATTGACATTCAGTACCACCATCTCAGATATTGTGTTTAGAGGTGCATTATGTTTTTGCAACACATTCCCATGAAATATCAGGATGAAAATATCTTAACGAAGGTGCTTGCGAAGAGCAAATTCGAATACCACAGAGGCAGAATCAGGGTAGCAGATAATTCCTTTATTGTTGAAAGGGAGTGTTTAAATTCAACAAGAAAATGCACAACATAATAGTGTGGGATTCCAAGTCACACATGAGTGAGGAATTCAGTGACACATTAGTGCTAATGTGGGGAACCAATTTCTAAATAAATTGGAAAACAAAGTGTAATATTATCTCATAACAACTTGTAATAGTTAACTAAGTGTGATAGACTTAGTTAGCTCAAGAATTTAGAGTTGAGGGTCAAAGGGTAGGCATGTAGATTGATTCTGTTAAATATGGGGTTTAGTTATAGTTGTAGCACTAGTGTGGCATGAGTGAAACCAGTTAACTCAAATTAATTGAGTTAAAATCAGTTTAACTAGTTGTAACTGATTGATGAGCTAGTGGAAGATCAAGTGAATTAAAATAGATTTAATTCACAAGTAGTAATCTACCAAGTAATTGATGGTTCACAATTAATAGCTGCATGCATGTCAATTTTGATGATGACCTAGTTGAGACAAAGGTTAAAGGAAATTAAACTATTAGTTGTATTATTAGCAAATTTCTCGAGTGCAATTATGTAATATTACAAAATGGAAAAGACAGGAATATAGAACATATGCACAATTCCAAATACGGTAAAATAAGAATTAAACATGTAGAACTGGAAAAATGTCAGAATACATGAAAACATCATAAATATGGGTAGAAAAAAGTTGAGCCATATCATTATATATCAACATGAAATGGAAGTACATAGTGCTCCAAAAGGAATGCACTCAAGCGACAAGATGGCTGAAATACACCAAAGAAACCAAGCACTGGAAATGTGTACTACTACTGCTACTGCTGCTACTGGAAAATGATGTTATTATGAAGAATAACCATGTGCAGAAGGCTATTAGAGTTCTCAAAATGATCTACGCTTCTAACCATGGATTTTACTCAAAAAACCCAGAAATGGTTTGGCCAGATTTTAAGTTTGGATTTTCGGCCTTTTTTGAGTTGCCCACTGCATTTATGTTGCCTCACTTATGCACTCCCTCCGAATGACTACTGATATGGGGTTTAAGGAATGATCTATCAGCTTCAACAACACCCAATAAACTGATCCAGGTGGATATCGGTGGCCTCCCACCTATTCCATTTGGACCCGCAGCATTAATTCTTTCAGTTTTTCAGCTTCAGCACAGCTTACTATTTATAGCAGGTTTTCGGGTCCTGCACACCCGGAGCCGTTTTGGGGCATTAATAATCCAGGGGGATATTGGTGGCCACCCATCAAGTCCATTTGAACCCCCACCATCAGTTATTTCAGTTTGTAAGTTTCGGCACAACTTACTATTTTTAGCAGCTTTTCGGCTCCTGAACTTCCGGAGCCGTTTTGAGGCCCTAAACGTACGTTTTTGGGTATGAAAGCGTCAACGAATTTTCGTTGACCGAAATTCGTCCCTACGCTTATAGTCCTCGACAGACCTTCTAACGAGCTATTTTGCGTCAAACGGAGATCGGAAGCCAAAGTTACGTCCTCGGGAAGTTGAACCACCAATTTACCCAAACGGGGCCCACAGTTTTGGCGCTTCATCTCCTACGGTTAGGGTTTTGGACGTTTCGGATTCTACATTGTTTCTCAACAATAAATAGGCCCTTGAGCCTCATTGTAAGACAGTTCAGGGGGCTGGAGCCGATACATCTCTTCTCAGAGATAAGCGCTGCCAGTGCCCTAGCTCGCCACATCTCCATCATGTCTGCATTGTAACACAGTTCAGGGGCTGGTAGCCACCACATCTCTTCTCAGGGATACGCTGCTAGTACCCTAGCTCATCTATTTCTATTATGTCTGTAATAGGCCTGCGTACGCTACATCTCTTCTCAGAGATACGCTACCAGTGCCCTAGCTTGCTTCCATTATGTTTGTAAGCTTATTGCAGTCATTCTTTTATTAATAAAATGAAGCATTATTTCCGCTGCATCTTTGTATCTATGGTTATATCTCAGATTCCGTTGCGTTCCCACATAAAATCCGTATCATAAACCTCGCAGGTGAAGGGCTGGTCCCCTCACTAGAAAATAATCTCAAAAATTGGAGATTTCTCTCCTCCATTGCTACACCCCTGCAACACAACCCAAATATAAACATAACTTCGTTCTCCATGAGACTAAAGCTTGGAAAAATACCTGATTGTGGAAGTATAGTGAAAACTCCTCCAAGAGCTCCTCAATGGAAGAGGTGGGATTCCCGATTAGGAACACCCTGTGCTAAACAACACATGCAATCTTAGCTAAACAATTGAAGAAAGTTATATGTATAAAGAAACTATATATCAAAATATAAAATATACCAAGATAAATAATATAGTTTCCATACTCTTCCTTTTATAATATATGAGCTTCCAAACCCTAAGCCCCATCAATTAATGACACTACTTCCTTGCAGTGTGTCTCCATCTAAAACTACGTTGTCCCTCCATTAGTGCCCACTCGTCCATGACAACGTTGTTGATTTGGTCAAAGTTGACCTATTCCACATGTTTTATCCCTTTTTCACACCTTAGGGTGATTTATTAAGCTGAAAATAAGATCCACTTTCTCAGGAGAAGTGGTTTTATTCTTCATAAAGAGATTTATGGGTCTCCCTACCCATTTATTCACCTATCTAAGTGACAAAACAAAAACTTAATATTCCCATTAGCTGCAATCTAATTTAGGAATATTATAGTCCTCCCCTCCAAGATGTTTCTTGTCCTCAAAAAACTACATGGATACTACAAAATCTCTAATGGATATGGCTCCTTCGAAGAATACAAGTTTGCCTTTGGTGGATAAACCAAATGGCTCTCATCATGAAAAAGTGGGAGATACATGGAAAGAGTAATATGCTATCCATTGGCCTTCTTAAGGCATGAGAGATGATAAATGTTGGGTGCCTCAACCCCAATGAGAAACTCCAATCTCCATGCTATCATCCAGACAAAGTGAGCCATCCTTGGTAGCTTATAGAAACAATCTCCAATCCCTTGCTTATGAAATGTGCAGGGGCTGCATGGTTGAAAGTGAGAGATAAGATTGTTCAAATTACGTTGTCTCTCTCTCCATTTATGTTAAATTTGGAGCTGCTATCTGGGGCTACAATAATATGGTCCTCATGAAGCCAAAAGATACTTGGAATCTCATGATCCCACTCATTAGTTATAGGTGGCCTTCTTGCCCAATCCTTCATAGATATAGTGAATAGAGTGTCATCACCATATGGGCCCCAAAAGAAACATGGGCTACGTGTCATATGACATATTGGATGGTGACAATAGTCCCTCAAGTGAGACCAGCGATGTTATTCTTCTTGCTGTCTCAAAACATGATGTGATAAGTGGCCATCCAACCACTTCCTTGCTTCTATAAGCTTCTCAAAAGCTTGAAAATAGTAGAGGACATTAGGTGTTGGCTGAATATGACCCAAGTAAAACATATCTTTCCCAAATTCCTCCATAAATTGGTCATCCCCATCACTGAATTTAGTCCCAAAAGGACCATGAAATCCGAAATGATGTTTTCTCTCTTATGGAGCAATGTGCTGCAAATGCATGGTAAAGGAGTGCACATGCATTGTTAGTTGATAAATAAGCATCAAAATACAATATTTACCATACATTGTAGACAAGTTGGTGAAGAGGTCCATAGATGAACCTTCCCATTTCTCCATCAAAAGGGAAGATGATTGTAACAACCTTGCAAGGTGGTTTATCTCCTCCTCATACATCAAACAAGCTACATATCTCCTGATATTTTGGTGCACATCTTCTTTGAGATCATCCCAATAGAATCCCTCCATGATGGTGTGATAGGACTCAATGAAGTCTACATGTCATGAGGAGAGTGCCTCGTATGCTACATGTAGAATCCCCTCCTTGAGCTTGGAGTCTCTAGTTGAGTAGATCTGATCATGGAAATAAATGACTCCATCAACTACTCTATACATCCCATCTATCACTTTCCCATCAAGAACCTTACATGTGAAGAGGTTCTTGGAATATTCCACCAATATTTTGGACTCCCAATATGGATCTAGGCTTCCCAACAATGACAGCGTTGTAGAAATTTGAAATGAAGTATATGTCACATTATAACTCTCCTCTTTGACATGCTCAATGCCAAAGCCACATGCTGGAGTAATGTTACCCCACTTTTGTTGCCTCTGTTGCAGGTGATATTTTCCAAGACAAGATTGGAGTACATGGAACTCAAACTCCTCTTGAAAGGTATCTCTCCTCCAAAACTTCCATAGTTTGGCCAATGAATACAAGAGTTTCAATAACCTCTTGTCATATTCAGAAATCTTCCTTATGTGCGGGAGTATCATTTTCTGCCCCCGGGTTATGGAGTAGCCCTTTGAAACCATGCTCATGTCATCATAGATTTATGAATCATCATCTTTCAGCGCATATAGCTGAGTGGGAGGTGGCAATGTCCATATCAGAAAATTGTTCACCTTTACTTTGAACCCATCAAAGGTTCTTTGCACTATGCTAGCTCCTCCCAAGGCTCCTTCCCTAGCCAAATATGTCAATGATGCACCATGTTGAGAGAACTCTTTATTCATCTTCCAATCAAGGGGTCTCCCTGGTGGAATGCCTCCATGTAAAGAGACATCAAATTCTGAAGTAGATTGTATATATGAGTGGATTGATTTGTCTCTCCCTTCACTACATAAATCAGTCTCCTTCTTCTGTATATAAACCCCTTGAAATAAATAACAGTGCATGCTCCCTATCCTTTGATGATGATCCACCTTTTCTTCTCCTCCTTTGATCAAGGTGTTACTGCCCATCAATACTGTCACATAATTCTCCTTGGGAACCTTTTGCAAAGATGCAAAACCTGCTCCACTTGAAGCAATAACTTCATACCCATCCCCATGTGGTGATGGTTCTTCTTCTGAATTGACAGTGTTGTTACTTCCTCTCTTTTCTTCCTCCTCATCAATTTTTGAAAATACCTCATCAACAATGAGAGACCCTAGATCTTGGTCTTCCTTTGAAGGAGGAATATCCATGTCTTCCTTTTGAGAAGAAAGCTCTTCATGCAATAGGGATCTTGCCCTTGGCAAGGTATCATAAAAGTTTTTATCCCCCTCAATAGAAATTTGGAGTGGATTTGGTGTAATAGATCTTTCCAACTCATGAAAAGGTTTTGAGTGTTTTGGTTTGGCTAGCCCCATCAAATATGTTTCAAATTGTTTTCCATCAAATCTCTTCACTAATCTCTTAGTGAATCCTGCATATGTAGCTATATTTGCATAATAAAATGAAGAAGATTCATAAAACCACCAAGTATGAGCCTTACCTTCAAGATGGAGCACTACTTTCCTAAGGGCTTCCATTTCTAAAACTCGATGTAGATGAAAATATGATCCTAGATGATCTATCCAATCCTTGGCTGTGCATGTGGAGGATCCATCAAAATTTGGCAGAAATAATCTACCTCTTCTACTTCTGTTGTGATTGTAGGGTCTTCTTTCTTCCATGAGTTGGAAAAACTCTTGGAAGTTCAAGTGTTCCTTGAATCTCCAAGATTCATATTCATACTCCTGAAGATAGTCACTCAAATTCTCCTCCTTTGGTGCATCTTCTTCCTCCATCTCTCTTGAAGTAAATATGGGCATAATATTGCACTGTGGATCAAATTGTGTGGCTGAATGCTCACACCCATCATGTAAAAATATAGGGGTTGCTCCATATTCAAACCCCTTTGGAGATTCTCTACACATATCCTTCTCATCTTCTTGATATCTTCATGAATGCTCTGCATTGTTTGAAAAATAATCTTTGAGAGCCCTTCTTCCTCCCTTCCTCCAAATAATGGAGTCTTCTCTTTGTTTCCTCTGTTAGTATGAATCTTGATTCGAAGTGTACGGAAAAATACCACTTTAGCTGTGCATAAAAAACAGCCCTAAGAGAAAAATATGGCTGCTAATATCTTCAAATTTGAAGTTAGTTGATCAAGACAAATGCTGCAAAATCCAGATCTATGCATAAAAAGACATTAAATAGTATAAAAAACAAGATTTACTCCATAGATCCAATAAACAAGACAAGAACAATATTTTTGAAGATTTTTTATATTATCATAAATTCGATAGAAACAAGAAAGGTGTTTCCTGAATTTCCTCAATGGGATGGGTTCTTGGAAGTCCTCAACACTGCATCTATTTTGTCTCTCTCGTTGGTGTAGAAAACCTGCATAAACATAGAACTCTAAAAGGAGTCACAAAGTAAATAATAGAAAATATGACAATGATAATGGCTCAAAGTCACCAAGAGTATAGATCCGCAGTGATCTAAGAGGCAACAAAAGGTGATGAATGCAGGGAAAACCCTGTATTTATAACAGAATATTGGGTCATTCTAGATCTTGGGTTATGATTAAAATAATATTAACCAAATCTAGATCAACCTTTTATGGAATATTTTATTATATTTGTTGGAGGGAAAAGGCATTTGACTTGGGTCAAATCCCTTTATTTGTAAATAAGAAATAAATAAATGATTTATTTATTATTTTAAGGAAGTGGTTGAATGATAATTAAATAAATGATGATTTATTTAATTATTTATAAATGATTTAGTCATATTTAACAAGGAATATTATTTAAATAAGATTTAAATAATTATTCCTAGAAAATAATAAGATAAATAAGGATTTATCTAATTAATTTCCTTGTTTTTGGTTAAATATGACCAAGAATAATAATTAAATTACTGTTTAATTAATTATTCCATGAGGGAAACCAAACAAATATAGATTTATTAGGTTGTTTATGGTCTAAACAAGAAACCCTACATAGTGAAAGGAATTTTACTTAGGGTAAAATTGGTCTTACATGGTGTACTTGGGTCCATCTAATGATAATAGGTTAGATGACCAAAAAGTGGTGTAACAGATTGCCCCCCAGCATGCAAGTGTTAGGAGAAAATTGCATGACCGAAGTATGTTGTAAAAACTCAATCACCAGACATCAAAAAGGAAGTCAGAGAGAGAAATGTAAGGTAGACTAATGTGTTGAAGAACTAGACCCTAAGGAGATGAGACTTACAGGTGCGACAAGTCTCCTTTTATGAATGGGTACCTGTGCTAAAGGCGGCAAGGGAGTCATACCTATGCCCGCCGAGACAAAGTACAAAAGAATAGTGCGTCCAGTAAACAAGGGACCGAACTATAAAGTACATGCTAGCATAAACATGAGCCAGATAAAAGAGATAAGAATGAATCCCACATACATGCTGTGCCTGGGATAATAGCCAGGACTTATACAATAATATATGAGTATATTAGATACAAATACAACCCCAATGCCCCTATAAAAGGGGAAGGGCTTGCAAAATCTGATTGATATATGCAAATCAAAGAGGCGCTGCAAGTGGCTAAGGCCAACATCATCAAGTATATGGAGCTGCATCGAAGGTTGCAATGAAGAGGTCATCTGGGCATGTGGGGGGCTACTTGCAGGGGCACCCCCTCATGAGGGTTGAGACATCTCACACACACCCGGGAATCACTGGTATCAGCTGCTATATCACTGGACCATCAAGTATACGGATCTCAATCATGCTGAAAGGAGCTGGAGTTGAGAAATAATCAATTCAAAGGGTAATAAGGAGTCCCTTTGCCTGATCCTAGGCACCGAACAAGAGTGGAAGCTGGAACCAAGGTACACCGCTTTCTAGACATGTCTTCTGGAATGAATGAGCTGATTTCGACAGAAGGAGGTCCGCCATAGGTGAGGCAATAAGGGATCCTCAACTAAGGCATGAGAGAAAATAGTAGAGTGACTGACATACTGACACCAATGATGATGATGAAATGGGGGGTACTAAGTAGTGAATGGATGACTTCCCTTGTTAAAGCATAAAGGACATGGATGACCTGGCAGCGACTGACACAATATCATTAGGGATAGGGGGTAGTGGGACTGAAGGCCATAATGTGTGACATGAGAGAGGGACCAAGCAATGAAGGATGGAGGACTATAGTGGGATACAAAGCGACTCAGGATATACTCCATGAATGCGATGATGACTCAACTCGGATGCTCTAAAAAAGGGAGACTCGATGGTGCTACCACATAGTAAAGGTCCAATGGGGGACCATAAAAACATGAGTAAAATATGGTAACTCACGATGAAAATCAACACAAACAAGGACAAGTATGGAGGCAAAGTGGTGCCCCAAGTACAAGTGTTGTAAGTGAGGAAATCCGATTTTGAGGAGAGGTGAAGTGACCATTCTTGGACAAAATGTGTCCTATTGAAGTATCAAATCATGAAAAAATAATAGATACCCATTTGAGAGCTCGGTGAGAGCTTTCCAATGGTGTAGACGGTTTTTCAAACTAAGCTACGGTTTGGCCGCAACAGGCGAAATAAAAATTGAGGGTTTCTCTTCTAATAAGGCATTTTCCCTCCAAATTCACTCATTTGCTTGTGTAGCTATGGTGAATGTAAAGAGGAGAGAAGGCCCTAAATATTGCGGCGATCGTAGTGGAAAAACCAACCATTGGAATCAAGATCCGTTAGTTGCAGGTAAGAGGCCTAACCCTACTCTTTCTTTTTGATGGATTGAAAGTTCAGTTTAGGTACCCAGAGCTCATGAACAGGCCAGGTCGCACTTTTTGGGGTCTATTCTGCGACCTGGGTAGCAGGTACTAGGTAGAAAATGGCAACCTGTCCCAAGAAATTACCTAAAAAGTACGACCTGTTAGAGAAAGGGGGTTTCAGTGCTGTTTTTGGCTGAGATCTGGGATTTTTATGGCTGAGGGGCATAGGTGCCCCCAAGCATGTTGTGGTCATGACAAAATGTATTTAGAAAAAGGGGAATCTAAACACATTTTAATGATGTGGTGTGCCATTTGTTTTCGTTATGGTGATGCAGTTTGAGAAAGTAAATGGAGCATTACCAATCTCTTTTAGTACTGTATATATGAATCAAATGGACTTTAAGGTTCTGGGTTGGCATACCTGGTGTCACTATCCCAAAGAGAGGATTTGGAGATAATGAACTGATGCTCTCCTAGAAAACCCATAGGTGGGTCAACAACAATGTCTAAGAGACTAGGTTGCTGATGTAAGATGAAGGAACAATAAGGGGTATCATCCCTAGAGTGATCTGAAGTGATATGGGACTCTAGAGGTTCTTCTAAATGTGGAAGAATAATGGTGCTAAATTTGACATGAACAGATACACTAGGAGAGTTGTGGAGAATTTATTCTCCCGGTCTCTCAAATATGGGTTCCCCCTTACCCAAAAATTGGGTTTCAATGTAGTGGCCACAAGGTGTATGTGGTTCGAACGCATGGGTTCGATGTAAGGGAGAATAGATAAATTCAAGGGTGGTGATTTCTTTCATAATTTCGTCGTCGTGATAGAAGATGGGGTGACGAGGGGAAGGGAAACCACATGACGCTGCAAAGATACCTAAATCATCAGCATGGGAAGAAAGGCTAACATAAGGATCATCACGGGGAATGACAGAAGAACAAGTAAATATATGGTCAAATGATGTTGAGCCCAGGGTGGTCGCTGAAGGGGGGTCAAGCGAAACAATAGGGGAGGATTCAAAGGGAATGTTCCCTGAGGTTATCAAATATGATGATAGGTAGAGGATGGTGGTAGCAGGTTCCATCATCTTGACATCAGGAAGGGGAATGTCAATGGGAGCGGGTAGATCTTCAAGTTGACCTGAAGCATACTGCGCAAGTATAGGAGAGGAAGATTGATTTTGTTCAACCTCATACTCTCAAACTACTTCTAAAGAGGCGTGGTAATGCATCAGTTGGGAACAATGGTGGGAATAATGGCCATGGACACCACACAGAGCAGAGGGTTTTTTGGTGCGAATAGTCTTTGGGTTCTTGGCTGCGGAAGAAGAAGGAACAGAGGGTTCAGGCACTGTAGACTCAGGGAACATGACTTTAACCATGGGTTAATACGGGGAAATTTCCTTAAAGTGTGGGTGGCATGACCGATGACATCACACAAGGCGCAATGTTGAGCGGGCAGAGAAGGGTAGGGTCAGTCGGGGTGGCCTTGTCTTTTCATGCCCCCTTGCGAGCTTTTCCTTTCTTTCTCGGAGCTGTCACAATAGGAGAAGGGTCCTATTGAGGTGCAGGTGGCACTATAGCAATGGAAGAAGTGAGGGGAACCAGTTGAACCGGTGTCAAAGCAAGGTAGGGTATGGGGTGACTGGGTGGGGTAGCGGCTGGAGGGTCAAGGTACCAGACGGGAATACCCAGGGTTAGGTTGGGGAGAGAAAGGGTCGCCATGATGGGAATCGAATAGACTCCATGAGGGGGAGCAAGGAAAGGTATCTGACCAGCAGAATAATGACCAGTAAGGACATCTCCAAGATGGTTGAGGCTTGGTGGAACCGTCCCAGGAGGATAAAGGGGCTAATGGGTACCAGCTATAGGAGAAGGGCCAGAAGGAGGAGGTCCGACTGGCTGAGATGAAGGGCTAGGAGCAGGTTGAGGCAGGCGAGGTGGAGGTTGAGGTTGCTGACTAGCTGAAGCAGACCGCTTAAGGGCATCCGGGACGATTGCATCATGCAAACATTTGAGAAGCTGGGATCAAAAGCAGGGGGAGGAGGAAGTCCAGGGAAGGTTCCAAGCAAAGAGGAGTCTTTTTAGACGGTGGTAGAGACACTGGTTAAAGAATCGATGGTATTTTTATTAGTCATAGAAGAGATGGTCGTCTTAGGGGAGGTTTGATATTTTGGCTCATTATACGTCAACTGGTAAATGGTGACTATCTTTCCATTATGAGGGAAAAAAATCTTGCAGTGGACCGCGGATGGGACAATAGACATGGCATAGGTGTAGCTACGCCCCAAAATAATTTTATAATCAAGAGGGGCATCGATGACTTCAACATCAACGCAAACCATCTTGGCCGCTAGAGTGATAGGACAATTACGGAATAGGCCAATGGGCTAGGAGGCATGGCCATCCCACATTCGAACGGTGATCATGGAAGGGGAAAACTCAGGAGATCCGAGTTGTTTCCAAACCGAAGCGGACATCACACAGGTGGATGCCCCCTCATCAAGGATACACCGAGAAACGTTAGCGTTTCAGATTTTGACTGGGATTTGGAAAGCTACAGAAGTAGGGAGGGGAGGATGTTATGATTGATGGGCATCAAAAACAATCAATTCGTCATCAGCAAGATCTACAGCGCCCATGGCTGATAGTAGAGCCTTCTTTTGAGAAGGGCGCGACTGGAGGAGTTCCATTGTTGAAATGGTAGCAGGAGATTGTGCCAAATCATCTACTATGTTATACGAATGAGAAGCTCGACCAGAAGCAGCATTTCGGCGTAATAGTCCCTTAGGAATCTTGGTATGAACTTCAACTTTGGGCTGAGGGATATGCAAGGGACCATTGGATGTCGAAAGAGGCTTTGTAGAACCTGAAGAAAGGGGCTCAGGGATAGATGGAGCAGGAGGCTTGGGGTACTGACGGGACTGAGTTTGAAGGTTAAGGTCGACGATTAGCAGTTGAACAGAGTTCATCATGAGGATCTGGTAATCGGAGGAACCAGAAGGGGAAGTTTGAGTGGCCACTTGTCCGTCAAGTGGGTGGGTAGCCATAAATCCTTGCTAGGGGAAAGGATTGGTAAACACAGCCGGTTGAGTAGTGGCCACAGTGGGGGGAGAAGTAGGGGAGGCATGTTGTCCTCACAATGTGGCTTGAGACTCCCACATTTGCTGCATCTATGGTAAAAGGGGACAATCGTGAGTGTAATGACCGTAAACACCGCAACACGAACAAGGCTTATTTGTACGAATAGGCCTGTCTGGCTTGGGCAGAGTGCCCTGTTGCTAGTTAGCAGTGTCAGAGTCAATACCTTGAGGATTGGGTCCACGAGTACCAGGGGCAGATTGGTTTTGATTGCCTTTCCTCTTCCTTTGAGAAGAAGGAGGATTAGTCATGCCCTGTTGTGCAAATACTTGCCCCGGAGGGGGTGGTAGTTGCTATTGCTGGGGTTGAGAAGGCAAGGGAGGTGGAGGTGTAAATGCTGGAGGAGCTGGGGCACCAGGCCGTGGATAAGGATAATGGTTAGGTTGGGAAAAATTGAGGTAAGCAGGAAGTTGGGAAAAAAGATGAGGCATGCCGTATCCTGGATATATGCTACCTGGACGGGTAAAATTGCTGGAGGTGCTGACCCCTCCTGGAGGGAGACCATAGCCCATAGGAGGTTGATCGTATGGATGAGAAAGAGCTCCAATGATACCATCAGAAGAATGAGATGCCCCTAGGGCATTAGCGCCACCGAGTCTGGGGAGGTTAGGGAGAATGGTATAAACATATCCAGACTGAGCATAGATCAGGTCATATTTCAAGGCTATTTGGAGGGCGGCTTCTTCAGTTTGAGGAAAATGCGATGCGACATCTTTTCCGATGGCGGGTAAGAGAGATCTAAGGAACTAGTCCATGTAGACCCAATCTTCGAAGGTAAGAGCTCGACATAGGTTCTTTCTTCTCTGCCATTCCTGAACATGATCGAATAGGCAGGTCACACATGATTGACGAAAAGAAGTCAAGAGTTTGGTACCAGTGTCGTATCAGAGAGGGAGCTGGAAATAAGATAAGAAGGCTCAGGAAATGGTCGCAAAGGAGGTATGGGAAGAGGAGGTCTGATCAACATACCACTTAGAAGCTTCGCCTATAAGCATGTGTTGGAACAACTGAAGACAGATGGAATCATCGGTCATGGAATTGGATGAACACCACATGTGAAAAGATCGGATATGGTTGGAGGGATCTTCTCCAGCAAGGCCTTCGAACTTGGGAATGTCGGAGGGGAGCTTGGTTGGCATAGCAGGCCAGCCAACATCGTGGAAAATAGGGTCATTGATCAACTGATTGAAATCGGGGAGACTGAGGCCTGCCATGGAAGGGAGCAAGCGGACACCCGAGGTAGTTGATGTGGTAGTTCCTCCAGTAACATTCCGGATAGTAGGGCCAGGAGTACTGCTAGGATTAGACCCTGGACCAAACATAGTGAAGGTGACAGGGGGAGAACCAGAAGTAAAATGAGAACCCAATGAATCAGAAGAGGAGTCGGAGTGTGGACTCGGAGGAGGACTAACTCGACAACGGCGGGAAGGAGTAGGTCGACCAACCGGAAATTGAGGATGAAGGCCAAGAAGTCTCTGGGATATATGCCTTGGGGGCACAATGTTGACAACACAAACACGACATAGAGGGAAGAAGAACGACCAACAAGGGCAGGGATTCTGGGTTCGATCCCCAGCGGAGTCGTCAATTGTTAGTATGAATCTTGATTTGAAGTGTACGAAAAAAGACCACTTTAGTTGTGCATAAAAAACAGCCCTAATAGCAAAAGATGGCTGCTAATATCTTCAGATCTGTAGTTAGTTGATCATGAAAAATGCTGCAAAAAATATAGATCTATGCATAAAAAGACATTAAGCAGTAAAAATAAGATTTTTCTCCATGCATCCAATAGATAAGACAAGAACAATATTTTTGAAGAATTTTTATATTAATGGCACCTGGGAGGAAAACAAGAAAGGTGTTTCCAATTCTCCTCAATGGGATGGGTTCTTGGAAGTCCTCAGCACTTCATATATAAAATTTCTCTCTCTTGTTGGTGTAGAAAACCTAGACAAACATAGAAATCAAAGGGAGCTCACAAAGAAAATAATAGAAAATATGACAATGATAATGGCTCAAATTCAGACCAAGAGTATAGATCCAGAGTGATCTAAGAGGCAACAAAAAGTGATGAATGGTAGGAAAAACCCTTCTATTTATAACAAAATATTAGGTCATTCTAGATCTTGGTGTATGATTAAAATAATATTAACCAAATCTAGATCCACCTTTTATGGAATATTTTATTATATTTGTTGGAGGGGAAAGGAATTTGACTTGGGTCAAATCCCTTTATTTGTAAATAATAAATAAATAAATGATTTATTTATTATTTTAAGGAAGTGGTTGAATGATAATTAAATAAGTAATGATTTATTTAATTATTTATAAATGATTTAGTCATATTTAACAAGGAATATTATTTAAATAAGATTTAAATAATTATTCCTAGAAAATAATAAGATAAATAAGGATTTATCTAATTAATTTCCTTGTTTTGGGTTAAATATGACCAGGAATAATAATTAAATTAATGTTTAATTAATTATTCCATGAGGAAAACCAAACAAATATAGGTTTGTTTAATATTTCCCCTTGGGGTTTCCTATTTAGACCATAAACAACCTAATAAATGTGTTTTATTAAGTTATTTTACATAGTGAAAGCAATTTTACTTAGGGTAAAATTGGTCTTACATGGTGTACTTGGGTCCATCTAATGATAATAGGTTAGATGACCAAAAAATGGTGTAACATCTTCTATACATCTTCTCTTCTTGTGAGAAGCTTCTCCTTATGGTGACATATTGGTTGAATGCATAGGCTGAGCCAAGATTATGCTCTGATAGCATTGTAATATTCTCAAATGGAGAAGACAAGAATATAGAACATATGCACAATTCCAACTACGGTAAAATAAGAATTAAACATGTAGAACAGAAAAAATTTCAGAATACATCAAAACATCATAAATATGGGCAGAAAAAAACTGAGCCATATCATTATATATCAACATCAAATGAAAGTACATAGTGCTCCAAAAGGAATGCACTCAAGCCACAAGATGGCTGAAATACACCAAAGAAACCAAGCACTAGAAATGTGTGCTGCTACTGCTGCTGTTGCTGGAAACTAATGTTATTATGAATAAGAACCATGTGTGGAAGGTTGTTATATTTCTCATAATGATCCATGATTTTAACCACAGATTCTATTCAAAAAACCCAAAAAAACCCAGAAATGGTTTGGCTAGATTTTAAGTTTGGATTTTCGGCCTTTTTGAGTTTCCCACTGCATTTCTGCTGCCTCACTTACACGCTCCCTAGGAATTATTGCTGATATGGGGCTGAAGGAATGATCTATCAGATGCAACAACACCCAATCAACTCATTAGGTTAAGGGTTGGTCCCCTCACTAGGAAATTAGCTCAAAAATTGGAGATTTCTCTCCTCCACTGTTACACCCCTGCAACAAAACCCAACTCTGAACAAAATTGCATTATACATGATACTGAAGCTTGGCCAAATGACTGATTGTGGAAGTATAGTGCAAAATCCTGCAAGAGCTCCTCAATGGAATAGGTGGGATTCCCGATCAGGAACAACCTGTGCTAAACATCACATGCAATCTTAGTTAAACAACTGAAGAAAGCTATATGTCTAAACAGACCATATATAAAAATATAAAATATACCAATATGAATAATATGGATGCCATCCTCTTCCTTTTATAAGATATAAGTTTCCAAACCCTAAGCCCGATCCATTAATGACACTACTTCCTTGCAATGTGTCTCCATCTAAAACTGTGTTGTCCCTCCATTAGTTCTCACTCCTCCATGACAGTGTTGTTGATTTGGTAAAGGTTGAACCAATACACATGTTTTATCCCCTGTTCACACCTTAGGGTGCTTTATTAAGCTGAAAATATGATCCAAGTTCTTATGAGAAGTGGTTTTATTCTTCATAAAGAGATTTATGGGTCTCCCTACCCATTCTTCACCTATCTAAGTGACAAAACAAAAATTTAATATTCCCATTAGCTACAAGATAATTTAGGAATATTAAAAATTATAAATCCATGGGATGCCCATGATGGATTCTGCAGTCAAGGAAGGTTGGAATTCCTATTTAATAGAAATTATTTTTCCTAGGGATTGTGTGAGAAAGGAAGGTTGAAGGTGGGCAGGAAATTGGCTATGTATTGGTCCAATTTTTCCTAGATCAGTGTGAGACAATTGGTAAAGTGTATGAGGTTGTGGTGAGCACACATGCATTATATTGTTTGATGATTCCTTGGTTCATTATACAATAAAGATGGAGGGGTTTTGAGTAGTTGCTTTCCCCAGGAAAATATTGTGTTGCATGACTTATTTACTTCTTTCTCTTACTTGCATGTAATTGAGAGGTCGTGTTTTATATTTCACAAATATTTTAGAGGGATTCAGTATCTTTTTTTAGTGCATTGCATGATCGGATTGAATCCATTGGTGTAATTTCTACATGGGTGATGATCAATTTCTTCAGATCATAGTTCCTTTTCTTGTGTCAAGCTCCTTAAAAAATTAAAGTTCTTCAAATCACAATTCCTTTTCTTGTGTCAAGCTTGTTAAAAAATGAAAAAAAGTGTCATGAGGATAGTTCTTTTACTATGTCAACCTCGTTAAAAAATGAAACAAACCCCCTTTCAATTCAAGTCTTTGATTAGATCTTGTAAGTTCCCAGTCGAGTCTTTCACTTGATATCGTAAATGAAACTTCATTCAATCCACCTATTAGTAACCATTAGTCTAATTAGGTGAATGAGATGAATTTTTGGGGGCATGTACCTCGAATCGATTCATTATGTTGGGGGCATGCAAACTCTCAAGCATAGTTTTTTCTTTGTTTCAAGCTTGTGTAAAAAATGAAACTAGTCTCAAGCATAGTTTCCCATGTTTCAAGCTTCTGTAAAAAAATAAACCATTCCTATACACCTCTCGTGATTTCTCTTTTATCTGCCTCTTATGCCATATGAGCATTGGTTTTCCCATTCTATTGTCACCATTTTCTTAGTTGATCATACACTCTCACTTGATTTTTTTACCCTTTCCTGAGGAACCACTATGATGAGTGGTCTTATTAGCCAGCCTCTTGACCTTTATGAGTTTTGAGAAGTACCATCCTCACCAGAACCAGTTGCTACTCTTTATACTACTCATTCCTCTAGGTGGAGTCATCTTTAAGCTCTTTTCTGACTCTCAAAAGATGAAAATATCGTCAGGTACTTGTCTTTTAGAACTCGTTAAATTAAATGAATTGGTGTCATCTCAGTATGAATTTACCCCTTTTTTGGGTTGAGATTTACTATTTATGAAAAAGGAATACCTTAATCGAACACAGTCAATAGGTTCTCTCGGATATTGTTTTCTACCTTTCCGGATTTGAGGGACGATTTACGAAAAGGGACGTGATGGATTTTTTATTTTCATTCTCTTTTTCAAACTCCATAAACATGAAAAAGACACCGAGTTACTCTTATGTCGGACTCGTAAAACTTAAACCGTGAAATACTTATCACCGTGACAAGACTAAGTTAATCCTTACTATGGCTCATTAAACTTACTAGGATGGATTCATTCAAATAATGAACTTATACGCTAAGCATATGCTATCCTCTTCAAGATTGCTATAAAAAATAAAGAGGTACTCATTAGCAATAACGGGATAAAATAGAAATTGAAACTTCCCATGTGTTTTGAGGTAGCATGTCGCTCTTGAACATGACACTTTTCTGTTGCTCGTGTCGGGTTAGGGATATCCTTATTCTTTTCTTGTATTCTTTGGTTTGGGAATTCCATTTGCCTCTCATCTGATCACCATTTTTTTCATCATGACCTCTGATCACATTTTAAGTCAAATGATGCCACACTTTGGAGTCGTGTCGTCGATATGTTCAATAGAAATCCTATCTGCAGTATCTTACCATTCATAAAGTTCATCTGAACTTCGCTTATAGTCCTGGATTACTTTCATCTACTATGTTATATCCTTCATTTCATGTCAATAATGTGGGATACATGATGGCCCTCCTTTGACGGATCACTTCTTGTCGAGCCCAGCTCATTATCCGGGAAGATGATCTAGAAACACCTTTAAGTACCTTAGAGCTTGCATGCCTCAATGTAAATTTCTTCACATTTGATGATAGGTGTAAGTCATTGACCTTCGATTAGATGATTCTATGGATCTTTGACCTCAGATACATTATTAAAACTCTTGGCTTGTATTGTTGTACATCGTTGGTGGTTTCTCTCATACATGTTAATAGTTTTCATCATTAATTGCTAATCAATTGGTTTTCTTTCATGTTTGACTTCAGCACATCTATCCACATGACAGGATTGATACTATTGGTCGGTTTGAGATCGAGATGAAGACCCCATATGATGTTTAATAAATCCAAGTTGCGTGGATTTATGAGATATTCATGGTTGTACACATGTCTCCCTCTATACAGATGGTTGCATCCATGTCATGGATCTTTGTTACTTGATCCTTTCATTCGGATGGTTGTGTCCATGTCGTGGATATTTGTTACTTGATCCTTTCATTCGGATGGTTGCATCCATACCATAAATCCTTATATATGATCCCTTCTAGTCGTATGGTTGTGCCAATGTTGAGGATTCATGATTCATATAGAGATGTTAGATATCTATAATATATGCTTGATTTGTAGGTCTCCTAGCAGTATTATGGGTCCTGGCCTTGGTTCATAAATAATTTCACCCATCACTCCCTGTTCTACCTTCATGCTTTAGGGGGAATCTGTTACACAGTACTTTTTCAACCCTTTCACTTCCTGTCCCAGATCCTGAAGTGCCCTAAAATTACAATTGTGAAGTGTATCAACCATGGAGAATACATCAAGATATCCCTTGAAGACCAAAATAAATCTACCTTGAATATTTTATAAAGAAGCTCAGCTTAAAACCTAAATTTATGGTTCAACACTCTTTGCTAGTTGCATGCCCGTGCCGATGGCATGTTGCAACACTTTTACCTAGCGCTTCCAGTGTGCTTTTTGATATGCAAAAGTGCATTGAACATTTTCTATTAGTGTTTCCTAAAATGGAGGAGAAGCTTCGTGCAGTAGAATCTTCTAGAATGATGAGCTAGATATGATTCGATGTAGATATGATCGAGCTCTCTCATTTGGAGCTCTTGATATTATAATTATGGGATTTTCCCTTGAGAAGTGGGCCTTTCTTCTTATTTTATGGATCCCTAACTCCCTTTCCCTACCTATAAATTTAGACACATCCTTCCACTATTGGTTGCTCTTTCCAGATCATTTGTCCTTTGCATCCCTATACTGTGATTATGCCCAAATTTTCACTTGAGAGAATGATTGCTTGAAGAGCCTCATTTTTGACTTGGATGTCACCAAAGGGAGGCCTCCAACATCAAGGCCATGTTTTTATGCTTCTTTTATCTATAATTAATAATACATTTGATGTTTCACTTTCCATATTTGTCTAGATATATATGCAAGTAGCCTAATACTCCTTGATCTATTAGGTAGTTTGTATTTGATGTATGTTATGTATCTTGTCATGTTCCTTTTTGTTGTATCTTTATTTCTAACAAGTATTCAAACACCACAAGTAGTGAGAACAGAGCCCGAATGATCATAGAATCAAGGCCTTCACTAATGGATCAGATGATAGCATCAGGAAGAGGTGGGTTCTTCTTCTTCTTCCATTTTGAAAAAAAACTAGGAAAGGGTTAATTAGTTGGTCTCATGCATTTCTAGACCCACTCTAGGGCTATAGAGGTTTCCTTTGTCCACAAAGGGGATTGTCTTCACAACATAGTCTTGTAATCCAAAATATACACAATTTGGATTGAGGCTAGAGATAAAAACAAGAAATTATTCCATCACTTTACTTCTCAATGTAGGATTCAAAATACTATTTGGGATGTCATAGATGAGAAGGGTCATACATTCTAAAAATTTAAAGAGATACATAAGGAGGCCATTCATTTCATTGGAGAATTTTGTCGGTCTTAAGAGGAGGTGGACGTCAATAACCAATTAGATTTCATTCAATTGTTTCCTCAAAATTTCTTAACTGAGGATGATGCCTTTGTAAGAGGTTTGATCACATTACTGTTGCCAATATGATGCAGAGTGTTGTCCTTGATGGCAACCCACTTGATAAAGATGATGGCAACCTACTTGATGAAATTTGTACTTACTGGAAACTGACTTGATATACTAATTAATGATGTAAATCTGATGTGTCTACAGAGCAGCTCAGATGTAATGATAAAAGGAATTCCAGTATGTGCTAGACCAATGATGAAAAGTGTGTGTCTCAAGGCATACGCAGGTTTGTCTAGGAGAAGTAGCGTATGCACGCAGGAAAGTACGTGCCAAGCCGCGTATGCTCAATTGTGCTCTAAAAGTGTAAAACCAGGGGTTACTACCATGGTATTGACCCATTGTATTGAGCGTTGGGTTGTCCATTTGACCCCATCCAGGAATACCATCGGAAGAGGTGTGGTTTTGTGTTAAGTCCCTATATTAGTAGTGTAGCCCCTTATTATGTTGGTGTAGCCCCCCTTATTGTTATTATTGTACCCCTGTAACCCCCATATTGTTATTATTATGCCCTTACATTATTATTGTTAGGTCGGCTAGGATTACATTGTGGCCCCTCTAGGATTATATTGTGGCCCCATGGACTCCTATATATAGAAGGAGGTTTTGTTCATTTGTATCATCCAAGAATTGTTCATTTATGTAATTTATTGGAGGTTCCCCCTCGAAGGGCTCATTTCTAAGGCGTTGATATCTCTTTTCTTCTCTTTTTGGAGTTGGTTACACAACATTTGGTATCAGAGCTTTGGATTCTAGGGTTTCGCTGCTCCAAACAGGTCATCGTGGCATTTTCGCTATAATTATTTTTTCTACGAAGTTTCAGAAGCTGAAATTTTTAGGGTGTGAAGCCGAAATCCTGAGGAAGCTTGTCTAAAAATTTCAGAGCTTGGTTCGCAATATTTTCGGAGATATGATCTGTGGAAGTTAGGTCTTTTTTCAGGCTCCTAAACAGGTCATCGTGGCATTTGCGCTATAAATTTTTTTCTACGAAGGTTCAGAATCTAAAATTCATATGGTGCGAAGCTGAAATCCTGAGGAAATTCTTCAAAAAAATTCAAAGCTTGGTTCACAAAATTTTTGGAGATATGATTTGTGGAAGGTAGTGCTTTTTCAGGCTCCTGAATTTCATCTCAAAGAGGTGATCGTGGGAAAAGTTCAATAACTCTCTCTCTGGGCATCGGATTGGAGTGCCGTAAAAAGTGGTCACAAGTACACGGACTTTGGTTTCCTGGATATCAATTTTAGAGACAAAGGACGAAACAGTGAAACGTGGCAAGTAGTACAAGTTCGCTCTACTGAACCAGTCCATAATTAGGTCATTGTGGGAGATTGGACACAACTTTGTCTTGGAGAATCCAAATCCGGTCAGACCTATGGAATTCGAAAGATAATTCAGAGGGCTACGTTGGTACCGAAATTCAAATATTGAAGTTCTGAAATCATAGAGAGCTCCTCAAAAGCAAGAAAAAGGTGTGTATTTAGTTTTTAAAATTGCATGATGTTTGTTTGAAAAAGCAATTGAGGTGATTCCAAGTGCATATTTTAGAATTTTTATCAATATTGGGTTCTATAATGCCTCCAAAAAATAATTCCATACCCATTAATTCCTCAAAAAAATATACTATGACGCATGAAGAGGAAGAGTTGCAGTATGAGATATCAAAATTACAGTACCAAGTGCAACAAGTTTCAATCTTACGAAGAACAATTGAAGATGAAATAGATGGTTTAAAAGCAGAAATGGAGGCTAAGTTGGATGGTTTGAAGGATCAAATAATAGCAAATATGGATGATAAATTAGTGGAAGATCACATTGAGCATCAACAACAAGTTCTCCAACTCTCAAAGGATAACCCAACTTTGGTGCAGAATCTAATGAAACAACAGGAAGATCAAAATCACATCGAAAGAAGTTATGAAGCATTCGTAGAAACAAGAAATCGACAAGTACGATCAATTTCAGAGTATCTCAGCAAGTGGAAGAACTTTCCTGTAGAAGATTTCACATGGGAGGATGAGAATTTTATACAGAAGCATCAAGAAATAATCAAGCGTTGAGGACAACACTTGTTTGAAGGAGAGGGGCATGTTAAGTCCCTATATTAATAGTGTAGCCCCTTATTATGTTAGTGTAGACCCCCTTATTGTTATTATTGTACCCCTATAACCCCCATATTGTTATTATTGTGCCCTTACATTATTATTGTTAGGTCGGCTAGGATTACATTGTGGCCCCACTAGGATTATATTGTGGCCCCATGGACTCCTATATATAGAAGGAGGTTTTGTTCATTTGTATCATCCAAGAATTGTTCATTTATGTAATGTATTGGAGGTTGCCTCTTCGAAGTGGCTCATTTCTAAGGCATTGATATCTCTTTTCTTCTCTTTTTGGAGCTGGTTACACAACATTTTGGCTCATGGTATTGATAAACGGTAAACCTATATAAGGAGAAGAAAATCTTTGTGCAAAGGGTGTGCAGGTGTCTGGGCTCTAAATGAATACTTCACTCTGAATTTTATTTGTATGGTTGAACTCTGTACTTAATCGATAGATCTGAATCTATGATGCACCCATGAATATGATGAAGGTTCAAAATCTCTAGATCTGGAAATGATGAATCTATAGGATGATCTGAAAAGAAGTATTGAAGACCTGGCACAAATCTATTGAAGATATTGAAGAAATCTGAGTAAGTCCATAGATCTGATCTGTTCTGCAAAGTTTATCTTTTATGGATGTATACGCATGTTAGTTTCATGAAAAGCGCGTATATACGCGGATCTGTTTAAACAAAGGAGCGTATGGACTGTTAGGGTTTTTCTGAAAAGTTCACAGATGTATACGCGGGTTGCCTTTATTAAAAGCGCGTATATACGTGAGTATGTTTGAAGAAAAGCGCGTATGCAATTTGAACTGATGGTTGCTCAAAGCTGATTGAGATTCTACATATCTATTCTGAAGTTTGGGTTATCTCTGATATTCTGGTTACAGTGGTTTCACTGTTCTGTTTGATGCTCTGGGAAAAGGACGTTTGCTGATAAGTGAAGGATTGTGTTGAAGCTGTTTTGATCCAGTTTGAAAATTGATGAAACGTGGTCTGCAGTGGATCTGAGGGTTGAAGCCTTCAGTCCGAAAGTAGAAGCTTTCTGCCAGGAGAGGCTGGTGTTAATATCAGGGGGTAGTAGCTCCCTTCCAGGAGAGGCTGGTAAACGAGAGGAGGGGGTTGTTGCTCCCTTCCAGGAAAGGTTGGTAAACGAGTGAAGGTTGTAGCCTTCTGCAGGAAGGTGCCTGCGTGCTGGTATGAGTCTGCGCCAGTACATGTTGTAAGAAGTTTTATTAATAATAAAGATTGAAGACTGAGACGACGGCAGCGGTGGTTTTCTCCCAAATTGGGTTTCCACCTAAAAATCTTGGTGTTCATTTGTGATTGATTGTGTGTGATGATTACTCTGTTCTTTCTGCATCTGTTTACTGTTTTTTGAACATCTGATAAATGAGTAATGCAATGATCTAAGTCATGAATTAAATGCATAATTAATTCACTGGATATACGCGAGTTCTGTAAAGGATATCCACGTATATACACGAGTTGAATTCAGGAAAGTAGTGTATGGGTTTGTAAAAAGGAAATATTAAAGTTTTATTGTCTGTACTAAATACTAATTCACCCCCCCCCCTCTCAGTATTTTTCCAACAATTGGTATCAGAGCAGGTCCTTCTGAAAAAGCTTAGCCGCTAGAAGGAAGATCAAGCAAGATGAGAAATCTAGATGGAACAACATCTATCAAACCTCCACTCTTTAATGGAAGCAATTTAATCTTTTGGAAAATAAGGATGAGTTCCTATCTTCAGTCTATGGGAGCAGATGTATGGGCCATTGTTGAACAAGGATATCAATATCCAGCCGTAGTACCAACGGATCCGACAGAAAAGAAGAATTATGAAACAAATGCAAAGGCAGTCAATGCACTATTGGGAAGTCTAACTGAATTAGAATTTTCCAAGGTTATGCAGCTGAATACAGCAAAGGAAATATGGGACAAAATCATTCTAAGTTATGAAGGAGATGCAAAGGTAAAAAGTGCAAAACTCCAAACTCTCAGAATTGAATATGAAAATTTTAAGATGCATAATGATGAGAGTGTTGCTAGTTTCTTCTTACGTCTTGATGATATTGTAAATAATATGAGAAACATGGGAGAAACAATAGAAGAATCTAATTTGGTTGAGAAAATATTAAGATCACTAACGGAAAAATTTGAGTCAAAAGTCTCTGCTCTTGAAGAAAAACAGGATCTTCAAAATATTACTGTCGTACAACTCCATGGCATACTAACTGCCTATGAAATGAGAAGAGGAGGACCATATGAAGTCAAAGAAGCCGTCTTTAGAGCTTCTACAAAAGGGAAGAAAGTACAAGAAGCAGAAGGATCAGGATATATCTCAGAAGAAGATGAGGTAAATTTTGTAAAGAAACTTCAACTTGGCACAGGACGGTTCAGAGGTAAGCTTCCTTTCAAATGTTTTGATTGTGGAAGAGTTGGTCATTATGCTGCTAAGTGTCCTTATAAAGAAACATCTACAAAAGGGAAGGAAGTAGCAAGAAGGAATAAGCACCAGTCTAGCACTAGGAAAAGTTACTACACTCATGAAGACAGTGATGGGTTCTCTGATAGTGAGGAAGAATGTGAACAAGATCTTAGACTTCTCATGGAATTTGAATCTAAAGATGAAAAGGATACTTTTGTGGATGCTCTAGAGGACAATGATTTTCTTGAAGAAAACAATCAACTCAAAATTAGCTTAGAAGAAAGTAAAATTCTCTTCGAAGAAAGGAAAATTACCATAGAGACTCTGAAAAAGCATAATGAAGAAGCGAATAAACACAATGAGAATTTAGAATGTGAAGTAGTAAGTCTAAGAAAAGAACTTGAGAAAGAAAAGACTCTGAATCTTAGATTTTCTAAAGGATCTGAAACCTTAGATGAGATTATCAAGGTACAACGTTCTCCTCTTATAAAGACAGGTCTTGGATATACCGGAGAATCCTCTCAGGCTTCAGCACCAAATTATCTAAAAGCAGCTACAGCTGGTTTACTACATTTAGCCACTCAACAAGGGAATAAAGAATCTTTACAGGTAAAGCATGATCTTCACAATTCAAGGAACACTAACAGGAATGTCTTTCAAATAAGCTACAACCAACAGGTAAATTCAAATAGAAGATTTCACGATCGCAAAAATTTCTACTTCAATGGACAATGTTTCTCATGTCACAATTTTGGTCATAAATTTGTTCAATGTGTTGCCTATAAAACCATCATGACAAGAGAAGCAAGAAAGAAAAGGATGGATATTGAACCAAAGAACACCTATAACAACTTTTCTCCTCTTCAAAATTAAGTTGAATGTATTTATTGCAATAACTTTGGCCATTTAGAATCTGAATGCAGGAGCAAAGTCCAGCCAAAACAGGATTTTCCTTCAAATTCCAAAGTATGGAAAAAGAAGGAATTACAGGTTGAAAATTTTGGGATAGCGTTATTTGCAGAAGGTGAAGAAAATCAATGGTACATTGATAGTGGATGCTCAAGACAGATGACAGGTGACAAAAGCAAACTTCTTGCATATAATGCTCTAGAAAAGGAAAAGAAAGTTACATTTGGAAATGATACCCCTGCTGTAATTAAAGGAAAAGGGTCTGTGTTTTTAAAAGAAAAGGTGAAGGCTAATGATGTCATGTATGTGGATGGATTAAGACATAACCTGTTAAGTGTAAGTCAAATGTGTGATCAAGGAACTAAAGTTGTCTTTAGTTCAAAAGAATGTGTGGTTCGTGATCTTGATACAGGTAAAACTATTATAAAAGGCAAAAGAACTCCAAGCAACCTGTATGTATTGAAGAACTGCAAAGATCAATGTTACTTGAGAAAATCTTCAGAAAATTGGCTATGGAATAGAAGGCTGGGGCATCTGAGCTTCTCTCAAATCAAAAAATCAAGCAGACTTAAAGCTGTTCGTGGTCTTCCCAATATTACTCTACCAGAGAATATCATATGCAAATCTTGCCAATTTGGTAAGCAGACCAGAGTGCAATTTAATGCCAAAGAAGGATCATCAAGTAAGCCTCTTGAACTTATTCATATTGACATATGTGGACCTATGAGGAAAAAGTCACCACGTGGGAAAGAATACTATATCTTATTTATTGATGATTTCTCTAGGATGTGTTGGATTGGGTTGATTAAACACAAAGATGAAGCATTTGAAAAATTTCAGATCTTCAAAGCACTGGTGGAAAATGAATTAGATCTAAAAATCAAGTGTCTTAGATCTGATCGAGGAGGATAATATACATCAAATGAATTCCTTGAATTTTGTGAACAACATGGCATAAAAAGACAGTTCTCTGTAGCAGGCACCCCACAACAAAATTGCGTAGCAGAAAGAATGAATAGAACAATTCAACAAATGGCTAGAGCTATGCTTGATGATTCTGGAACACCTGACATTTTTTGGGGAGAAGCAGCACATACAGAAACAAACATTCTCAACAAGGCACATGTTCGGGTAAATAGTGACAAAATTCCATATGAACTCTGGTATGGTAATTCTCCCTCTGTGAAGCATTTTAGAGTTTTTGGAAGTAAATGCTTTATCAAAAATAACGATGAAAAGATTGGCAAGTTTGAACCTAGATCAGATGAATGGATACTTCTTGGTTACTCATCTACAAGCAGAGCATACAAATGTTACAATAAAAGGCTTCGAAAGATTGTTGAATGCAATGATGTTGTCATTGATGAGTCGCATGCAACCCCTAAAGAAGAAAAACAAACGACAGAAGAAGATGATGGTGACTATTGTCCCTCTACATCAAATAGGAATGATATAGATAGTGGATCCAATGAAGAACCTGAAGATGATTTATCTGAAAAGGCTCCTTCCAGATATGTTCAAAATAATCATACAAAATCTTAGATTTTGGGAGATAAGGCATCAGGTGTACAAACAAGAAGGACTCTTGTAGGATCCTCTAGCTATTTGGCATTTCTATCCACTATTGAACCACACAATGTCAATCAAGCTAGCAAATATGAATGTTGGGTTCAAGCCATGAATGAAGAGCTTGATCAAATTGAAAAAAATGACACTTGGGAATTAGTACCAAGACCTCATAACAAAAATGTCATTGGAACTAAATGGATATTCAAAAACAAGTTAAATGAAAATGGGGATGTCGTAAGAAATAAAGCTAGACTTGTTTGCAAGATGTATACTAACAAAGAAGGTATAGACTTTGAAGAAACTTTTGCTCCTGTAGCTAGACTTGAAGCCATAAGAATGTTTCTTGCTTTTTCAAGTTTTCAACAAATCAAAGTTTATCAAATGGATGTTAAATCTGCATTTCTCAATGGTGATCTAGAAGAAGAAGTTTATATAGAACAACCCGAAGGATTCATTTTGGGAAATGATGAAAATATTGTTTGTAGACTTAAAAAATCTCTATATGGTCTCAAACAAGCTCCAAGGGCATGGTATTATCACCTTGACAAATATCTTCATCAACAAGGATTTTCAAAGGGGTCTGCTGATAGCAACTTATACACAAAAATTGAAAATGATAAACTATTGATTGTGTTTGTATATGTTGATGATATCATTTTTGGAAGTAATGAAGAATCTATGAGTCAGAAATTTGCTTTTTTCATGCAGCAAGAATTTGAAATGTCTTTACTTGGGGAACTAACATTCTTTCTTGGCTTGCAAGTGCATCAAACTGCAGATGGTATATTCTTATCACAAGAAAAATACCTTAAGCAAATTCTGAAGAAGTATGGCATGGAAGAGTGCAAACCTGTAAGTACACCAATGATTACCGGATATAATCTCAGTTCTCATGATGATTCTCCCATGGTGAACCAACCAGATTACAGATCTATGATAGGAAGTCTTCTTTATCTCACTGGGACCAGACTGGACATTATGCATGCAGTTGGGATTGTTGGATGATTCCAAGCTAATCCAAAAGAATCTCACCTTCAGGCTGTGAAAATAATATTCAAATATCTGCAAGGAACTCAAGACTTTGGACTATGGTATCCAAAGAATGCTGATCTTACTCTTCATGCTTACACTGATGCAGATTGGGCTGGAAATGTTGATGATTGGAAAAGCACTAGTGGTGGTGCATTCTATATGGCGCCCCAATTAGTATCTTGGTTCAGCAAGAAGAAAATATCTATTGCCTTATCTATAGCAGAAGCAGAGTATGTGGCTACCGCATCATGTTGCACTCAACTTCTTTGGATGATGCAAACCTTACAAGATTTCCAAATCAAATGTTCACCTCCTATTTCCATTATGTGTGATAATACAAGTGCCATCAGTATCTCAAAGAATCCTGTTATGCATTCCAAGACCAAGCACATTCCCATCAAGTATCACTTCTTACGTGAACAAGTGCTTGAACAAAAGGTGAATTTGGAGTATGTTCCCTCCAAAGAACAAGTTGCTGATATATTTACCAAACCTCTGCCCAGGGAAGCGTTCGAATATCTCAGACAGAAGCTGGGAGTAGTCTCTGCCATACAGAGGATCAGATCTGATTAAAATTCTGAAGATTGATTTGGATACGCGGGTTTCCTGAAAGACAGCCGCGTATATACACGAGTTCATACACAGAAAACCGTGTATGTGTGGTTGCTGACAATTTTTCTGGGTCAGCATTTATACAACACAAGCTATGGTGCTGTTTGGTATCTCTGATGCTATTTGGAGTCTCTGGTGGTATTTTGGCCCTTATATTTCTGATTTTGGGAGAAGATTCCTTGATTATTTGTTGTTGAGTGTTCAGGATGCACATATTCAGGGGGAGCATCAGCCTTGCTGAGAATAATGCATTGTTGGCATTATGATGATTCTGAATTATGATCTCTCTCTTGAGAATGAAGGGTGATATTTGTAATTTGATGAAAAGGTCATGTTGAGACCTATGATGTAAATTGTAATATTCAGTCATGTAAGGACTTATTCAATGTGTACGCCCACTTGGTTGGGTAGTTGGATCATCATCTGTAAATCCACTTGGTTGGATCTTTGCTGTAAGTATGAGTCCTTGGTGATAGGAAGGTCATAGAAAAAACATGTTTGAAGATCCAGCATGAACTCAGGGGGAGCATGGTAATTCAGTGCACATCAGATCTCCAGCGCTATTCTTTCAACATGAAGAAAAAAAAACTTGTGTTGGTGTTGATCCGCCCTTTGCCCTTGATGTCAAAGGGGGAGAGTGACATGGTGTTTGAATAGGGGGATACTATCATTATGCTTAATGTATCTACCTGTTGTGATCAAACACCATCGTGGTTGCCATCAAGTCCAAAGGGGGAGATTGTTGGCAATATGATGCAGAGTGTAGTCCTTGATGGCAACCCACTTGATAAAGATGATGGAAACCTACTTGATGAAAGTTGTACTTAATGGAAACTGACTTGATATACTAATTAATGATGTAAATCTGATGTGTCTACAGAGCAGCTCAGATGTAATGATGAAAGGAATTCCAGTATGTGCTAGACCAATGATGAAAAGTGTGTGTCTCAAGGCATACGCAGGTTTGTGTAGGAGAAGTAGCGTATGCACGCAGGAAAGTACGTGCCAAGCCGCGTATGCTCAATTGCGCTCTAAAAATGTAAAACCAGGGGTTACTACCATGGTATTGACCCATTGTATTGAGCGTTGGGTTGTCCATTTGACCCCGTCCAGGAATACCATCGGAAGAGGTGTGGTTTTGGCTCATGGTATTGATAAAGGGTAAACCTATATAAGGAGAAGAAAATCTTTGTGCAAAGGGTGTGCAGGTGTCTGGGCTCTAAATGAATACTTCACTCTGAAGTTTATTTGTATGGTTGAACTCTGTACTTAATCGATAGATCTGAATCTATGATGCACCCATGAATATGATGAAGGTTCAAAATCTCTAGATCTGGAAATGATGAATCTATAGGATGATCTGAAAAGAAGCATTGAAGACCTAGCACAAATCTATTGAAGATATTGAAGAAATCTGAGTAATTCCATAGATCTAATCTGTTCTGCAAAGTTTATCTTTTATAGATGTATACGCATGTTCGTTTCATGAAAAGCGCGTATATACGCGGATCTGTTTAAACAAAGGAGCGTATGGACTGTTAGGGTTTTTCTGAAAAGTGCACAAATGTATACGTGGGTTGCCTTTATTAAAAGCACGTATATACGCGAGTATGTTTGAAGAAAAGCGCATATGCAATTTGAACTGATGGTTGCTCAAAGCTGATTGAGATTCTGCATATCTATTCTGAAGTCTGGGTTATCTCTGATATTCTGGTTACAGTGGTTTCACTGTTATGTTTGATGCTCTGGGAAAAGGACATTTGCTGATAAGTGAAGGATTGTGTTGAAGTTGTTTTGATCTAGTTTGAAAATTGATGAAACGTGGTCTGCAGTGGATCTGAGGGTTGAAGCCTTCAGTCTGAAAGTAGAAGCTTTCTGCCAGGAGAGGCTGGTGTTAATATCAGGGGGTAGTAGCTCCCTTCCAGCAGAGGCTGGTAAACGAGAGCAGGGGATTGTTGCTCCCTTCCAGGAAAGGCTGGTAAACGAGTGAAGGTTGTAGCCTTCTGCAGGAAGGTGCCTGCGTGCTGGTATGAGTCTGCGCTAGTACATGTTGTAAGAAGTTTTCTTAATAATAAATATTGAAGACTGAGACGACGACAATGGTGGTTTTCTCCCAAATTGGGTTTCCACCTAAAAATCCTGGTGTTCATGTGTGATTGATTGTGTGTGATTATTACTCTGTTCTTTCTGCATCTATTTACTTTTTTCTAAACATCTGATAAATGAGTAATGCAATGATCTAAGTCATGAATTAAATGCATAATTAATTCACTGGATATACGCGAGTTCTGTAAAGGATATCCGCGTATATACGCGAGTTGAATTCAGGAAAGTAGCGTATGGGTTTGTAAAAAGGAAATATTAAAGTTTTATTGTCTATACTAAATAATGATTCACCCCCCCCTCCCCCTCTCAGTATTTTTCCAACAATTACAATAGGTCTCTTTTGTACTAATGTATTTTTCAAAAGAAAAATGTCCAGGCCCTGATGGTTGGACTATCGAGATATTTACCCATTTATTTGACATCATGGTAATGATCTGTTGCAGATGGCTGAGAAGTCCTGATGTCATAGGAAAATATTTAGGGCTATAAATGTAACTTTCATTTCTCTTATACTGAAGATTTCAAAGCCTTATTCTTTATCTGACTATAAGTGTAATATACCTAGGCTAAAATTTCACGTAATAAAAGTTAATAAAGGAAAAAATAAGACCATGGTTAAGGGACACATATTCCAAGTTGAATGCTAGGAAAATATATCCTAGTGGGCATCACTGGACGTGTTTATGGCCAAGGGGAAATTGGCAAAGGAAATGGCTAAGGCATTAAAAAAGGAAAAGGTATTTTTGGCACATTTAATTATGAAAATAAAGGAAATTGGGAGAAAAGGAAGGCGAAAGATCACAGGTTTCATGTGAGGAGGAAAATGAAGGGAAATAAGGGAAAATGAAGAAAATAGAGGCCTCATTGATGAAAAGTCCTTTTAGGATCAGTTGGTACATTTTTCTAGTGTAAATGTTTTCAGTTCAGTTTTGGATATCTCTCTCTATTTCTCTCTCTCACACTCTTGGACACATAGATTTTTCTTGGAGCATTTCAGCATTGGACCAAGAAAAGGAAAAGAAAGAAAATAAAATATCAAGAAAGGAAGAGAAGATTCAAGCAACTTCAGCGGGTATACTTGCAAGTAACATATTGCATGTATGATTTCATAGATGATTTTGAAATTCATGGTATGTGCATGTTGGTATTCAATTTTTTTTTTTTTGTGGCATGGCTTTGTCAAGTTTCAAAAATGGTTTTCAACCTTGATTTTCATTTTTACGGATAGTCATGGTGTCATGGGATTGTTCTCAGCTTTGAGCTTTGGAATTTCTGGATGGTTTCGGAATCTGGGGCAGAGGTTGTCTCAGGTTCATTCCTAAAGGCCTAGGAATCCCTTGACTAGTTTTGGCAGGATACATGGTAAAGCCTGAAGGTGGTGTCTTGGTAAGGGCCTAGTGATCTAGTTTCGATTGCAATAAATCCTAGAGAGGAGATAAAAAATTCCTCAAGGATGATGATGAGATCTAGAGGCATTCCAAGCTCGGTTCGATTGTAATATTCCCAAATGGGAAAAGCGAGAATATAGTGAAAAATGATGGAAAAATAATGCAGGTCATCATTTATAAAGTAAGAGGCCAATATCGAGACCTTTCTTTTAGTCATCAGTATTTTTCACCTGTTTAGATGACTATATGCTTTATCCAGGTTTTCTAGAAACTAAATTCAAACAATCATTTTGTCCTCTAGAAATCCCCTCAGAGAAATTTTTTCACTTTTCCCCTTTTTTGCCGGCTGTGATTAAAGTGGTCATCCTGTCAAAAACCCATCCTAGACTGGTAGGCTTTACTCTGTCCATCACTGTCACTTATGTCTATAGCTTCTTATCTCTGATGCCTAAATCCCCCTATTTCACAAAATTGTCTGGCCAAGATAAGTCGAGTCTTTCCTTATATCTTCCTGCTTCCCAAAGTCACTATTGATGAAAAAAGTATGTATAGAAGATGCTTCACAATAATGACAAAGTTTCTAGGTTTATAGGTGATGGTGCTTAGGTAAAAAATCTAAAAATCCTTGTGTCTAGTCAAAAAATTATGTTTTTTATCATCAGTCAAAAGCCCTTTCCTAAGAAACCTTGCAAACAAACCTATTAGTCTCCCTTAAGTCATGCACCATCATGTTTGTCATGCATTTTTGTTCCAACAAAGCTTGAAGGTGAAATCAAGAAAAATAGAGAAATGATGGTCATATTTCTAAAAAGAAGGCGCTCAAGAAGTCTCCAAGGTGGCCCCTCCTGGTCCAACAGATAAAATTGCCAAGATCAAGTCACTCTATCAAAAAAATCTCTACAAGAATGTCCTGATGTTTGACCTAAATCATAATAGGGAAAAAGAGAGACACCAAAGAAGAGCTTCAGTCAAAACAGTTGGCAGTTTGAGTAGAGGAAACAGAGAGCTGAAGAAAACAAGAAATACAGGTTTTCTCTCTACAAATCAAGGATACCTAAAAATGTCAGAAGATCATCCACATGGAAAATAAGAAAAAAAAAATGGAGGATAATACAAAGCACTTTATGTCACTTCAGAAGGTAATTTTCTGCTCTTTAAAAGTTTCTGGGCCCAAACTTAGAAAATCAGTAGCATATGAATAAACATGTTGCAATTCTGGAAAAAAGGCCATTAGAATAGTTTTTATGCCTTAAAACATCATGGGAAAGGGACATCTTCCTTTTTCTATGCCCTTGTAGACAAAACAAAAATCATTAAAGGTGCCATCAGTGGTGAAGGGAAACAAAAAAGGGACAAAAAAATCTATCAGATAAGCCATAAGCTGAAGGTAAACTGCATTTCTGCACTAGCATTCACCACTTTTGACCAGTGTTAGGAGAATACGTTTTTGGACAGCCAAATGGACACCAAATGAAAAAAACCAAGTATATTTCTAAGTTAGACATCTATAAATTTCCAGCAAGCCATCCCGAGCCCAATTCTGACATCGGGAAGGCCTCCAAAACCTTGCTGCAAAACGGTCTTTTTTGGTGCTGCGTGCCTATAGGTGCAGATGGTGCCCGGGCAGACGCTGCGCGCCCACCACTACGCCCGTCACACATGGCCTCATTTGAGCACCTAGGCAGATGTTGAACACCCATAATTACGCCTGTCACACATGGCCTCATGTGGATGACACTCAGGAAGGTGTTGTGCACCAAACACTGCCCTCATCGCACCTCCACGTGTAGAGGCCGCCTGGGCCGAGGGTGTTGCAGACCTAGCACAGTGCTCGTCACAACACCGCGTGCAGAGGCCACCCAGACAGATGTTTCACACCTATAGAAAAGCGCAGCACCTCCATTTTTTACAGAAAAAGACCAAATTTTCCTATTTTCGCCCAGTTTTTGTTCCTTATCACAGGGAAGAGTTTTTAAAGCTTAATTTTGAGGTCGTAAGACTCATAGAAGCCTCTCTCACCTGCACTTCATCTACAAAAAGGTTTTTTGTTTCAAATTTAAAAGAAAGGATAAATAGTCATTATGTCTCAAGAAGAAAGTTATAAACATAGCCAAGAGGAAAACAATGGAGAGGAAACTGATGAAAATAAGGGAAAATCTAAAGAAGAGGCAAGCAGCCAAGAGCAGGAAAAGGTAAACAGACAAGAGCAAGAGGCAAACAACCAAAATCATGATGAAAAAATCCAAGAATATGAGGACAGCTCCCCAGAAAATAGTGAAAATAGCAAAGACACTGGTAGCCAAGGGAAAAATAGTGAAAACAACAGAGAAAAGGATAAAGACATGGACATTTTTGTAGATGAAAAATATCATACCTAGGCACCTCTCACCAAACAGAAACAAAGCAAGAAATTTTTGAAGATCCTCTCGGCGATAAGGTCATCACAAATATTGAAATTGATGATCAAGGAGATTGCCCATAGAAAGGTAACAAAGAGATATAAATAGAAAATGATTTTGAAGAAAAAGGCAGCCCTAAGGCTATAGGTGACCAAAATGAATCAGCCCAGTTTGTGACACCTCTTATCATTCCTCATCAGGAAAGTAAGGAGCATGTGTTTACTGCCTCTCAAAAGCAAGGGGCCATGCATCCTCCCTCAAAAACAACAAAAGCTAAAGCTACTCAAACAGTGCAAAGAAATGTCACTAGGGCATTGAGGAGTAGAGGTAAATTTCCAAAGAAGGATAAGAGTGAGTTGCCAAAGAAACCCATGAAAGACAAAGCCAAAATGTTAAAGGAAGATGACTCGACATTATAAAAGGATAAAATCAATTTGCTAGAAAAAGGCTCAAAGTTTCCCTTGCCCAAAGGAGGCCCCCAGCACCAAAAGATGAAAAATACCAACCTAGGCTTAATATTTTGGCCCAATATTTTCTACAGGTCTTTAAAAACGAGGGACCCACTCACCAAATTTGAGCAAAATTGAACAAGTTTTTGTTTGTTTCAAATTTTTAGGTCTAGGAGCGCAGCACCCTAGACGCTGCGCTTTTTATCAGAGCATATTTAGCAGGAAAATTTTACCTTTTTGGATTCCTTGGCACTAGGGGAGCATGCTCACAAATTTCAGCTCATTTGGAGCTGTTTTGGTCCCCCAAAAGGTCCAAAAACAACCATGTTTTCACCTTTTTGCCACTGTTTTGGAGCAGGTGTTGCGCTCCTAGGTTTTGCACCTTTTCCACTTTTTTACAAGCTTCCAGAGATCAGATTGAAATAAATCAAGTATATTTGGAGCTATACATCCATAGCTTTCCAACGAGCCATCACGAAGCCTTTTTCGACATCGGGAAGGCCTCCAAAACATCGTTGCAAAAAGGCCTTTTTTGGTGTTGCGCACCTAGAAATTGTGCTAAAACAGAGACAGTTTTCTGCATTCCTATGTGATGACTGGAATAAATGTGCATTAGGAAATTTTATCATGTATGTCAGAGCTAAAAAGTCAACGTTTTTGCTATTTTGGGCTTAAAAATATATTTTAGAGAGATATTTTGTGCCTTGGACCTTGTAAGGCCTCAAGGACAGTTTTAGATATTTTGTTTTGGCCAATGGCCTTCTAGTTGCTCTAGTGAGCTCTTTCTCCTCTTGGCTTATATAAAACATGAGGATTCATTGTAAAAACTGAGGCAGAACTTGACATGTTAAGAGCAATACATAGTTTTATGAGCTTGAAGAAAATATTGGTTTTGTGAAGTGGATGAATGTCTTGCTTGGCTTGATGGTGGAGAAGCATTGTGTGCAGGATTCCATAGCTTGGTGAATGGTGATGTTTCCCTGATTTGTTTATGTCTTCTTGTTTCCATTAATGTTTCATACTTCTTATTTTTTATAGATCAGAAAATTATATGTTGAGATATGCTCATGGAAGCATCTCAAACCTCCTGCATATTACAGCTTTGATGTTTTCTTCTTCTTGATCATTTTTAAGGAATTCTTAATTGCTCCTTAGGTCCATCAAGAAATTGTTACTTGTTTCATTAATGGTCAGTGTGTTAGCTATCTAGTATGATTTAAGGTATGCCCTGCTTACTTATAGTTTCTCAAAACTCCATTTCTGAAAATTTTCTATGAAATACTGATTATTTTAGTTAAGTCAAAGAGGTCTTATTCGATCTTGCCCTTTGTCCATGCCTGCAAACTGGTTTCAGAGTTCCCGATAGCTTGATATATGTTTTTTATGAGTTCCCTCTCCATATATTAATTTTTTTGTTTATCTTCTATGTATCACCAGATTGTTTATCTTTCATGTTTATCAGTTTGAGTATTATTCATAGAGATTTATGGTTTTCCCTACCTCATGAGTATTTTCTTTCAAACTATATATGTTTAATACTTCTTCGTTTTTCACAAACTTAATGTTCATTTCACCTCATACCTCACCCAAAGGATCCATTGACCTTGCTAAATTAGCCCTGCAGTACACCTTTTCCATCATTTAGACATCCTTGACTTTAGCTGAGCCCATAGCCCTGTTGATTTGATATACTCTCTTTCTATTTTTTCCTACTTGATCAGTTTCACCTCAAAACCAAAACAAACCAAAATATACTTAACAACTAGCCTAAAATCAAGCATACAAAGTGAAAAAGCTCACATCCTTCGCATCATAGAGAGAGCTCTCTCTGAGTCCAGGAAGGCTAGGTCCTAAGAATCCAAAGATTGGTTCGATGTTACCCTTGTTAGCTCCCTATAATCAGCAAGATTGGCAAAGTCCGACTGCAGGGAGAAACATTATTTCAACCACTTTGGGATTCTAGGATCTAGCCCTCCTGAATCCGGAGAGGGATCTCTCCAATAAGAGAAAAGATGGATTTATCTTTCAAGTTTTGGGTATTGATATTAGGCTAGTTATGAAGTCTAAGGGTTTTTGTTTGTTTTGGATGGTTGAGCGTGATAGTTGAGTGGAAAGTTCTAAAATGGAAAGAGTTTCAAAGGTGTGAAGTTGCAAGCAATCAGAACAAGCTTTGGCTAAAAAGATAGATATAATGTTGGTTTTTAGTCCATTGGGCTATGGAGTCATAATAGGGTTTAATTGAAACAAAAAGGAGCAAGAGTGGTCCATGGGGCAAGTCATCTATGTCTAAGGATATCTTTAAAGTTGATTTTATGGAATGAGATGATACAACAAGAAGGGGAAATTAAACAAATGAAGAACAAAGGGCAGCCTAAAATCTGGTAAGTACCTTGAAACTAGCCAGCTTTTGACATACACTTAAGAAAGACATAAAATTAATATAAGATCTGGTAAGTACTTCGAAACTAGCCAGCTTTTATGCACTTTTAATAGAAAACATTTAAAAACACGAAGGGAAACTTTAAAAGCAACCGTTGGAGAAGAAACTAGAGGGCAAGGCTCACCATAGACCTCCCTAGCTCTGCTTTACTTGGTAAAATTTCAAGACAAACACATAAGATAACAAAGAATGATCTAAGATCAGGTAAGGACTTTGAACCTAGACTGCTTTCAACACACTCTTAGGGAAACTTTCAGCCAATATTTGGGGATAAAACTAAAGGACAGGGCTCACCATAACTTCCTTAGTTCATCTCTACTTAACATAAAATGAAAATAACATTCAAGAATAACAATAAGCCTAGACAGTAGGACAAGGGAACGCCAACATTCCTAACTGCTTGAACTGAATTAAATCATTCCTAAACAACACAATTTGGAAGAAAACATTTAGATAAAGCTTATCAATCAAAGAAGGTTACTGATATATAGTAAATACTAACTCTATTCTTGTTGTTATTTATCAGAGAAGATGGATGAAGTGAAAAAAGAAATAAAATAACGATTTACAATAAGAAAAACATCACCGTTGACATAGACCAGGATCCCATAAATCAACTTGTATTGATGCTTCAAACTAGTTACAACTCTAAGTTCAATGTTTCAGTTCAGAAATCATCTTCACTTCTCAGCCTAACTTATTTAATCACAAGCAGATATTCAAGAGCCCGTGAACACTATTTACAAGTAGAAGTTTCAAGCTCAAGTATATTTCAAAGTTCTATAACCAACATTTTCTCATATTCTACAGGGGTATTTATAGAAGAAATGAGGAGGTGGGATCTGATAAAAGATCCCCTGGGTTAATTAATATAGACTTTAATACTTCTTGGCCTTTGATGGGCTTGATGAAGAAGTTTACAGATGTTATGTCTGTATTAATTGTTTTCCATTTAAGAATTAAGCTCGGTGAGAGATTTTGTTGACTATAAGGCTCTGTTTCATGTTGTAATAACTCTGTTGATATTTTTTGCGTTAAGTTCCTTTAGAAAAATTATCTATTCGGCTGCACTGAGGCAAATATCTTCTATTCTAATCATAACTCGGCCTCTGTTGAATGCTTTGAGGCTACAGGTGGCATTGGGTAGCTGAGAGGAATCAATTGGCCTCTGTTGTGGCGGTGGAGACCTTTCTAGCAGATAAATGTTTATGATTTGTCTTTAATTTTGTTTTAATTTGGAGGATTAGGATTTTTATTTACGATCTTAGCCGTAATCCTCCAAAACTTTGAAAACAGTCTTCAATCCTCTGTTCTTCTGTGTTTTGTTCTTCGAATCTGATACTCTTTTGATTAGTTTATGTATTGCTGTGTCTTGTTGATGTGTAGGTGCCGCAAAAATTTCATATGGCATAAATTCCCATGAAGCATTGACGAGACGTGAAGTTTGAACCCCGTGGAATGATCTTTCTTTATGCACAAAGGCATGAGGGATCGTCATCCCCAGCCTTTGGTTTTCCTTTGATATAATGGAAAAACCATTGAAACCTGAAAAATACACACAAATGTTATAAAATCTTGCGTTATTGGGTAAAACTACTTTAGAGGTTGTGGGGAGGAACGTGGCCATTGGATGGAAGCATCCAACAGTGGAGATCTGCGTGCAAAGGTCAAATGGAAGTGGTTTGATGAATGAGCGATGAAAATTTATATTGGAGACGTTGATCTATGATTTGACCAAGAAAATAAATGGTTGGGATTGGTTGTGAATTAACAGTGTGAAGGGGTCACATTGTTTGGAAAATAGAATAAAATGCAAAGAAATGGGGTTTAAAACCCTTTGGCGGAGAAGAATGGTTAAAAATAAAGTTGGGGGTTCGGGATGATCATGGGCCATCGAATGAGACTAGGCCACGAGATCAACGGCGGAGATTGCACATCAAAAACCTTTGGAAGGGGTGGAGGGTAATAGCGTAAGGCTAGATTAGATCAGAGTCATTGATCTGCAGAGATCAATGGTGGGAGGCACACGCGATGAAACATAACAGAAAAGAGGGAAAGTGGTTTCAGGGATGAAAACCATGGGTTTCACGAAGTGAAAAGGTGGGGAGGGGGTTTTTCCTTTTTGAATGCGATATTTGTTCCTGCCTGACACATGGCTTCAGAAAATAGCTCATATCGTGCAGCCCTCAGGAAATTAACCTTCGCACTGAAAGCTACGTGATATAGAACATAGGCTGTTAGATATAGGGCCTCAGATCTAATGGTGGGGGAGTGAGCGCGATATGGATATGATGCGCGGGTTATAGTAGGTGGGGTGGTTTTATTACGGACCATCCGATCAAGAGATCGATAGCGGAGATCAAACCTAGAGGGAGGCAGGACCCACAGGAGGCAGGCCTGTCGTGTTAAATATGAGTCGTTGGATGGAACAAATCGACGACTGAGATGTGATCTTGGGTATGAATGAGAATAATACAATGGCGGAGAAGGGTCAATGAGGGTCGTTGATCTGTAGAGATCAACGATTGAGGATTGGCCAAAGACATTTATGAAGCGGGGCACATGAATTTAACCAAAGTCACGAAAAGTAATCTGGACTGTCCAATCTAGACATGTGGATGGTCCAGATACAATCGGAGGCGTGCGATCGGCAAGGGGAAGAAACTGAATGGCGCCGATGCAATTGAGCAGTGGCTGTTGATCTGAGGATCAGGTCGACGGTGGGGAGTGAATCATAGGGGTTCAAAGGTGGAGGAAAGTGCTTATGATCGAAGCAAATAAGGGTCGTTGGATTGGAGATATGGCGGATAGATCCAACGGCGGAGGATCCATCAGGGAAATTCCAATCAGAAGGGGAAACAAATGCACCCGGAAAAAACTTGCGATGTGATATTGCGCAGGCCGTTTGATTAGCTTAAGATCAACAGCGGATATTGCTTTAAATCATGCACCGGTGGAAACCCTTTAATACTTATAAAAACCCAAAATTTTATGAAATGCAAAGGTTTTATGTTTTTGGGAGGGTTATATATATGTGGATTAGCTTGGCGCCCGTTTGCGGGGCCATTGGTTTATATGGAATGTGATAGGCCCAGGGCTTATACATAGAAAGGGCCAATCAGGATCGGGTCTTCGGGATTTTCAATCTACCCATTTTGATTTTCTCCGATGCGATTAGCGCTTCGGGACTTTAACTCTTGGTCCTGGGCGCAGGTTATATGGAGTAAAGTGGAGGGTGGGAGTTGATACAAATGGGGCTTAATCGCATCAGAACTTTGATGCGGGGCTTTTCAATCTACCCATTTATATTAAAAAAGATTGCTCGACCGGGTTTAGACCGAAACTTAGGAAAGTGGGTTTATTGAATTTACAAAGGGAAAAAATGCATCGGAGATGAGTTTTAAACAATGCTTAGTGCTGAATGCAGGCTATGTGGTTATATGAAATAATAATGAGATCAAGGGTTTATAAACAAAGGGCTTAATCACATCGAAGGTTTTAACATGGAAAATAGACCTACGCACTCTGATTTCTCCGATGCGATAAGTGCCAAATGGACTCAGCGCTTGGTTTCAGCACCAAGGCATATGTGGGGAAGTGGTTTAGGACTTAGCCCAAAGGGGCTTAAGGCTGCAATACAAAAACATATTTTTTATGAAATTTTCAGAGTTTTCTGATGGATTTGGGGGTTTCGAAAAAGTTCAAAAAGGGGTTTTAAACTTTGTAAAGTGGATTTTATGAAGGGAAAATGGAAATACATGGAAAATGGAGGAATTTCGTGGGGAAATAAAGGGGTAAAATGAAGGTTAGTTTTGAATTAGAGGGAGGGGAAAAATGGATTTTGCAGCATTTTTTCCTCTATGGAACTAGCAGAATTTTAGAGTTTGAAATGGAAACAGCAATGAATATTTAAAAAAAGGGCATGATGTCTTCATGAGTCTTCAAGAGATAAAAAATTAAGAAAGAAAAATTGTTTCTTGAAGGCTCCAAAAAATGATTTAGCCACCTTTTGATATAAAAATTTTTATAGGTGGCTAACAATGGCTCCACTTGGGGATGGTGTCTTCTTGAAGGCATCAAGAACTTCAGACTTGCATTCTCTGGGAGGCTGATTAGTGCCTTATCCATTGGGCTGCCTTTATTTACTTGGATGTTCTTCTTTTGCGTTGGAAAATATTAACATCCATGAACAAACAATGGATCTTCATCAACACAAGCTTTCTACCTACCCTATCCTACTGATCTAACATTTTTTATACTTTAGAGTGCACTTGGATTGGAAAACTCTTTTCTTCAACATTTTATTCTTTTGAAAGCATAAAACTAATCTAATTCTACTCCTTATTTCTCCATGAACTCAAATTAAATAGTTGAGTCCATACGATTCTCTACCTAATCTACCAATTTGTTAGGACTAAACAGTCTAACAGATTTTATTCTCTAATTTCTAAAACGGAAATTTAAAAGCATACAAGTCAGGATTGAAGAGTGTAACTTGATGCTGATCTATGGCATAAAAAACAAGTTGCACATAGATCTTATTTTGCAGAAAATTAAATCAAAATGGAAGGCTTTAAGATCTGAAAGTTAAAAAGTACTTCCTTCATCTTTTTACAGCTCTGTTTTTACTACTGTGTGAGCTGTTTTTTTTATAATTTGGTTCAGATTTTGAGCTGATTAGAACCAATTATTCCTCTGTTTTGACTCAGAAATTTAAAACATATTGGAGTCACTCTAGTTTTGAAAACTTAGGTTCAGATTTTGAGCATGTTTGAACCTTTTAATTTCTAGCCTAATCTACCTACTAATAAGCCAAGATTAAACTGTTTGGAAAATTGAATTCACTATCTTATCAGCAGTAAATTTAAAACTAATTAGTCAATATTAGGCTATATGACTAATTAGGAGTGTTTTTTTTAGGAGTGGCATTTAAGCTTGCACACTTTCATATTTGTTTCTCTTTTTGGTATGGGGTTGTACCTTCATTGTTTTTGCAATCTGCCCTCTGTTCTTTCTTTCATTGTTTTTGTATTTTGATTTTTCTAACTTTGAATGCAATGGTGGGTGAAATATTTATAATGAGAAAAAAGATAAAAAGGATTTCAAAACATGACATGGATCAAGAGAAGTAATGTTTAAGCATCCTGCCATTGACACGACCCCCAAACAATTCTTCTCCATTCAACTGTTGTAAGAAAAAGGCCTTATTACCAGCAGCTGAATGAATGAAGGGCCAAGCCATAAGTTATCAAATTTACCATGCTTGCCCTTGTCTTCTCTCCTTGAGTCCCACTTTAAAAAAATGTCCCCAAAATTAAAATTGTTGGCCTTTGTTCCTCTGTTAAAAATATTTTTAATGTTGTCCTGCTTAAGTATTGCTTTGTTATAAACCTCCTCTTTGGTCTGTTGAAGGTGAATAGTCTGATTTATCCTTCCGATCATGTCATTATCTTCAGTTTGGATCTCTTGAATCAACTTCATAACTGGTACACCAAAGCTGGTTGGAAAAATTGCATCAGTACCATACACAAGCTGGTAGGGTGACATGCCAATAGATTTCTTCAATGTCAATCTGTCAGCCCAAAGTGCATGCACAAGCTTTGTGTGCCAAGACTTCTTATTTTCCTCCAACAACTTCTTGATTATGTTCACTAAAATTTTGTTTAAGGATTCTACAAGTCCATTACCTTGAGGGTAATAGGCCATGGAATGCCCCAATGTTATCTGATACTTGTGAAAGAATTAAACCATCTTCTTTGATCCAAATGTTGTTGCATTATCAGTGATGATCTTGGTAGGACAACCAAATCTAGAGAGAATATTATTCTCCATGAACTTTATAATGATAGAATCATTGGCTTGCCTACAAGGGATGGCTTCTATCCATTTAGTGAAGTAGTATGTGGTAGTGAGAATCCATCTATGCTGGGCAGAGGATGGTGGATGGATTTCTCCTATGAAGTCAAGTCCCCACTATTGAAAAGGAGCTTCAACAGTGATTGGATGTAGAGGTAAGGATAGCAGCTTCCTTTTTCCTTCAAAAAGTTGACATTTATGACAGGCAATTATCATCTTGTGAACATCAAGAAAAAGAGTAGGCCAATAGTAACTATCCTTCAATATTTTGTTGGCTGTTGTCTTCTAGTATAAATGGCCTCCACACTCTCCTTCATGGAACTCGTGCTTAACCTTCTTGTTGGGACTCAGAAATTTCATATTTTCATCCACCTTTCCCTTCACTATTCCTTACATTTCATCATCCCATTAACCTTTCATCATATCATTTTCATAAATACATTTGGGTTTCACCTTCTTATTTTCCACTTTATTCATTTTTGTATTATAAGTGAATTTATGATTAAATATTAGAAAATATACATGTTTTTATATATATCTCTCAAGAATGTGTGAGCTTTGTAATGTGTAGGAGATATGTGAAGAATTAATTCCAAGAGACTTCTCAAATATCTCCTCCACCATATTAAGGAGATAATTATGCAAGCCTATTCCTAAGGAGAAGATCATGGAGGATTTGTTTGGCATATCTTATCCAAGATATGTGAGAGATGTGTGGAGGATTCAAAGGGATCATATTTTGTAATAATGGGAAAGTAGTTGAGAGTGCTTGAGAGAATAGTGGATATGTCATTATGAGATGGTTATCTTCTTCATGTATATAAGAGAGTGCTCTCTCTTCAAGTTTTAGAAGTTGACAAGTTTAGAAGTTCATAAGTTTTGAGTTTGGAGAGATAGTCTTGTAATTAGGAGAAGGAGATTATTAGCTTTGATTCATATTCTTTTATTGTTATGCTTTCATGATTTTTAATTTGATTCTTGTAATGTAATTTGAGATAGCTTTATTGTTGTGAGCTCACATATGTTGATTGTCATTCAACTCTTCACATGTTGTATTGCTTTTCCCTTATGCAATTTCCTGCTTTCCTAGTTAGTGTTTCAATGCCTTCCTAGATTAATTTGATTTCAGTAATTTAGATTAAATTAGTTCCACTTCGGTCCTGCATATATAGTGCATGTGCCTCGTAAGCCTATGAACATAAGATTGATAAATTAAATAGTTGGGCAAGTACTACAACAGAATTAAACGAACATATTTTCACCCAAACATTTTGGCGCCGTTGTCGGGGAGGCACGATGGATTGAAGTTTAGTTTGATTTTTCATGCAAGTGTGTTTAGACATGTTCCTAACTCCGAGGTGTTAAGGCGGTAAGACGTGGGGAACAACCTATGCATCGCATTTGAGATACCGTAACGGGCTCGACCTCTTATGGATCAGGGCATGTAGGGTGTGTTTACATTTATGCAAGTGTGTTTGATTTTCGCAACTGTGAAGAGTGTTTGATTAAGTTGTGTTTATGAATTCATGGTTCATGGTTGTAATTGAAGAATTCAATTACTAAATTAATGAGAAGTCCTTGTAAGAGGGTTTAATTGAGTATTTAATTCAAGATTATCTCTGTGGTATTTGTTTTTAATAAATTCATTTTTTAGTGTGCTGATTTGAAAGAGTTTTTGTGAACTAAAACCTTGTAAAAGGATTAAAAGCTCAGACAATTATTAGCACTCTATTTTTAGTATGTAAGAATTCCTTTTTCAACATGGTTTAACAATGAGTTTCAGCTTGGAACTACTCACTCAGATCCTAGCAAAAATCGGGATCTCTTCTTCCTTGGAAGAGGAGATCTTGACAAGAATTAAAGGTTCAACTACTCCCCAAGAAACAAACGAATATTCAACATCTGAAGAATCCTACATATCTGATGGCGAACAATCATTCGAACAGGAGATCGAGGAAGAACAATAGGAGTTACAGCATGATCTAAGTGAGAGAAACTGTGCCTATCAAAGCTTTATCGAACAATGGTTCCAGGTAAGTACTAGATTAGATTCATCTTTTTATTTTTTAGTTGATTTGCAGTTACAACAACTAGACTCATTCACTCTCGAATATTTTCATCCATCATTTAAAAAATTTCTACTGGATATATTGTTGTTACTGCTACGTGAATGGCTTCATTGGAAGTTTAATTACACGTAACTGATTTTTTTAATTAGTATAGAGTAGGTAGGCTTTCATTTTTAGTTTTTTCTTTCATTTTCAGTTTTGCTTTTACCTTGAATAAGTATGCTCTCCTCCACGCTTAGTGCGATCGCGAGGATCAGAAAATAAGGATGATTTAGACTAATTTCAGGAATAAATAAATTCATGTTTTGCAATATGCTTCATCAAAAACATCTTTCAATATGCAAATCATTGTGTCCATTTGTTAAAAAAAATTAAGTCTAGAGAAAGTTTAGTTTCTTTCTAAATTTTATTTTTTCATTGATTTAAAAAAAAAAAAAAAAAAAAAAGTTTAAAAACTAACCATTTTTGTTTTTGTAAAGATAGGGTTAATTTCATTTTTTTAGACTTTTAATAAAAATAAATAAATAAATTTCACGACCAAAAATAAAACAAATCATATAAAAAATTTTAAACAACAAAATAAAAACAATTAACAATAAAACAATCAAATAGAACAAACCCAAATAAAAAATAAAAATAATAAACAAATAAATAAATAAAAGAGCCAACCAACAGTCTCGAATTACAAGCCTGTTGCAGCTTTTTCATCGAGGAATCTTGACATATTTGAACAAAACCTCCTCAAGCCAGAGATAAGTGCACCCGGCATTGCCTGATATTTGCAGGAGTTCGGAAATTTTATACCAACACTAGGCCTCATGGCCTCCCTCATTAGAATACCTTCTAATCCACGACATGATGAGCATCCACGACTCAGTGGTAACGGAAGTTGATTTACAGTTAAACTCTCTGATTATGAGCTCCTAGTTCTTGAGAAAAAAGGCATCCCAACTGTAGATCGTTCCGCGTTTTCTGGATTGTAACTACTGCCACGAGGCTGACTACATAAACCCTATCATAAATAAAAAGAAGCGGAGCTGGCGTAGTTATTAATAAAAACATTTTTTTTTTTACGATTGACAGGAGAAGAAAAATGCACATTGTGAGCAGAAGGGAACAAAATCTTGAAAATCCGGACTTTTTATGAGGAAGAGATCACACCAAGATACACAAAATAAGGAGGAGATAAAAATTTGATTTTGCAGTTATTAATCCAAGAATGGAGGAGGCAGTTTAGCCAGATTTCAGGAACTAACTCCCGATTTCTCTGCATGCACAGATTTGATACCTAATTTTTTTCTATTAAAAGCATGATCTGGGCGTAGAAGGTAGAGGGATACTTTTGGTCAACCATTTGGAAATGCACATTTGGAGCGATTACATGGACAGATGGAACCCACAGCAGCGTCCAGACTCCCTTTACCATTAACGCAGAAGATGCAGGGAATCAGTCACCACTTTAGTTGTCGTCAGATAGCCAGCGATGCACGGAGAGATTCAACGTTTTTGTATTCAATATTGAGACTGACGTCTATCTAAGTTCAATACGGTGGGAATCATTCTAAATCAGGCCCTCGGACTTAATCCATCAACAGGGTTTATGCAATGACAGACATACAAATCAATGAAGCTTGGAAGCCTCTCAATTGCTGCACGCATTGGTCTTCTGCTTCCGATCCTTGCAATCCACAATGATCCATTGTTGTGGGGATATGATGCACACAAGTTTAACGCATCATGTTTTGGTGAAGGAATTGCAAAAGCCGAAAAGCATCCATTCACATTCATGCCGTTTGAGATTGGCCCAATGATATGCGTGCGTCAAAATTTTACAAGTTGATAGATTTATTCTGGATATTCTCCAGCTCCTAGATGCACACAGTCATAAAAGAAATATTGAAGCAGTTGCTGAAGACATTAAATAACTTCGTTTTAATACACATTTCAGTGTCAGATCCGAGAAAATTTTGGTACAGTGCGCAGATTCGAGAGGAGTTCTGCCGCAAAGCCACAATATCCAGAAGTTGCCGTGAGAATTTGCCACAATTACAGTTTTCGTGACCAGTTCAAAAACAATCACTCTTCATTGAAAGCTTGAAATCCATGAGTTCTTCCAAAGATCAACGACATGCCATCCATGGGTAAGTTAATGATCTGTGAGCAATTTAAAATAAAAATTTTGAAAGTCACGTGGGCTTGTTTAAAAAATAAATAAATAAATAAAACAAAACCAAACAAAATCGTTGATGGGTTTGAAAGAAAATCAATAAAAACTTTTCATTTTAGTGTTAGTTTACTTTTAAGATTTTTCTTTATTAGTTTAAAAAAAAAAAAAAAAATTGTTGATTTGTTAAAAAAAAAAAAAAAAACACTCAAAATAACTAATTAAAAAAAAAAAAAAAAAATTGCCTTCATTTATTTACGTATACATTCATAAATTCAACAAATTCCTCCCCAAAAAGATACAAATGCCTTTTCAAATTTTTATTTTAATGATTTTTATGGATCAACCTTGTTGCAAAACAATAAAAACACACTGAAAAAAAACATTACGCAATCAAATGATTAAATTGCATGAGGACATGTAATATTTCTAGTTGGGGGGAAATAAAAGTATGTTGGATTTTATCATTCATTTTAAAGTGAATTTGTGGGCAAGAGTTAGGATGCATATACTAACAAATGAAATGATATTGGTGTTATGTGTAGGTCAACGAGAAGCTTATGCAGAAAGCTCAACATTATGATGCAACACCCTTTTCATCCACAATTAGTGTAACTTCGAAAAATAATTTAAAAAATGGACATTTCATAAATTCTTGAAAATGAGCTAATTTTTTTTTGAGTCACTTCATACAGGAATGATCGATGGAGATGGCACACAAATGTGACAATTTTTATGCAGGAATGGTGCTAAGTTTTTCATAGTTGAAGGCAATCTAATGCAAAAGTGATTTTTCGAAATCACAATGAAACATGCATCATTAGACGCTTGAAGGAACTAATTCTTCACTGCACATATCATGACATTTTCCACTACACAAAAAAATCCTTTTGTGTCATGATTACTCACCTTTTTCCTTCCAAATGCCTAGACCATCCTTGTGTTGAAGCCCATTTTCCATTACCTTATCTTTCACGACTTCATGCACGCCTATTTTTCTGAATCGCATACATTCCTTTATCCTTTTCAGTTTATTTTTTCCTTTTAGTTTTCCTTCTGAATAAAACTCATTCCCTTTCCATGATTACATTTCCTTGTTTTCCTAGCCATGCTGATCCACACTGCTTGCCCGTGAGTTCTTTCCATTTATAGTCCTACCAAATCTTTTTGTACAAACTCGCGTTGACTGATGTGGGATTCCTTAAGGCCCACCTTTCAACAAGTCTTGCCCCATCGACTTCAGCACCTTATCTGGAAAATAGACTAGAGTTCCTTTTGGGTACCTTGAGACTTGCATGCCTCAATGGCAAGTTCTCTCGCTGACAATCATGGGAATACATCAATGTCCCTTGATCGTCAAATATTGCAAATGGCTCGACGTCAACCCCTCTATTCGCATTTCGCAAGATGTACTGGGGTACCTTGGCACTCATTGACATCAATGGTGAGTTTGCCTCGCATTGGTTAACGACATGCATCAATGGCCGGTAATCCAATGATTTCTCTTCATGCTTGACATCAACACATTCTTTTGCATGATTAGACTTGTACCAAGAAGTTTTGTAGCAGGTGAAGATTATGCACTCTTACACGACTCCCTCAACAGTTACAACATCATGAATTCTGATATATGAGAGTACCACAGTTCCACTTTCAGTGTTTATCTTTTCCATGATTCAGCATCAGCAGTTCAAATTCCTTCATTTCCCAAGATCCAGTTACAACAAAATCAGTCACATTTTCCTGATCCAGCAGCAGCAGCAGCTACATTCCTATTGCATAGTTCATCATTCTTGGGTAAGTAGAGGTATGTTGTTTTCTAATCTTTAATCATGCAATTCCTTATATGCTAACTTGAATATTTTGGAAAATTCCCTCACCATGCTACATTTCCTTTCATGAGCCATGTCAAGTTGCAACCAATTCAGTTGGGGGGGGAACTATATTCATTACATATTCACTACCATGATTCCATTTCTTCACCACTATCACTCCATTTTTTTTTATCTCATTTACCATTCACCAACATTTCTTTTCCAACGATACTTTGTTGCACTTTGCTTCATACGCATCAATATACATATTGGCATACTTCATGAATATTACAAAATGGCTTCCTTATGCACATTGATAGCTTATGATTTCCAGTGAGTGTTTACATTATTATTGCAGCAAGAGAACAGAAAACGAAATGAATGTTGCTAACACAAGAACCAACATTCTTTGTATTCATGAGAACCAACCATAAGAAAAGAGAACAGAAAACGAAATGAATGTTGTTAACACAAGAAACAACATTCTTTGTATTCATGGTTGTCACACAAGAACCAACCATAAGAAAATGTAAGTTGTTACTCATGTCTTTCACATATCCTGGAAACATTCATTATTAAAAGACATCATCATGTAAAGCCAAAGTTCAAGATGCCAAATGTTCTTAAAGAGACCCATGCATGGTTGCATGAGGACATGCAACAAGTTCAGTTGGGGAGGATGTTGGGACTCAGAAATGTCATATTTTCATCCACCTTTCCCTTCATTATTCCTTACATTTCATCATCCCATTAACCTTTCATCATATCATTTTCATAAATACATTTGGGTTTCACCTTCTTATTTTCCACTTTATTCATTTTTGTATTATAAGTGAATTTATGATTAAATATTATAAAATATACATGTTTTTATATATATCTCAAGAATATGTGAGCTTTGTAATGTGTAGGAGATATGTGAAGGATTAATTCCAAGAGACTTCTCGAATATCTCCTCCACCATTTTAAGGAGATAATTATTCAAGCCTATTCCTAAGGAGAAGATCATGGAGGATTTGGTTGGCATATCTTATCCAAGATATGTGAGAGATGTGTGGAGGATTCAAAGGGATCATATTTTGTAATAATGGGAAATTAGTTGAGAGTGCTTGAGAGAATATTGGATATGTAATTATGAGATGGTTATCTTCCTCATGTATATAAGTTCTCTCTCTGATTTTAGAAGTTGACAAGTTTAGAAGTTCATAAGTTTTGAGTTTGGAGAGATAGTCTTGTAATTAGGAGAAGGAGATTCTTAGCTTTGATTCATATTATTTTATTGTTATGCTTTCATGATTTGTCATTTGATTCTTGTAATGTAATTTGAGATAGCTTTATTGTTGTGAGCTCACATATGTTGATTGTCATTCAACTCTTCACATGTTGTATTGCTTTTCCCTTATGCAATTTCCTGCTTTCCTAGTTAGTGTTTCAATGCCTTCCTAGATTAATTTGATTTTAGTAATTTAGATTAAATTAGTTCCACTTCGGTCCTGCATATATAGTGTATGTGCCTCTTAAGCCTACGAACTTCGGATTGACAAATTAAATAGTTGGGAAAGTACTACAACAGAATTAAATGAACATATTTTCACCCAACACTTCTCTGCATCATACTCATGCAAAAATTTAAGCAATATCCCACTTGCATTTTTCTAATAAAGACATTTATCTATAATGCAATAGTTTACAACTTTTAACTTCAGAAACCTTGCCTTTGTTTTTGATAAACCAGGAGGTGTATTAAAATTAAGAAAAACATAAAGAATATCAACATACCAAGAGGAATTCATAAAATGATCTTCAACAATGGGAGTTGAGACTTCCTCTTGATCATTCAAAGCATTGATCATACTAATATCAAGAACTTCAAAATTGGATTCAGCCATTAATCTAGCTAGACCTTGGCCTTTGATGAGTTTAGTGGGTTTTATTTCTAGATCATATTCAAGAATAACAGCAATCCACTTACCTCTCTTATCATCTAGATCTTGTGTTAGAATGTCTTTCACAACTGAATTTGGGACAAAGGAAATGATGTGTGAGTGCAAGATGTATACTCTAAAGTCTTTTAAAGCTTTAACCAAAGCAAAAGCTTGCTTTTCCATAATGTTATACTTCAAAGGAGAATTCCTCAAAGCCTTGCTAAAGAATGCAATAGGCTGCTCTTGTCCTTGTGGATTTTTCTGTAAAAGGACAGTAGCTATTGTATGTTCTAATGCGAATGAAAAAATATAAAAATATTTTGAAAAATCAGGACTTATTAGAAACGGTGTTTTGGTTAACGCCTGTTTCACCAGCTCAAAGGACTTCTTTTCTTCCAAGGTCCATTTTACCCCTTGCTACTTCTTTAGCATGTTTGTAATATTTCTAAGAAGCTCAGCCAGGTTGGGGATGAACCTTCGCAAGAAATTAATATTTCCAATGAAAGATTGCAATTCCTTGATGTTTCTAGGGTGAGAGATTTGCAGTATGGCCTTAATCCTCTTTCGATCTATCTTAATAACCTCTTATAAAATAATGTGCCCAAGAATTTTACCTTCTTGGAGACTGAAAAGTGTTTTCTTAGGGTTCAAAGATATCCCAAACGTTTTGCATTTCTCGAAAAATTTTCTCAAATGTTCCAAGTGCTCTTCATCTGTCTTTGAAAAAATAGAAACATCATCCAGATATATAATGATGAAGTAGCCCAGTTCTTCCGAGAATGCTATGTCCATGGCTCTCTGAAAAGTTTCTCCAAAATTCATTAGACTAAAGGGAATTTTCACATACATGAAAGTACCCCAAGGTGTAGTAAACGATGTTTCATCAATGTGGACTAATATCTAATTGTACCCTGAATAGCTATAAAGCAAAGAAATTATTTTTGAACCAACTACCCTTTGTAAAAAACGGTCCATCTTAGGTAAAGGGTAGTTGTCCTTGAGTGAAGCTTTTTTTAAGTCTCTAAGTCTATACAAAGCCTGATCTCTCTTGTTTTCTTCCTAACTAACACCAGATTAGACACCCATTCAAAATATCTAACAGGGACAATAATACCAGCTTCATACATTTTCTCGATTTCCTTCTCAACCAAAGGCAGCGGAATAGGGTTTATTCTGCACAGTTTCTGTTTGAATGGTTTTTGGTTTTCCTTGAGAGGGATTTTTTGTTGTATTATTTCAGTGTCATAGGATTTAAGATGTTCGTAACTCGATGCAAAAACATCAAAAAATTCTTTAAATAGCTCTATATATTTGAGTTTAATGTGAGCTAGTAAATTTTTAGACAGTTTAATCATCATAGGTTTAAGTTCACTGCCTATATTGCACTCTTCCACATCAGTCTCTACAGGCTCCAGTTTTGGCTTCTTGGCCACATCATTAAAATCAAACAACTCTTGTAAAGGGACCAGACCCTTAGGCAAACTCTGATCTTTAGATTGTAGGGTTTCTAACTCCTCTGTTTCTAACTCTGCACTCATCTATGTTTTGTCTTCAAGTTTGCTAGACAATATATTAATATTGGCAACCTTAGGAGACTGTTCTTCTTCACCAAGAAAATTTTCTTCACTATTGCAGTCTGTTTCATAATCTGAATCTAAAATGTGTAGTTCAAATTCATTTCTGAATTGCATGAAGTCTTCTATTTGTTTGTCTCCGTCAAACACTTGCCAATATTTTTCGTTATCAGGAACGGTTGTATGAATTTAATCTGAGTTGTGCATTCTTTGGTTTCTTATGGCATTAAGCATGTTCTAGCTGCAAAATCTAAGCTGTGGGCCGCGTTATTTCTTTTTCTTGGGACAAAAATCAATTGGGATTCCTCGAAGGTTTTTAAAAGATCCACGACATAGTTTCAGTAGGCCCTAAGTCTTGGGTGATTTGTGTTGTATTCCCCGTTGACTTGCCTAATAATTAACTCTGAATCCCCATGCACTCTAATTCTTTCAGCTCCTAATTTTTTCAACAAATGCAATCCTAATAGAAGGGATTCATACTCCGCTATGTTATTCGAACACTGAAAGATTAATCTACAAGAAATGCTTTTTTTGTGGTTTTTTTCAGTGTTACGAATCCAGACACCTGCACCAACATTGGTTCTAGTGCATGACCCATCAAAATACATACTCCATAGAGGACTAGTTTCAGGTTCCTTCGTTTGATTACTGTCCTCTTCAACAAAAAATTTTTTGTTTCATTCTTGAATATCAAAACTCTGTTGAATCTCTTTTAATTCCTCAAGTTTTTTAATGCATTGAGGAACATTTTGTTGAATCTCAAGGTTAAAAAGCGATGGATGTAGGATTTGTAGTTCAAGACCTATGTTTGGTTTGATAAAGTTTTCAAATGCAACAAACTGTTTTGACACTTATGTGGTGCTTACCTCCTCTTATCTATTGGCCATCAGTTCATTTAAAGTGACTTCATTGAATTTTTCATTGTTAAACAAGATAAAATAATCGAGGCCTGTATTTACAGAATACAAAGGAGAGTTTTGTGGTCTGTCTTGGCTTGTAACCATGTACTGCATATGTGACTCCCTGTACAATCTTCTGGATTGATTAAACATAGGGATAGTCGCATAGGTAATGTCCATCTGCATAGTCCCTTATAACTTAGCCCCCCAAGATCTTGATAATAGCATTCCATACTTTGGGGGCACATTAGCCACAACAACATTCATGACTAAGAATTTGGCTGGAATCTGTGCTAAGTTAACGCAGAGGTCTTTAATTAATCCTAAACATTTTACTCTGCTTGAGTCAAAGGAGTAAAGGTCTTTATAAGGTCTGTCGATTTCTAATCCTAGGCTCTCCATTACAAATTTGGGCATTAAATTGTGAGAGGCCCCGGAATCATGCATAGCATTGTGCAAAATCTTGTCATGAACATTTAAAATTACATAAAAGGGAGGAACAGGTCCCTCTTGATACCTACCTTCAATATTTGGACCAAAAATAAGCTTTGGCTAGTCATAATTATGATTGAATGTGTCATTATTGTCCTCTATGTTTAAAGCCTTCAAAATTTGGGTCCTATATACATTTTGGGTAGCTAACTCAGTCAGGGGAACAGAGATTTTAATTTTGGAAATTTTCTGCTCCAGGCTTAAAGGAATTTGATTCTTTGAAATGCTTGTCTCAACCTTGTTAACTACCACTCTATCAGCAAAATCTGTTTGCTGATTTGTTCTATTTACATTTGACAAAATAGTTTTAACAGGAGTACTAGCTAAATTGTTAGTACTACTAAGGTCTGCACTCTGTTTATCATTGTTTTGAGTGCCTTTATGTTTTCCTTTATCAGAATTCACAACTACTGTCTTGTATTTTTGTTTTACAATTTTCGGCTTGTTTACAGTGCTTCTTTGTGAAGATTTGTCAGAGGTTTTGGTGTTGGGAGTTTGTTGATTGGTTTTTCTTCGAAGGTCATACTCTCTTTGAGACTCTATGATGACATTTTCCATGTCTTGATAATAACTCTCATCATCATCTCTTTTTTCATCATAGGGTGCGTAAAGACCTTGTTTCCTATCATAATGAATCTCAAAGTCATCATTATCTACTCCCAACATGTTGATATCATCTTCCTCTTTTGGTTCATCTGTTTCCTCAACCTCACTCACATAGTTTTGATAAAAGGGAGGAGTGATCTATTGATCATCTTCCCTAGGTCTGTTTGGAGGTTGGTTCCTTCTAAAATTCTGATTTTGGTTCTGGTTTCTATTTTGAGGAGCAGTTTGGTTTTGACTTGCTTGTGCTCTCTTAAGGATGCTCATTTTCTTCATCATCTCCTCCATCATTCTTTCCATTTTGAGTTGGAATAAGAAGTTTTAGACTCTTATCTAAAGGACACTCTCTTCTCATTTTTCATTCTTGCTCTTTTCTCCATCAAGTTAACTTCCATAGCAAGAGCTCCTTTTTGCATATCCTCAAGAGTTGCAGGATCTCTCTCTCTCAACTGATGGGCCATCTCAGGATCAAACCCTTCAGGAAAATTATTTAGAGCTGAGCCTTGTGGAGGTTTTAGATCTGGGGGAAGTGCATTATATACACTATTAAATCTCGTACAATAAGCTTGTACACTTTCCCCAGTGTTTCTGTGGAGATTCTTGTAATCAAAAAGTATTTGGAGAGGACTCTTCTTCACTTCCCATTTTTTTAAGAATGTCTGATGGAAGGCTTGGAGATCATTTATACTATGGGGGGCTAAGCCTTCAAACCATTTTCTTACTTCTCCCCCCCATACTTTGAGAAAATAGTCTTATTTTGACAGATTCATCATCAATTTCATTTTTGTCAAAGTAGTCATTCATCTTATCCACATGTTGTGATGCAGTTGTAGCATTACTAGCATCATATAATGGTATTTTGGACTGATAGTCCTGTGGAATATTGAATAATGGTACAGGAAGGACTAAGGGAGCATACCATGCTGCCATGATATGTGGTGGAGGTGGATTCACAAGAGGTGGATTAACAAGAGAAAAAGTGGGTTGAAGTGGAGTGGTTTGAATAGTGGATGTAGGATGAATAGATGTGGATGGACCAGGGATAGATTGCTGAGCTGGCCTTGGATGAGAGACACCTAAATTGTGAAGGAAATGAAATTAGGTGGTGTTGTTTCTCTACTACCAGGATGTTCACTTTGTTCAGGTGATGAAAAGTGAAGACTCAAAATCTAGCTGATCTAAATCATCAAGAGACCTAGTTCTAAATGGATTTCTTAAGTCTACTTGTGATTGTTGTAGAGCTGCAAGATTTTCAAGAACTGAATTAGCTCTCAAGGGTGATCTGAAAACAGTTGAAAATTTTATCTTAAGAGACTTCCTAAGGATACTTTCTAGGTTATCAACTATCTCAGGTGTATTTGGGTCAGGACAGGCTCTAGTATGAATCTTTCTAGGAGCCACTATGATGTGTTTTTAGACCCAACTAAATAAGAAAAGTTCAACTATATATGACAGTATTTAAGAGTTTAACTAATCAGTCTTACAAAAATTTTAATCCTACAGTCCTCTAACTGAGTTTAAATGATATTACAATGATAAAGGTTCTTCCCAGTGGAGTCTTAAGGTATTTTTAGGATTGTGGAGTCGCCAAGTGGAAGTTTTTAGCTCTTTTGGAGGTAAAAGGTTTTATGGTCCACCATCATGTTTATTAAATACCAATCTAAAATATTTTTGGGTTTTTTGAGTTATTTTTCAGACCTACTGGTTGTTAAGAGTGTCCTAAATCTGTTTCAAAACTTAGCTATGATTATGAGACAGAGATAGTCTACTCTTATGGCTAAGCTAGCTAATCATTCAAGGTTAGATAAAATATTATGAGAATCCTAGGGTTTACCTAGTTTTTCACTGATTCAAACAAGTTTACCATGATTACCATTAGTTGGTAGTGCCTGAAAAGGCTGCTTTTTACTCACAAGGTTTTATGAAGTTTTTAAGGGAACCTAAGATGAAAATTCGACTCAAGTCCCCAACGGAGTCGCCAGAGATGTTAGCTCCCTATAATCAGCAAGATTGGAAAAGTCCGACTGCAGGGAGAAACACTATTTCAACCACTTTGGGATTCTAGGATCTAGCCCTCCTAAATCCGGAGAGGGATCTCTCCAATAAGTGAAAAGATGGATTTATCTTTCAAGTTTTGGGTATTGATATTAGGATAGTTATGAAGTCCGAGGGCTTTTGTTTGTTTTGGATGGTTGAGCATGATTATTACTTGAGTGGAAAGTTCTAAAATGGAAAGAGTTTTAAAGGTGTGAAGTTACAAGTAATCAGAAAAAGCTTTGGCTGAAAAGATAGATATAACACTGGTTTTTAGTCCATTGGGCTATGGAGTCATAATAGGGTTTAATTGAAACAACAAGGAGCAAGAGTGTTCCATGGCGCAAGTCATCTATGTCTAAGGATCTCTTTAAAGTTGATTTTATGGAATGATATGATACAAAAAGAAGGGGAAATTAAATAAATGAAGAACAACGGGTAGCCTAAGATCTGGTAAGTACTTGAAACTAGCCAGCTTTTGACATACACTTAAGAAAGACATAAAAGTAATATAAGATCTGGTAATTACTTCGAAACTAGCCAGCTTTTGATGCACTTTCAATAGAAAACATTTAAAAACACGAAGGGAAACTTTAAAAGCAACTGTTGGAGAAGAAACTAGAGGGTAGGGCTCACCATAGACCTCCCTAGCTCTGCTTTACTTGGTAAAATTTCAAGACAAACACATAAGATAACAAAGAATGGTCTAAGATAATGTAAGGACTTTGAACCTAGCCTGATTTCAACACACTCTTAGGGAAACTTTCAGCCAATCTTTGGGGATACAACTAAAGGACAGGGCTCACCATAACTTCCTTACTTCATCTCTACTTAAGATAAACTAAAAATAACATTCAAGAATAACAATAAGCCTAGACAATAGGACGAGGGAACGCCAACATTCCTAACTGCTTGAACTGAATTAAATCATTCCTAACCAACACAATTTGGAAGAAAAAATTTAGATAAAGCTTATCAGTCAGAGAAGGGTATTGATATACAGTAAATCCTAACTCTGTGCTTGTTGTTCTTTATCAGATAATATGGAGGAAGTGAAAACAGAAATAAAATAACGATTTACAATAAGAAAAACATCACTGTTGACATAGACCAGGATCCCATAAATTAGCTTGTATTGATGCTTCAAACCAGTTTCAGCTTTAAGTCCAATTTTTCAGTTCAGAAATCATCTTCACTTCTCAGCCTAACTTATTTAATCACAAGAAGAGCTTCAAGAGCCTGTGAACACTATTTACAAGTAGAAGTTTCAAGCTCAAGTATATTTCAAAGTTCTGCAACCAACATTTTCTCATCTTCTACAGGAGTATTTATAGAAGAAATGAGGAGGTGGGATCTGATAAAAGAACCCCTGGGTTAATTAATATAGACTTTAATACTTCTTGGCCTTTGATGGGCTCAATGAATAAGCTTACAGATTTTCTGTCTGTATTAATTGTTTTACATTTAAGAATTAAGCGAGCTTTTGTTGACTTTAAGGCTCTGTTTCGTGTTGTGATAACTCTACTGATATTTTTTTCATTAAGTTCCTTTAGCAGAATTAACTATTCGGCTGCGCTGAGGAAAATATCTTCTATTTTGATCATAACTCGGCCTCTGTTGACTGCTTTGAGGCTACATGTGGCATTAGGTAGCTGAGAGGAATCAATTGGCCTTTGTTTTGGTGGTGGAGACATTTTTGGTGGATAAATGTTTATGATTTGTCTTTAATTGTGTTTTAATTCGGAGGATTAGGCTTTTGATTTTCGATCTTAGTTGTAATCCTCCAAAACTGTGAAAACAGTCTTCAATCTTCTGTTCTGTTGTGTTTTTTTCTTCAACTCTGATACTCTTTCGATTATTTTATGTATTTTTGTGTCTTGTTGATGTGCAGGTGCCGCAAAGAGTTCATATGGCATCAATTCCCATGAAGCATTAACGAGACATGAAGTTTGAACCCTGTGGAGTGATCTTTCTATATGCACAAAGGCATGAGGGATCATCATCCCCAGCCTTTGGTTTTCCTTTGATATAATGGAAAAACCATTGAAACTTGCAAAACACACACAAATGTTATAAAATCCTGTGTTATTGGGTAAAAATTCTTTAGAGGTTGTGGGGAGGAACGTGGCTGTTGGTTGGCAACATCCAATGGTGGAGATCTGTGTGCGAAGGTCAAAGGGAAGTGGTTTGATGAATGAGCGGTGAAAAATTATATCAGAGACGTTGATCTATAATTTGACCAAGAAAATAAATGGTCGGGATTGGTTGTGAATTAACAGTGTGAAGGGGTCACATTGTTTGGAAAATAGAAGAAAATGCGAAGAAATGGGGTTTAAAACCCTTTAGAGAAGAAGAATGGTTAAAAATAAAGTTGGGGGTTTGGGATGATCGTGGGCCGTCAGATGAGACCAGGCCACGAGATCAACGGTGGAGATTGCATGTCAAAAACCTTTGGAAGGGGTGGAGGGTAATAGCATAAGGCCAGATTAGATCAGAGCCATTGATTTGCAGAGATCAACGGTGGGAGGCGTGCATGATGAAACATAACAGAAAAGAGGGAAAGTGGTTTCAGGGATGAAAACCATGGGTTTCACGCAGTGAAAAGGCGGGGAGGCAGTTTTTCCTTTTTGAACGCGATATGCATTCCTGCCTAACACATGGCTTCAGAAAGCAGCTCATATCACGTAGCCCTCAGGAAATTAACCTTCGCGTTGAAAGTTATGTGATATAGAATGTAGGTCGTTAGATCTGGGGCCTCAGATCTAATAGTGGGGGAGCGAGCGCGATATGGATATGATGCGCAGGTTATAGTAGGTGGGGTGGTTTTATTACGGACTGTCTGATCGAGATATCAACAGTGGAGATCAAACCTGGAGGGAGGCAGGACCCACAGGAGGCAGGCCTATCGGGTTAAATACGAGCCGTTGGATGGAACAAATCAACAGCTGAGATGTGATCTGGGGTATGAACGAAAATAATACAAGGGTGAAGAAGGGTTAATGAGGGCCGTTTATCTGTAGAGATCAATGGTTGAGGATTGGCCAAGAAATTTATGAAGCGGGGCACATGAATTTAACCAAAGTCGCGAAAAGTAATCTGGATCGTCCAATCTGGACACGTGGATGGTCCAAATACAATCAGAGGCGTGCGATCGGTGGGGGGAAGAAACTGAATGGCACCGATGCGATTGAGTGCTGACCATCGATCTGAGGATCAGATCGATGGTGGGGAGTGAATCAGAGGGGTTCAAAGGCAAAGGAAAGTGCTTAAGATCGAAGCAAATAAGGGTCGTTGGATCAAAGATATGGTAGATAGATCCAACGGCAGAGGATCCCTTGGGGAAATGCCAATCGAAAGGGGAAACAAATGCACCTGGAAAAAACTTGCGATGCGATATTGCGCAGGCCATTTGATCAGCTTCAAATCAATGGCGGATATTGCTTTAAATCATGCACCGGCGGAAACCCTTTAATGCTTATAAAAACCCAAAATTTTATGAAATGCAAAGGTTTTATGGTTTGGGGTGGGTTATATATATGTGGATTGGCTTGGTGCCTGTCTATGGGACCATTGGTTTATATGGAATGCGATAGGGCCAAGGATTATACATAGAAAGGGCCAATCGGGATCGCGCCTTCGGTCTTTTCAATCTACCCATTTTGATTTTCTCTGATGCGATTAGCACTTTGGGAATTTAACTCTTGGTCTTGGGCGTAGGTTATATGGAGTAAAGCGGAGGGCGGGAGTTTATACAAATGGGGCTTAATCGCATCGAAACTTTGATGTGGGGCTTTTCAATCTACCCATTTATATTAAAAAACATTGCTCCGGTGGGTTTAGACCGAAACTTAGGAAAGTGGGTTTATTGAATTTACAAAGGGAAAAAATGCATCGGAGATGAGTTTTAAACAATTCTTAGCGCTGAATGCGGGCTATGTGGTTATATGAAATAATAATGAGATCGAGGCTTTATAAACAAAGGGCTTAACCGCATTGGAGGTTTTAACATGGAAAATAGACCTGCACACTCCGATTTCTCTGATGTGATAAGTGCCAAATGGACTCAGCACTTGGTTCCAGCACCAAGACATATGTGGGGAGGTGGTTTAGGACTTAGCCCAATGGGGGCTTAAGCTTGTAATACAAAAACGTATTTTTTATGAAATTTTCAGAGTTTTCTAATGGATTTGGGGGTTTCGACAAAGTTCAAAAAGGAGTTTTAAACTTTGTAAACTGGATTTTATGAAGGGAAAATGGAAATACATGGAAAATGGAGTAATTTCATGGGGAAATAAAGGGGTAAAAATGAAGGTTAGTTTTGAAGTGGAGGGAGGGGAAAAATGGATTTTGTAGCAGTCTTTCCTCTATGGAATTAGCAGAATTTCAAAGTTTGAAATGGAAACAACAACAAAGATTTAAACAAAGGGCATGATGTCTTCATGAGTCTTCAAGAGATAACATTTTAAGCAATAAAACTTGTTTCTTGAAGGCTCCAAAAAATGATTTGACCACCTTTTGATATAACAAATCTTATAGGTGGCTAACAACCCTGTCATTTGGTTTACCAATCAGCCAAATTACGAGACACTAACAATTTCATATGACATTTCAACAGAAAAATACATGTAAAATATGGCCCATAAGATGCATAACAAGAAATACAAGCCTCCAATGAATAAAATGTCTCAATAAGAGGTGCTGCAACTATATAGAAAAGCTAGAAAACCCTTACAACGTTATTTTATTGGTTCTCCAACAGAAATATATTATACATCAGATATAGAGCTAATATGTGCATCAAAAGTTAGATCTATATCAAATCCATGCACTATACAAGCTCCTCTATAGAACCCCTCAAGGGTTTTCAGCAAAACACTAAGTACAAGTTTTAGATATGAGATCTAAGACTGCAGATCTACTAAAAATTATAGATCTGGAAAGTGTGGCTGATCTGATATGATCAATAAAATAGCCTCCTCCAATAGATCCTCAAAGTGAAGGGCATATCCCCATCACTAGAAATTCAACTCTCCAAATGGTGTGCTAAACCACCCTGCAACTCCTCCTACAGAAATAATGCAAATCTGGAAGTAAACCACGCTGTAGGGATCGAAATAAGGTTGGCCTAGTGCCAAGATCTGAAAATGAGCTCAATTCCCCCCAATATTGTCCTCCCAATGAAGTGGAAACCTCCTCCACTGAAAAGGAGCACTGAAATGGCCTATATCTAGAGATTTAGTTGACACTTGGTGTAGCTTGCAAAAACAACCAAACCCTCAACAGGATCTGCACTGTAGTTGAAAGAAGAAGCTTGGTCTTAAGCCAGATAGTGGAAAATGTAGTGCAAGACTCCTCCAAGAGCTACTCAATGGACAAGGTGGGATTCCTGATCAGGAACACACTGTGCTAAACAACACTCTATCTTAACTAAACAACAAGAGAAAGATATATGTCTAAACAGACCATATATTCAGAAATATCATATACATCAACAACCTCCATATGGCTTCCATCCTCTTCCTTAAATAGAATATGAGCTTTCAAACCCTAAGCCCCATCCAAAAATATCACTACATTCACACAATGCATCTCTATCTAAAACTATGTTGTACCTCATTGATGGACACTCATCCATGACAGCGATGTAGATTTGGTCAAGGTTCACCCAGTCAAAGTGATCCAGCCCCTTTCTCACCAAGGGTGCTTCAAATAAGCTACCAAGATTTGTCTCTGTCACAATTGACATTGATTTATTCATTATTAAGGAGAAATATGGACCTCATTTGCCCTCTTATTCTTTAAACAAAGCAATAAAAAAAATGAATATTCCAATTAGGCCATGACTAATTGCGAATATTATAGTCCTCCCTTCCCAAATGTTTCTTTTCCTCAAGAAACTAACAAGGTGAGTGCTGCAAACCTCCATCATTGGTGACACCAAAATGTGATAATCTTCCCTCATAAGCGAAGTGTTCACCAATCCATCCCTCCATGAATTGCTCCTCCAAAGTTCTCATGAGATGTAAATAACCCACCCCATAAGGAGACAATAGCTCAAATGAAACAAACATGGTTTTCCCAACGTTCTCTCTGAAACATGTAGCATAAGGTACATGGAGAATATATATCCCATAGGGCACATACATACCTCCCATCCTCCCCCCATACATTCCCATAAAAATTACAAGTACATCATCAATGTATGGGATCAAAACTACATACATACAAACATAAATTTGTGCATATGGAGGTGGGTCATAGTCCCACATGTGGAACCAACGTAGTGCATCTCCTGACTGCATTAGATCATGATGTGGTAAGTGGTTTGCCCACTAATTACTTGCTGCCCAAGTCATCACACTATGGCTGAAAGTGTGACATATATTTGGTGCCTTAGGATTGCACCCATCATGAAACAAAATATCCCTTTGCCCTCCAAGGGAGTGGCCATGTTCAGAAATTTTTGTGGCCCAAAGTTGGCCATAAATTTTATAAGGTATATTACTCCTTATTATTGTTATGTCCTGCATATACATGGTGAAAGAATGCAAACAATAATCAAATGAAACATTATTTACATGATCATATTCTTCACCAAAATTCCTCCTAAACAAATTGAGTGGTGCATAGATCTATCTCCCCTCTCAAAAGGAGAAAGAGATGGCTGAGTTAACCTTTTTATAGAGTTATTTTGTTGTCCAACCTCCACATTTCATGCATCTTTGAAAATGTTGATATAGTTCTCCTTCAAAGCCCTTCCAAGTGTATCTTCTCATGATGAAGTCGTAGAATCTCATGGAATATGTGTGGCTGAAAAAGAACTCTTCATAAGCTCTTTGTAGTAACTTCTCCTTGAGATTGGAGGGTCTAGATAAGAAGATCCTACCATGATAATAGATGAGTCCTTCTTGGGCTGAATAGCCCTTGTTAGTATGAATCCTTTGTTGAAGTTTACGAAAAAATACCACTTTAGCTACGCATAACTAATAGCCCTAACATCAAATGTGACTGCCAATATCTTCAGATCTGCAGTTAGTTGATCAAGACAAGAGCTTCAAAAAACCAGATCTATGCATAGAAAGACATTAAGCAGTAAAAACAAGGGTTTTCTCCATATATCCAATAGACAAGACAAGAACAATTTTTGAAAGAATTTTTTGTATTAAGGGCACCTGGGAGGAAAACAAGAAGATGTTTCCAATTCTCCTCAATGGGATGGGTTCTTGGAAGTCCTCAGCACTTGAGATCTAGCATTTCTCTCTCCTGTTGGTGTAGAAAACCCAGACAAAGATAGAACTCAAAGGGAGCTCACACAGCAAATAATGGAAAATATGACAATGATAATGGCTCAAAGTCAGACAAAGAGTTTAGATCCAGAGTGATCTAATAGGCAACAAAAGGTGAAGAATGGTAGGAAAAACCCTCCTATTTATAACAAAATATTGGGTCATTCTAGATCTTGTTGCACAATTAAAATAATGTTAACCAAATCTAGATCCACCTTTTATGGAATATTTTATTATATTTGTTGGAGGGAAAAAGTATTTGACTTGGGTCAAATCCCTTTATTTGTGAATAATAAATAAATACATGATTTATTTATCATTTTAAGGAAGTGGTTGGAAGATAATCTAATAAATAATGATTTATTTAATTATTTATGGGTGATTTAGTCATATTTAACAAGGAATATTATTTAAATGAGATTTAAATAATTATTCCTAGAAAATAATAAGATAAATAAAGATTTATCTAATTAATTTCTTTGTTTTAGGTTAAACATGACCAGGAAAATCAAACAAAGATAGGTTTGCTTAATATTTCCTTTTGGGGTTTCCTGTTTAGACCATAAACAACCTAATAAATGTGGTTTATTAAGTTATTTTACATAGTGAAAGCAATTTTACTTAGGGTAAAATTGGTCTTACATGGTGTACTTGGGTCCATCTAATGATAGTAGGTTAGATGACCAAAAAATGGTGTAACAGCCCTCTTCATGTATTTTGTCATCAAGTATCATGCATGTGTGAAGATGCTTGGAATAATCCACCAACAATTGGGATTTCCAATATGGATCAATCTCCCATAGTGACAGCATTGATGATCTATCACAAAGAATGTATGTAATATGGTTGTTCTCCTCCTTGAAATATCCCATGTCAAAGGTACATGTTGGAAGGTTGTTATTCCTTCCTTTCTGCCATCCTTGCATATGCACATGCTCAGAGAAATATTGAGGCTTTTTAAATTTAGTCTCCTATGGGAGGCTATCATCTATCCAATAACTCCTTGGTTTAATCAAAGCATGCATATGTGGCCACCAGCTTCTATCTTGTATGGAAGATTTCTCTCTAAGTGAGATCATCTTTTGAGTCTCCATAGCCAAGGAATGGTCTCTTTTCCCCATGATGGTGTCATTCTCCAATCTTGCAGCATTTCCTCTCAGCGTAGTATAAGGTGAGAGGGTGGGTAATGGTGATAGTGGAATCTTATCTCCCTCCTCCTTGAGCTAAGCCATGCCTCTCAGCATTGTATTTTTGTCCTCTAATTCTCCCATCCTTCTTGGATCTATGAAAGGAGCATCAAGATGTGAGACATATATCACCAAATCTAAATCAAGTGGTCTCCGAGGGGGTTTACCACAAGATAATGATGTATCATGGATCATCCTCATGTGCATAATATATGGGATCATCATATCCCTGCTTCCACCGTGAAAATTCATCTTTGTTTCTTGTGTGGAATTTTCATGACAATTGGGTATCACTCTTAATGATGCAAGACTGCCTCTAATTAGAGCAAGTGATCCCTCCTCATCTCCAGGTGGTGGTGGATCATATCCTACTACTCCAGCACTATGACCCCTCCCTTGTTCTTATTCTTCTTCCTCCTCATCATCTAAGAAGACCTCTATGTAATGTGATTTTCCAGCTACACATCTATGTCTAGGTGCCCATGATTCTTGGCAAGTGAAGAAAAGATTCCTTCTTCTTAGATCTCTTTGGACATCATCATCAAGAGGTTTTTTATTTTGACTCTCCTTTGAAGGAACGGCCTTTTATTCTTTTCCCTTTGATAGAAAAGAGTGCTTATGCTGAAATGTTTCCTTTGCTTTTGGCAAGGAATATTGAAGGTCTCTATCCCTTTCAATAGAATCATGTAGGTTAGTGGTCTTGGTAGACTTAAAAAACACATGAAGAGGTTCATCTAACCCATCAATGGACATGTACACCCTTCTTACTACAGAAAAATCAAGAACCATAACAGAAAGTCTTAAAAATTCAGAGATGTAAGTTTTTGCATTTCTTGATTTTTCCAACTTTGCAAGGCTCATGAATGGTGCTTATGGATATCTTCTATCAAATATTTCCACCAGTCTTCTAGTGAACTCTAAATAAGTAGTCACATTGGCATGAACCAATGTAAACAAGCCATGGAACCACCAGTCATGTGCTTAACCCTCAAGGTGCAGTGTTGCAATCTTAATGGCTTCCATTTCTGGAACCTTGTGGAACTGAAAGTCGATGTCAAGTTTTTCTACCCAATATTTGGCAGTAAACTTCAATGACCCATCAAAATTGGGTAAAAATAATCTGCCCATAGTGTGATGTCGATCAGATTCTAAATGAATCCACCACTTCTATGATGAAGCCTTGGTCTTCGATTGTCCTTTATTTGACAAAAATGTTGAAAACTCAAGTGATCTTTGAACCTCTGAGTTTGAGATTCATATTCCATAAAATAGTCTTCAAGGGATTCTTTCTCTTGAAACCCTTCATTTCCCACAACCAAAAAGGTAGGCATGGTAGAGCATTGGGAAACTTGTGGTTGATGCACTGGTCGATCATTCTAGTGATGAGACATGCCAACACCTTCTCCATGATGAAATCCTTTAGGGATTTCTTGAATCTGTACATTCTCATCTCCTTGATCTCTCTAGCAATGTCTTGCATGGCTCTAACAAGGATCTTAGGGAACTCCTCCTCTTCATCTTCACCTCCAGATAGAGGGGTTTTACCCTTGTCTTCTTTCTCATCAGTATAATCAAACTTTTGTGTCTTCTCTTTTGATACATCTTCTCTCTTTCAGTGAGAGGATCTCCTTCTTCAGATGACATATTGGCTTTTAGAATGCACAGGTTATGCCAAGATTATTCTCTGATACCACTATAATATTCCCAAATGGTAAAAGAAAGAATATAGTGTAAAATGATGGAACAATAACATAGGTCATAATTTATAAAGAAAGAGGAAAATATGGATACCTTTCATATGTCATTTTAGCAGCAAAATACATGTAAAAGATGGCCCATAAGATGCATAACAATAAATACAAGCCTCCAATGAATAAAATGCCTCAATAAGTGGTGCTGCAACTATATAGATAAGATGGAAAACCCTTACAACGTTATTTTATTAGTTTTGCAACATCAGTAGATTATAGATCAGATCTAGAGCTGATATGTGCATCAAAAGTTAGATATATATTAGATCCATGCACTATACAAGCTCCTCTATAGAACCCCTCAAGGGTTTTCAGCAAAACACCAAGTACGAGTTGTAGATCTGAGATGTAAGACTGCAGATCTACTGAAAATTACAGATCTGGAAAGTGTGGCTGATCTGATATGATCAATAAAATAGTCTCCTCCAATAGATTTTTTAGTTCCCTGTAATTTGCAATGTTGGAAAAGTCAAACTGCAGAGAGAACACTTGAACCACTTTGGGATTTTAGGATCTAGCCCTCCTAAATCCGGAGAGGGTTCTCTCCAATAAGTGCAAATATTGATTTATCTTTAAGGTTTTTGGGTATGATATTAGGCTAGCTATGAAGAATGAGGGTTTTTTTTTGTTTTGGATGGTTGAGCATGATTATTATTTGAGTGGAAAGTCCTAAATGAAAAAGTTTCGAAGGCGTGATGGAGTCATAATAGGGCTTTAATTGAACAACAACTTCAAAAGTGATTCAAGGGGAAAGTAATCTATATCACAAGATCATTGAGATTAAAATGATGGAATGGAAACACTAAAGTGTTGGAGGGGTGGAAACAGATAATAATTTCAACTAGGATTTATAATATGTCCAAACAAGAAAAGCCTCTTAAGTAACTGTTTAAAACCAACCAAGAACAGGGCTCACCATAACTTCCTTGGGCAAGTTCGTATTAAAGCAACTCAATATATAAAAAATCCAGTAATCCACATAATTACCTTCAGAAGGGATGAAAACACATAAGAGAAACAAAATGAAACTTAAGATCAGATAAGATACTTTTAAATCTAGTTTGCTTTCAACATAGACTTAGGGAAACTTTTAGAATTTACCTTTGAAGAAAGAAGCTAGAAAATAGGGCACATCATCATTTTTCTAGTCTAACTCTACTAAGCATATAATTAAAATAACATTCAAGAATAATGTTTAAAGTAAACAATAGGACCAGGGAATGCCAGCATTCCTAACTGCTTGACTATATTGAATCATTCTTAAACACACGATGTAGAGGAAAACATTGAGATAAAGCTTATCATTCAGAGAAGGGTACTGTAAACAGTAAATCCTAACTCTATGCTTGATGTTCTTTATCAAAGAATAATGGACAATATGGCATACACAAAAGGAAAACAATTACACAGAAAGGAGAACTTCACCAGTGATATAGACCAGGATCCCAAGAAACAGCTTGTTATTGATGTCAAACCAGTTACAGTCTTCAGGTCCAATGTTTCAGTTCAACAATCATCTTCACTTCTCAGCCTAACTGTTCGATCACAAACAGAGCTTCAAGAGCCTTTGAACACTATTTACATGTAGAAGTTTCGAGCACAAGTATATTTCAAAGTTTTGCAACCAACATTGTTTCATCTTCTACAGAAGTATCTATAGAAGATATGAGGAGGTGGGATGGAATAAAAGATCTTGAAGGTTTAATTAATACAGATTAATACTTCTCGGCCTTTGAGGGGCTCAATGGAGAAGTTTACAGATATTTCGTCTGTATTAATTGTTTTACATTTAAGAATTAAGCTCGGTGGAATCTTTTTTTGACTTTTAGGCTCTATGTCATCTTGTAATAACTCTGCTGATATTTTTGTAATAAATCCTTTTGGCTGAATAACTATTCGGCTGTGATGAGGCAAATACCCTCTATTCTAGTCATTACTCGGCCTCTGTTGAATGCTTTGAGGCTACAGGTGAAAATTTTGTAGCTGAGAGGAATCAATTAGTCTCTGATGTGGTAGTGGAGGCATCCTATGTCTGATAAATATTCTTGATTTTCCTTTAACTGTGTTTAATTTAGCGGATTAGGCTTTTGATTTTCGATCTTAGCTGTAATCCACAAAAACTGTGAAAACAACCTTCAATCTTCAATTCTGCTGCGATTAGGTCTTCAACACTGATACTCTTTGTTTTTTTTTTTAATTCTCTGTGTCTTGTTGATGTGCAAGTGTGCAGGGGCTTTATAGAGTTGCCAGTGTTCATGAGACACTGGCAAACGTGGTGTTGCGACCTTGTGGAATAATCTCTTTGATAAAATAAAAGCCTGGAGGATCATCATCCTCATCTTTTGTTATTGTTTAAAACCATATGAAAAACCTTTATAACCTGCAAAATACATAAAATAATTAAGAAATCCTACGTATTTGGTAAAATCTGCTTTGGAGGCTTTGGTTTTGGAGCATGGCCATTGGATGAAAGCATCCAATGGTGAAGATTTGTTTGCAGGGGTCAAAAGGAGAGCAGTGGGAGTAAATGGTGGAGATTTTAAGTTAGGGCCATTGATCTTGCAGAGACCAAAGGTCGGAAGAAAATATAATAATATAACGCGACAGAGTCACATTATGGGAAATTGGAAGGAAAAAAAAGGAAAACAAGTGCAAAACCCTTTAGCGAAGGAAATGCATTGAAAGGGAATTCGAGGTTTCTGAATGATCTTAGGCCGTTGGATGAGATCGACCCTAGGTGATCAAAGGCTGTGATTGCATTTAGAAATCCCTTGGTGATAGGCGGAGGGCAATAGAACAATGCGAAAATGATCAGAGGAATGCGATAAAATGCAAAGGAAACAAAGGAAAGTGGTTTCAGAGGAGAAAGCCACCAGTATCGCGCAACAGAAGGGAAAGAAAGTGGTTTTAGCTTTTCGAATGCGATATATGTTAGAAGGTGACACATAGCATTTCAATATCACCCATATCATGTAGCCCTTGGAAAATTATCCTTCGTGCTTGAATCTGCGCAAAAAAGTGCGCTGGCCGTTGGATCCAAGATCTTAGATCGGACGGTGGGGAGCGAGCACGATATCGGAAAGATGTGCGGATAGAAGGAGGTGGGGCGGTTTCAATCTGAGCTGCTGGATCAGGGATTGGATGGCTGAGATTAAATCTGAGGAAGGCAGGACCCATAAGAGGCGGGCCTGTCGGGATTATTATGAATCGTTAGATGTATAGGATCAACGGCGAAGATTGTATCCTGGAATAAGAAAAATAAACGAGGCGGAGAAAGGGTTAATATGGGTCGTTGATCTACATAGATCAACGGCTGAGATTGGCTGAAAAACATTACACAGTGGAGTATATGGATTTTAACCAAAGTCAGGAGATGAAATCTGGGCTGTCGAATCTTGACACATGGATGGCCTAGATGTAATCGGAGCTTTCGCAATCGGCGGGGGGAAAAACTGGATGACGTCGATGCGATTGTATTTGGACCATCAATCTGCAGATCAGATCAATGGTGGGAGATGAATAAGAAGACCGCCAATCAGAGGTAGTGAATAAAATAATACACCGTGCCAATGAAATTCTCCGATGCGATATATCGCTGGCTATTTGATTGGTCCAAAATCAACGGCGGAGAAATGCTCCGACCAATGAACGGGCATGATCCTTTATATCATATGGAAATAAAAAATTTATGAAATATGAAGGTTTTATGATGTCGGGGTGGGTTATATAATGAGGCTTGGCGCTCGGTTGCGAGGCATATGGGTATATGGAAAAGCAAAGGGACCGGGGTTTATATATATATAAGGGAAAATCGGCATCGGAAGCAAGGTGATGGTATTTCAATCTACCCATTTGTAAAATCCCCGATGCAAGATTCTATCCATCGTTGATCAGGTTTTCAGATCAATGTTCTTTATCATATAATAACATGAACTGGAGGGTTTAGAACAAAACTTAGAAAAATGGTTTTTTTACAAAATGTAAAGGGAATTTTGTATCGGGAAGGTTTATATAAAAATTTAAGCGCCTGATTGTGGGCTCTTGGGTTTTACGAAGCGGAAATGGGATCGGGGGTTATGTATAAAGGAGCTAATCGCATCGGGCTATTTGTGTGTAGCAAAAAGTGTTGCACTCGTCGAAAGTTTCGATGCGATAAGCGCTTTTGGCCTTAGCGCTTGGTTCTAGCACCAAGGCATATGGTGGGGAAGTGGTTATGACTTAGCCCAAAGGGGCTTAAGCCTATAGTTAAAAAACTTATTTTTTATGAAATTTTTCAAGGTTTTTGATGGATTTGGGGGTTTTGGTAAGGTTCAAAAGTGAGTTTCAAACCTTATAAAAGGGATTTTCATGAAGGGGAAAAGGGAATAAATGAAAAATAGAGGAATTTTATGGGGAAAAAAGGGAATAAAATGAAGGTTACATTTGAGTGGAGGGAAGGGAAAAAATTCAGTTTTGCAGTAGTCTTTTCTCTTATGAAAATAACAGAATTTTTGAGTTTGAAGGGGAAACAGTAGTGAAGATTTAATCAAAGGGCATGATGTCTTCATGAGTCTTCAAGAGATAACATTTTTAGCAACAAAAATTGTTTCTTGAAGGCTTAAAAAGTTATTCAGCCACCATTTTATATGAAAAATTTTATTGGTGGCTAGCAAGATCATCAAAGTGAAAGGAAGATCCCCATCACTAGAAAATCAACTCTCCAAATGGTGTGCTAAACCACCCTACAACCCATCCTATAGAAATAACGTATATTTGGAAGTAAAATGCATTTTAGGGATCAAAATAATGTTGGTCTAGTGCCAATATCTAAAAATAATCTCAATTCCCTCCAATACTGTCCTCCCAATGAAGTGGAAACCTCCTCCACTGAAAAGGAGCACTGAAATGGCCTAGATCTAGAGATATAGTCTCCACTTGTTGTAGCTTACAAAAACAACCAAACCCTCAATAGGATCTGTGTTGTAGTTGAAAGAAGAATCTTGGCCTTTAGCCAGATAGTGGACAATGTAGAGCAAGGTTCCTCCAAGAGCTACTCAATGGAAGAGGTGGGATTCCCAATCAGGAACACCCTGTGCTAAACAACACTCTATCTCAGCTAAACATCAAGAGAAAGATATATGTCTACAAAGATGATATATTCAGAAATATCATATACATCGACAACCTCCATATGGTTGTCATTATCTTCCTTAAATAGAATATGAGCTTGCAAACCCTAAGCCCCATCCAAAAATATCACTACATTCACACAATGCATATCTATCTAAAACGGTGTTGTACCTCATTGATGGCCACTCCTCCATGACAGCGTTGTATATTTGGTCAAGGTTGACCCAGTAAAAGTGATCCAGCCCCTTCCTCACCAAGGGTGCTTCAATTAAGCTGCCAAGATTTGTCTCTGTCACATTTGGCATTAATTTATTCATTATTAAGGAGAAATATGGACCTCCTTTGCCCTCTTATTCTTTAAACAAATCTATAAAAAAAAATGAATATTCCAATTAGCTCATGACTAATTGGGAATATTACATTGATGTTTTGATCTCAGTGTTGGTTTAGGTGAGATCACAATATGGTGAGGGTGGAGGTGGTTTAACCTCTGGATTCCCTTGGTTTTTTTTTTTTTGTTTATCCATGAGATCCCACATTCATGCTTGGAATATGGCATGGGGGTGACTGACTGAAATAAATATTTGGTTCAACTATATCTATGGTCAGGTGGTACATGGAAGTCCCAAACTTGGACGGCTCTTGCCTATGTTTAATGAAACACCAAGTTCTCTTTCTTTTGTACTTGTATTTATGTGGCTTTAATGGTTGTTATATTATGTTTATTTCTATGGTTATATGTTGGTTATAAGCATGGTTATGCGACTGGTTCTTTTCATGGTTCATTTCATGTTTTTACTTGTAACTAAGAACAATGGATGCAATACCTAATTAATGATAGTACAACTAATAAGAGAAGACGGTGATCCTTCTTGATAAGTTTCATGTAAATTTGTAGTCCCTTATGTTTAGTCTTGTATTCGTGACTTGTAGATTTCATTTTTTCTAAGTGTTTGACAGAATGTCAGTCCTAGTTGGGGATGGTCAAACCTAATCCTGGAGTCATTTTTTGGTTTACAAGCATTGTCCTTATGTATTTTATGATTTTTGAAAGTTGGAAGAATTTTTGGGCAGAGGTGATCAGGAGATCAAGTCTCTTGAAGAAAAATGCTAAAAAATGAAGTTGCTCAGAATTTCTCCAAAATAGATCGACTGGAAAGTGCTCGTCGATACGATCCCAACACCGTGAACGGCACTCAAATCCGATGTCGTATGCAGAAGTTATTCAAGTTTAAAGATCCGCCAATTTCAGTTAAAAAAGGCCAAAATTGGACTTTGGGAAAAAATTATTTTTATTAAAAAAAATATATATATATTCCACAGAATATTCTGCGAAATATTCCACTTGTGGTCAGTAACAAAGCGCCACGTGGCTAGCCCGGAGACCGCCACGTGGGCCCCAAAGGCGGATTGGAATGGCGTGTTAAAAATTTGTTGGGCTCGACGGGTTTCGAACCGTGGTCAGGCGGATAATAACCGAGCATTTTATCCGTTGGGCCGCGCGTTTTATTGTTATTATATATTGCAACGCAGTCATAGATATGGCGTGTGGTTATTTGGGCGGGGCCCAAAAGGGGGCCAGCCCCCTCCGCATGGAACCACAGGCGTGGAACCACAACACAAATTCAATGGCGCGCAAGGGATAAGGTATGGTCACACGGGCCGGCGGAGGGTGCGGAAGCACATTCAAACATTTGTTTAAACTTTAATATATATCCGCCCACGACTATAAGTCGTTAAACAAACTCCGAGCGGCAAGGGTGTATGGTGCCTAACCTCCAGCCCCGTCCTTTGGCGGAAAATACAGCGGTCCCTCCAAATTCGGCGCCGACTCCAAGTTTGTCGGGTTATCTGGCGGTGTCTCCAGTTTTAGCTGGAGTTTGTTTAGTGTAACTGGCAGTTGGAGTAAAAGTGCCATAACTTTGGCTAGGAGAGGTCTTTTGATACGAATTTTTTTTTTATTTTGGGTCTCTTCGACCTTCTGAAGCCATTGGCACAGGTTTCACAGACATCTGAGGTCGTTTGCAGGTGATTTTGCTTCGTGGAAGTTCCAAGAGCCACTAGGGCCAAATCAGTTTGGGAGCTGCATTGGGAATTGTGCAGCCAGTGAATGTGGAATGAAGGTCATTCCTAAAGTTTTTCAGCATTTTGAATCCATTTATACAGCTTGTTTTTCCTTTTGAGGCATTCTTCTCACTGTTTAGCTTCAGGGAAGCTTTCAGGGCCACTAGGGCCATTTCAGTGCTAGAGCTGTTTGGGGGCTATGTTCATCCATTTTTGGTGATTCAAAAGCCTATTTCTGCTATTTTCGACCTTCTGAGTCTAATGGCAGAGGTTTCAGAACCAATTGAGGTCATCTTCACCTCGAAATTCTCCATGCAAGTCTAAAGGGCCACCAGGGCCAATTGGGGAAAAGTATTGTATCAGGTACAATTTCATTGTTTAGTGTTTGGGAAAGAGCATGTTTAGCTAATTCCTATCTTCTGATTCTGTATTTACAGTCAGATCTGTCTTTCGAGACACTCATATTCTTGTATTAGCCTTTGTAGCATTTTTAATACAAGAGGACAAGCCTAGTTTGAGAGGCTTGGTCCAGCAGATGTAGCCCAGAGGGGGGGTGAACTGCTTTATCATTTTGATATCTTTATTTGCTGAAGATGATATGATAAAAAAAACTGATATAAAGTGCTAAACATCAAATATACATAACTTGCATACACACATAATCACCTACTCAGCTGCAGAAAGTTATTTGTCTTATTCCGCAAGACATCAAACTTCAAGTATGTGTATGTCAAAGACTTCTAAGTGTTTACTTCATTATTTCTTTAGGCAGAGCCTGTAGAGGGCCAGGTAGCCTTTGGAACTCATCCTCTCTTTAGAGGTGACATGTCCGGTGAATGCCCCTACAGTCTATCTCTGTATAAGAAATAATAAGTTTTCACATTTTCAGAGGTCACTTGGAGTGTATAGCTCGCATTTGAAATTATGGGAAATGGATACCTTGCACTCTTAAACAAGTAGATTCCATTTTCAGATCAAGAGGTCTAGCCCAAGCCCTAGAATCTAGCCTTAAAATCTGCAGTTTTCGGCACAACACTGGGTAATTTAGTCCCTAGTGGCGTTCATGTAGACCTATGGGAGTGTTACGCACCATTTTTTCATTGTCCCTACAATATCCATCTCACCCGTTGGAGGGTCATTTCCATGATCAATAGGCAGTGTCATGCCTTGCAAAGACCATCATTGTATCCCTTTACATGAGAGTAATATTCCTTCTGTTGATAATTCCCTGAGCAGAGACTCAAAAACCCTTGTTTTTTCCTGGGCGCAAGTAGTCAGTTATGCCCTCGCACAAAAGAGGAAGATTAACACTAAGCCCCATGCCAGCTTGTGCTCTGTCTCAGTTAGCCACCCATGTCGAGCTATTTATGGAATGTTTTTTAAAAATAGAGGCAGAGATTCCATTCCAACAACTTTGAGGATGAGTCATTGGGAGTGGTTGAACTGATAAACCACAGACTTCCTCCTTTGGTTTATGGTTTCCACCTCTTGTGGGAACCTCCTAAAGGATAGGCATCCCTCCCACCTTTGTAGGGATCCTAGCCTCCTCCTTTTCCTCTATAAAAAGAAGCTATCTCCCTTTGAATAAGTTAGCTAAACTTGGATAATTGAACATACTATAGAAAAACTCTTGAAGAGATAGAATAAGAAGGAATTACATTGAGAAAGCTTGAGTCCATGCCTTCTAAGAGAGCTTAATTCCATGCATTTACCCTATCTGAATTCCTTGAGGAACATCTGAGACGTGCTTTTGTTGAACCCCACTAGAGGAGACCTCGACGTCAAAGCTTTGGTTGTATCTCTTCCTTTCATTAAAACATATACTAGACTACTATTTGGTTCCACTTTTGTGTTATGACATTTGTTTAATGCAATATGTTTAGCCCTCTTTAACTTGCTAATAGTTATGAATGAAATGTTATCATGTCGTATGATGTTCTTATTTTCTGATTCTATGTGCAGGTATCCGAGCACGATTGCGGAAGGATTGTGACTTTCCAAGGCAAGAGTGAGAGGCCACCACCCCTACAGCGATGACGACAATGTTGGGCTCCAGGTAGGTTGATCCACCATGTCCTTATTCATTCAATAATTAGGAATCAAAACTTTAGCATGTCTCTTTGTTTCTAGACCCACTCTAGGGCTAGAGGGATTGTATCTGTCCGCAAAGAGGATTTACCTGCTTAAAAAATTGGCAACTCCATTGGGGATCAGTGTGAGTTTGTCGTTTCATATTATTGGGTCAGTTTCCATCATTGATTTTATTTTTTGTCTTTTTCTGGTTTTCTTGCTTAGTTTACCTCCTCTGTTCAGCTCCAGAGTGTCAAGCTTGACCTCTGCTCATTGAGTTTTGGTTTTTTCCTTTTTTCCCATATTTAATTGGCTTGGCGCATTTTTCGTCTGAACAGTCACACTGATTGGCACAGGTTGCTTTTGTTACAATCATGCCAACCCCTGTTTGGCATTGAATACAGCATTACAGTCGCGCTGACTCCTGTAGGATTTGGTTTGACCTACTTAATGAGTCTTTTGGTCAAATTTTCTTGCTTCTCGGTTATTTTTTATGTGTAATTATGCCTTTGGGACTATTTTGACTACTATCGGCTTGTTTTTCTCAGTCGTTTTTCGATTTTCTTATCAATGTAGATTGAGGCCTTAGGGTTTCTAAGTGTTTTGGTGCACTGAGCCTTCTGTTTGGAAACCAAGTCATTTTGATTGTTGTCAGTCTCATTCTTGGGATGCTTGCACTGAGTTTTCTTGATTCCTTTGAGTTATTTCTTTGGTTGAATGATCATTTCATTTTTTGATTGATTCTTCTCCTTATTGCTCCAAGCATAGATTACATTGCTTGTTTTGGATCATTTTGAAAACTTTCTCTTGATTTGGAAGATTGCAGCAATAGTTTGAGTGCTTTATTGTGTTTGTTTTGTGGTTCATTGAGTCATTCAATTTCAATTCCTACATAATACTCAAGCTAGTGTTTGTTTTTATTTTTTTCATGTAATTAGTTTTTCATATACTTATTTTCATTGAAAAATTAAAAAAAAACATATTTTTCATACCTTCTTTGCATCGAAAGTGAAATATTATTTTGCATAACTAGCATCTGATTGTCTAGGAAAGAGTTTCATTTTATTTTGGTTGTGTTAGATGCATTAATGGATTTCTTCGCATACTTTAATTGTTTGTTATTGTTTGAAATATCTCTATCCTTCTCGTAACTAGCATTCATTGAATCGGAAATTATGTTCATTTGCATATAGCTTGCATTCAGGAAATTTGAGATCCAAATTCGATATGGCCTTAGAACTTAAACATAATCCAAGATCAACTTTAAAATTCACTCAATTAACCTAAGGAAGCATTGAAACCTAACGAAACATTTTTAGTGGTCTAGGCTAGAGACATGTTCCGACGTCTTAAAACCTAGTAGTTGTCGTTCGCCATCTGGCTTTATACAGCGCTAGTATGGACTTGTGCTCCCCGTACTGTCGAGTATATAAAGGGATACCCCTCTAGGTTGCAATATTTTTATCCACAGGAAGTTGAGCTTGCCACCTTGTAACCGTGATACACTGAACACAACATTCGAGGTGATTACCTACATGTACGTTAAGTCCTTGGTCATTTCTCTATAATTTGATCACCAAGGTGTATATGGAAGTTCATGGGAACTTGGTACATCCTCTTGTTTAGAGTACCTGAGTAGTCATTTTGATCTTTTCATGACTCCTTAAAAAGAGAAGAGATCGTCGAGCACTTGTCCTTTCATGCTCATTTAAAATTGAAAGTGACTAGAGTCATATTTTGCCTGTTTCTTGACTCTTAAAATATGAAACAACGAAATCTGGTTTCAGTGTCATAAAATTAATTACCTATGATCACAAGCCCATTTAAATTTTTATTACTTGGCCTTTTTTTGTTTTCCTTAGTTTTTCTCTTGGAGCCCTCGATTGGTTATCTTTTTCTTTCCTGTTTGAAATAGATTCACAGTGGCGGAACTACCATTTTCGTCGTCCTCACTGCCTCCTAGTGGTGATTCTTTCCCAGACATTTCTTTTGAAACACCTCAGTCCACTAAGTCTGTTGAGTTTTCATAGCCTATTCTACCATCTACCCTACCCCTTGCTACTTGATCTCCTCCTGAAGGGCCAGTTGAATTCAATTGTCCTCCTTCTGGTGCTTGGTCTGGTTTTGGGGAAGAAGGATATTTTCCTCCTCTTATGTCGAGTTCACCATTTTTTGTTGATGTTGTGCCTCCTATTTTCTGTAGTCTTTTTGAAGATCATACAGTGGAGTCATACATGGATTCATCTGGTCCTGCTGGTAGTGAAGGAATACTTGTTTCTACAAGAGAATGTCAGCTTTTTCCAGAAGATGTCCCTCATGTTTCTACTCAGTCTTCTCCACCATCGGTGTCACTTCCGCCTAGATATAGGTCATTGAGTCAGATTATTTCTGGTGTTTCTTCCATCACACAATCCAATATATCAACTCCTCCTCAGAGTTCAGTCCTCCCCTCATTAGGACTGTCACCTTCGACACCTAGATCGTCAGTTACTATTACATCTGTTCTAGTCCAACTTACTGTCTGTGTGCCTTCATCCACACCAGTTGTTACCACTCAGTCGTTAGGATATTTTCACACTCGCAAGCCTATTTTTCTCAATCCAATGTGGTTTGTTAATCCTGGTCCTAGTAGATCACAATTTAGTGCCACGGAGGCCCCATCTGCTTCTAGTGTCGTTTCCACTACTCCTGTGATTCCTGGTGGCCTTAATTTTGAATAGTATCTGTTGGCTATTCAGCAACAGAGCTCTCAGGGTTCTCAACCCCTCCAATCTCTTGGTAATCCTCGATTCCATCACTATGATGCTATCAATAATCCTGTTCATTCATTTCCGCATCATTACGATGTGTATGGTAATCTTGTTTATTTGCCTCCTATTGATCCTCATCAAGTTATTTATGATCCTTATTAGATCATTGCTCATCTTGGACCTACCTTACCTGTGCAACCCTCTAGCTTGCAAGGACAACCCTCATCGGGAAAACCTTTAGCTCAGCAGGGCCCTGCCTCTAGTCCACAAGGACAACTATACGGTCCACAAGGCCAACCTTCACAAGATCAACCTTTGGTCCAACATGGCCAACCCTACGGTCCGTCTGGTCAGCCTAAGAATCAACTAGGGCCATATTATGCTCCTGGGTGGAAAAATTATCTGCTACAAGGACAACCTTTAGCACCACAACCGCCACCACACGTTTCGTATGACCAAAATTTTGTGTCACAAGGACAACCCTATGCTCCTCCTCTGGGTCAACCTGGTCCATCGCAACCATCGGGCCAACCTTTCCCATAAGGCCAACCCGATGGCCTTCAGTATTTGATTCGACTAGCTCAGCCACCGATTGAACCTACTCCTCAGCCTGTTCCATCGTTTGAGCAGCCAGTTCTACCCACTTATAGTCAGCCAAGTTTACCCGCTCAACAACCTGCTCAACCTACTCAGCCGGGGCCACCTGCTCAACCGCAAGGTGCTTATTATCCTCAAGGTTCATATCAACTTATGTATAGTGCACCTCAGGTTTCTTACCCTCAAAATCAACCTGTATATCATAAACCTAAAATCCATGCTTACATTCCACATCAAAATCCATACGCTGCTCATTAGGGACCTCAGTGGTCTACTTTGACTTAATAACATGGTCCTCAACCCCAGTATCAACTGAATTATCCTGCTTCTAACCCCTATGGTCAGAATCCTCTGGGATAGAATGGATGGGGACATAATCCCCCTCAGATTGGGTGGAATGTAAACATGGGTCCTTATCAAAGATCTCTAATGACTTTCAACACCCAATTACGATTTCTTGCTACGTTGGAATTACCTGATGTGTCAAAGTTAATGAATGATCCAATTCTTCATAACCCGTATTGGCCTCTGGTTCCAACCAAGATTCTTGGTGATTGTCCCAAATTTGAGGGAAAATCTGGCGAATACCCCCAAGCGCATGTTATGAATTACCACTTTTGGTGTTCCTCTAACCCTTGGGTTGACGATTCTATTCGACTCTGTCTTTTCCAGCGAGATCTTACTGGTGCCACTACAAAGTGGTACATTGAGCTATCTCGTGGTATCTTCCAAGAATTCAATTCTTTAGCCATGGAATTCCTTATGCATTTTCAGTCACCAGTCCGCTATGAGACCGTCACACACCTCCTCACTTCATTGAAACAAGACCAAGCTACTCATATCTCGGATAATATTTATGAGTGGAGTCATCGTCGTCGCATTATCAAATTTAAAATTCCTGATCAGCGTCTGACTCATTGGTTCACCACCTCCTTTTTCAATCAAATTTCTAAAGACATAGCTATGGGGGCATGTGTAACCGACGAACAAGCCATTGCTTATGCCTAGTACCTTGATCTTGTGTACTCTCAGTCCGGTGCATTATATGATATCTTTCCTGATGCTCCCTAACCTAGAACTTCTAAACCACCAGCGACTCCATCTGTTGATGGTATTATTGGTTCTGTGTCTCAGACTTCTCAAAATTCTTCTTCATCAAATTTTGGGAAGCCAAAGTCCACTTCTTCCAATAATGTTGCTTCTCAGTCCACTTCAAATTCTGGTAAACCCACAGAAGTTAATGCAGTTCAGGCTAATCCTACGGATAATGCTTCTAAAGGTAAAAATAAGGGTAAAGGTAAGTCAAAATCCAATACCCCGAAACAAGATTCTCAGAAGCCTCGTGCTAGCGATGATTCTCAGCGCAAACTGAAGTACCCTTGTTTAATTTGTGATAATGAGTACTTCACCAGGGACTATCATAGACGATCGGAAGTGAGTTAATTTCTCAAAGGCACCAAGGGAACTCTGATCATTCTTAAAGAACCTTTCCCATCCCAGTAGACTCAAATGGTAGAGAAACCTTAGTCCTCTGCCCCATTTAGCTCTCAGGTGTTCATGATGAATGGTTTTGTCGTTGTTTCTATTGCTATTTGATCGAAAGATTATACTGGATACCGTAAAGCTACGGGGAAGGAGATCACTGATGGTCCTCCTCCTCCGGCTATTACTAGCCCTCTTGAAATTTAAAGGCCCAATGCCGAATCTGTTGTGCGACCACCTTCCAAAGGTTTTCTCCGCAAGTCTTCCTATAATCCCAATGCCTGTGTTGCTCAACATTACAATATTTTTGAGGATTTGGCTCAGGTGCCATCTGCGATGTCTGTGTTAGAAGTAATTCAGAGTTGTTTGTCTCAGTGAAGAGCTTTGTTATCCGTGATTGGCGGGATTTATCCTACCGATACTAGCCTTCTTGCTTTCGATTTAGAGAATTTCGTTCCTCGACTTCCGCATCAGATTTCCGTCATTATTCAAGTTGTTATTAATGGTCTTGATATAGATCGAGCAGTTGTGGACGAAGGTGCATCAACTTGTGTCATGTCATCTTCGTGTTGGAAAGATATTGGTTCTCCAACCCTAAATTCATCACCAAATGCCCTTGAGGCGTTTGATGGAGGAGAATCAAAACCTTTAGGTGTTCTCGCTAGTTTACTGATTACTTTGAAAGGGAAGATAGTCAATGTTGAGGTTGAAGTCATTGATGCTAAACTCAATTATAATATTCTCCTCGGTTGCAGTTAGACTCACACCATGTTGTGTGTTCCGTCCACTCTCTTTCGTGTTATGAAATTTCCACACAAAGGAAAGATTGTTACTGTTGATCAATTTTCATTCTTCACCTCTTCTTCTGAGAAAAATGTTCCATATGTTGACAAGATTCCTACTCCTTACGAGAGTGTAGGGCCAAGTCTTTTTAAAGATCCTGCCCTCATGGGTATTTTTCCTCTTCCTCCACCAAATACTGTTCATATCCATATGATCTATCGGTCTGATGACCCATGGATTATTCCTTCGCTTGAACAAATCGATTCATTTAGAGATTCGATGCCTTTGAGTCTGATTGAGATTGATTATTGTGAGCTCATCATGGCTTTGGAAGTTCCATCCTTTGATTGTGCTCCTTCGAGCATGTCTCTTGACATTTATTCTCAATCCCCCTGGCTTAGCAATTCTTATTCGTCTGATCCTTTGAGAGAAGTGTTTCCCTCTGATGAAGCCATCATGGAAACCATGTCTCTTGAGTATCTGTCGTGGGACTATGGTCATCATCGCTCCTCATTCATGCTTGGCCTCGGGCCATGTCTACTTGTTTCGAGAATTTTACATCTCAGGTTCCTTCTCCTCTGCTTCAATTTCCTGTTCTCACGCATGACATTTTTTCAGAAGGTAACCTGAGCAATATTACAAAGACGATGCCTATTGACATTTTTGTTAAACTCGGAATTGTCAAGAACATCCATATCGGGGTCACTTTTTCTTCCGATGAAGTAAAAGTTTATACTAGCCTTTTCTGCGAATTCCATGATGTCTTTGCATGGTCATATGAAGAAATTCCCAGCATCGACCCTTGTATAGTGGTGCATGAAATACCTACTTACCCTGGCTCGAAACTTGTTCACTAGCGTCTTCGTCCGGTGCACCCTACAAAAGCTGCTAGCATTAAAGGTGAAGTTGAAAAACTTCTCAGAGCTAGTTTCATTTATCCAATTCCTTTGACAGAATGGATTTCTAATATTGTTACTGTCAATAAGAAATAGGGAACTAGATGGATCCGTGTTGATTATCGTGATATCAATCGAGCTTGTCCCAAGGATAATTATCCTACTCCCTTTATCGATCAAATCATTGATGAGTGTGCTGGGAGTGAGATTTTTTCCCTCATGGATTATTTTTCTGGTTATAATCAGATTAATATTCTCCTGACTGATCAACATAAGACTGCCTTTATCTGTCCTTGGGGTACTTTCGCATATAAAAAGCTCCATTTTGGCTTAAAGAATACTGGGGCTATATTTTAGCAAGTGATGTCGTATTCTTTTCACGATATTTGTCACATCGTTCAACCTTATCTGGATGATCTTCCCACTAATTCAGTTAAGCGTATGGACCATCCTGACCATATTCATTAGATTTTTCTTCGTTGTCGATGATACAATATTCGGCTTAATCCACACAAGTGCATCTTCTGCGTTGATTCCGGTAGACTTTTAGGGTTTATCATGTCCAAATATGGAATTTGCCTCGATTGGCTCAAGGTTGAGGCTATTATTAATCTCCCCTCTCCTTCCTCATTACATTAGTTGTAGAGTTGGCAAGGTAAGGCTAATTTTCTACGCTATTTTATACCTAACTATGCAGAAGTGGCTAGAGGATACACAAAACTATTAAAGAAGGGTGTCCCATTCTATTGGGATGAGATTGCTCAGAAGTATTTTGAGGCCCTAAAGACGTTGCTTGTCAATGCTCCTCTATTGCATCCTCCTAACTATCATCGTGATTTTTCCCTTTATTTAGCCACTGCTTTCAGCACGATCGCCATGGTTCTGGTACAAGACCATGATGATGGTAATGAGCATGTTATTTATTACTTGTCTCGTAACCTTCTCGATCCTAAGACATGCTATGCACATGTCGATAAGTTAGCATTAGCTGCGGTTTAAGAAGTTCAACATTTTCTTCATTATATTCTTTTGCGTACGGTGACTATGATTTATGATTAAAACCCTATGACCTATATATTGTCTCAAAAATTGCTATGGGGCAAATACTCGAAGTGGATTTTCATCCTCCAAGAGTTAGATTTGGGATTTACTACTGTCAAGTCAAAGAAATCACTCGTCTTTACTGATTTGATCTGTTCTCTCCCTTCAGACTCTCCTCCGTCTCGTTCTGAGGAATACATCCTAGATGATACACTTTTCTTGATTAGCACCCTCGATCTATGGTATGGTGATATCATCATTTATCTCTAGACTTCTACTTTCATATCTGAGTTAACAAAGGATTCCCTTTGACGCATCGGTCATCAGTCGCAACCTTACTGTATAGTTGGACATACACTCTATCATGTCGAAGTCGATTCAATTCTCCGTCAATTTTTTACCCTTGAGGAAGATGAGGAAGCCCTCAATGATTGTCACAGTGGCACCTGTGGTAGTCACACATCTAGTTATGCCTTTGCACAAAATATTCTTCGTGTTGGTTATTTCTAGCCTTCAATATTCAAAGACTGCATTGTTGCGGTTCATAAATGTCATGATTTCCATATTTATCAATGCAAGATGCATGCGCCACCTGTACCTCTTCATCCTGTCATTACCGTTGGTCGCTTTGTGAAGTAGGGCATTGATTTTATGAAGTGTAACCCTCACTCGGCTGGGGGGCATGCTTATATTATTGTAGCCATTAACTACTTCACCAAATGGGCCAAAGAAATGCCTACACTTGCTGTTGATGGTAAGACATCTGCTCAATTCATATTCAATCACATTATTGCTAGGTTTGGTGCCCCTTGGGCCATCGATACCGATCATGGTTCCCATTTTCAGCATTACATGGTGGCGGAGTTGACTTCTAAGTTGGGTCTGCATCGTGATAGCTCAATGTCGTACTATCCTTAGGCCAATGGCCAGGTTCAAGCCGTTAACAAAGTTCTTGTTACCATGCTTCAATGTACGATTGGGATCCACAAATCCAGTTGGAATCTCATGTTATTTTCGTCTCTTTGGGCATACCGAACCTCAGTTAAGAATGCGACCGGATTTACTTCATTTCAGTTGGTTTATGGTCTGGAAGCTACTCTCCCGATTGAGTGTGAGATACCTTCACTCAAGTTGGTTGTTGAATTACTATCGAACACTTCACCAAAAGAAGAGCGTCTCCTTTACTTAGAAAGGCTAGATGAAACTCATCGCTTTGTTTCTCTCATTATCGAAGCATAGAATAAGCGAGTCAAAGCTCATTTTGACCAATCGGTTTCCCCTCGTTCCTTCGTTGAAGGAGATCTCATCCTCCTATATGACCACGCTCATGATAAGCTAGGGGCAGGAAAATTTCAACCCATGTGGCATGGACCCTACATTACTAAATGTGTGTTGCGGAATGGGGACTATGATCTTATTGATTACGAAGGTCATCCTCTAGAACAGCCCAGAAATGGGTTGTATCTCAAAAAATATTATGCATGAGTCATTCATGCATGATTTATGTACATAGGTGTTTTTTTCATTTTTGTACATGTTTTGATTTGGTGTGCTTTGTGAAAATTTTCCTAGTTATTGGGTCTTTCTTATTTGTACAAATGTCTATTACCCCTTATGTCGGTTTCACGGATGGTGCTTCCCGCAGTACCAGGAATTTATCTTCAGCGACCTAGGTAATCTATGATCCTGCTAGTGAGTTGATAGAACTACAACGTATTTTTCTAGGATGGACTACAAAAAATGTCACTGAATATAGTGTTTTCCTTGAACTATTAACTGAGGAAATCAATCTCAGCATACGCGCATTGCTTGTAAATATAGATTCACAGCTTGTTGTTCTGCAACTCAATGGTCATTATTCAGTCAGAAACCCGTACATTTTGAGATTGTATTTACGTATGCGTTTTTTGGAAAGACATTTTGATTTTATCACATATCAACATATTCCTAGACGAATGAATGCATTAACTGATATAGTGGCTAACATTGTATTAGATAGACATTTGCATAGTTTGTAAAATCATCATCATATGTAAAAGATCCATGTAGGGAAATATATATATATATATATATATCATGTGTTTGCATCAGTTTGCATCATAAATTCAAAAAATATGTGTGTTTCTGTTACATCCTGAGACACCATGTCTCTCAAAATATGCATATATAAATCCTAGGTGTCTAATCGGTGTGATGCTCATGATAGCATGTCACGACCCGTACAAGCCGCCTCAGTAAGCAGTGAATGTAGCTTGGCACCCCTACGATATGCCTCTGGTAGGTACGAGGAACATCGTCAAATCGTGCATAGTCTGATACTCCACGTGTGATCCCTTCTAGGTTTCACACAATTTCCTCCTCCTCGTCTCCCTCACCATGAGGGTCGAAATCACGAGGGATTCATCTCTCTATCGGAGACATGCCCGCGGGTCTCTCTGGGCCAACATCTCCAAATGCATGGATTTAATGTCAGAACATACACAGTAAAAAAAATCATAACACTCATGAAAATTAAAAATGAGTCTTACCCAATCATCATCCCAATCCTCTCCCTTTGGGAGTGGGAGGTCCAGATCAACAGTAAAATCTATACCAGATTAGGGCCAGTCCTCCACGATGATCAACTGTCAGTAGATCCAATCAAAAAAATCTACTCTACAAGATATCTATTGACAGCCCCCTGCCCTTGGCATCAAAGCTGCCCATCGGGCCATCTGTGGTTCTCTCACTAGTGGTGTTGGGACTATGACCTCCTAACGCTGAAAAATTGGTAATAGTTCTAGGAAGAATGATACTAGGATAGACCCATAACGGAATTTCTTCAATTTGGTCTTCTTGCATTTTGTTAGCTGGTGTTTCATGTTTATTGTCACAACATCTACCCAGTTGTAGGTGGTCAGTGTGAAGAAGTCTACAGCAAGAAGAAATTGTGTCTTTGTTGCTTCATGTGGTGCTTGTGATCCCACAGTTCATGTGATGGTATGTAGCACTACTTTTAGTGCCAAGTCTGGGATAGTCTGGATATCAAATTTCCCACTTCCTATTCCCTTCCGTGCCCCTGGACATACCTTGTCAATCACCATGGACATGTTCTCCATGTAGGGTCGGGTACTGGTTAGGATCATTGCTGCTTTCCTCCACAATAATCCTATTATAAAATAGACGTAAAAAACATAAATCTCAAGTTCCTAATATCGAAGGATGAACTTTTCCTGGTTCTCATCCCATATGTTGATCAAATACTGCAATAGCTCTGGTTGAGCACAGAGACACGGTGTCAAGAAGAAATTATTTAGTCCACAGTCTCTGAGAGCTTCCATGCATCTCTCATTTCCCATGGAAAGCTCATCCTCTTCGTTCTATTCTCGTTCTTTCCATTCGATTACCATTTTTCCACCTTCTACCTGCAAACACATTAATATGAATAGTATTAGTCGTTTTTGAATCTCGGATTTCTAAAAAAATAGGTATTTATCTTGCATTTTTTTACAAGAATGGTTTGCGTGGTTAGTGGGACTATTTCCAAAACAGTCGCGCCAATGGGCGCGCCCTAGTTCAGAAAATTGGGCGATTGGCACGACTCCATGCCCGAAACCCACGTTAACCACTGTGCCCTAATATTTGCATTTCCTCCCCCATAAATCAAAATTGGAAGTTGCAGGTAGTAAAGATGATTTAAAATGAAGGGAAGGATGTCGGCTCTTACCTGGAACTGATGGATTCAAGATTGGTTTGTCGGATTGCCCACTATCGTCGCTGTAAAATCATAGTATCAAATGGGTAACTATTTCTCCATAAGAGGTAAGAAGTAAAAAGTAATTATTTTTACCATTTTTGGCATTTTATAACTTTTTACAACCCTTATTAGGTTTTAAGGCATATTCTTTGATTATTGTATTATATTATTTTTTAGAAATGGGTTTTACACGTGTCTCTTGTGCAGCAATAGGTTTTCAGACCATAGTGATGAAGTAACGAGTTGAATTTTATACTTTTTCAAACTCAGTGAAAAACAAAAAAGTTGCTACTGGAGTCATCTTTCAGCTCTTTTCTGACTCTTTAAAATTGAAAATATTTTCGAGACTCTTGTTGTTTTGAGCTCATTAAATGTATGCGAAACGATATCTACCCAATAAACGTGTTTGTGCTCAACTTAGTGTTCCTAAATTGAGTTCATTAATTGTCAATCAGGGCTAGTAAACTGCTGAAGTGTGGTGCACTATATGTGCCTAGGTATTTGTTTCTCACTACGTTGTGTTTAGTGTTTTATGATGTTTTTGGTTTTATGGTTTTATGTTTGAAAAGGGAAAGAACTAAGTGCTGGTGAAAAGAAGCTATTGGTTATATTAAAACATAACAAAGCCTAAACTATGGATGGAAAACAACAAATGCAAAGCTTGATAATGACTTCATTGCAAGGAAATAAATCACAACATGAGCTTGAACTTATCCAATTCATTCATTAAAGGTGTGTTGGAAGAGCTTGATAAATGGACAAGTTAAGTGTAAATGAAGTTCTCCTAAATAAACAATCAACTCACAATATTACAAAAAAAATGATTATTTGTAACACAGTAAGGTTTCTATTCTAGATTAACCTATGATGTTGAAGTTACCCTATTATGCAACTTGAATTATCACTACTAGGCCTTATTCAGAAGTTTAGAGATTTTCTAGAATAATGTTTGGGAAAAAGGCTATAGGTGAATTTGTAAAATATTTGCAGAATACTCAAAGCCTTAAACTGATATTACTGACCCCTGTTCATGTGATGATGTATCAATATAAAATCAGAACAAAAGTAAGTTGTAAATAATGAAGGCCGAGAGACTAATTTTGACAACTAGTACTACTTGAAATACAATGGATAACACTAGGCTAGAATGCGGTCTATCAATCTTACAATACAGTGACTACAGCTAAACTAGAATGCCATTAATCTTTTCTTGAAACAAAATGAACTGAGACTGAACTAAAGTGATACTAATCTACTTGAAGTACAGTGAACAGAGTTAAACTAGAATGCCATTATCAAACTTGAAATGTAGTGATAGAGCTGAACTAAATGTAATCAACCTCCGGAGTGTTATAACTAAATTAACATGCAGCTAGTCTATGGAATTCTATAGCCCATCTCGTTCAATATGAATGATATTTTGGAAGAGTTTGTAAAAAAAAAGTCTGGCTGTATTATTCAATGCAATTGAACATAAACATAAGATTTGAAAGAAAATACAACTAGGATCTAAGATACCACAGTTGTTTCTTATTCATTGTTAATGATGTTTTGGAAGAGTTTGTAGGAGTAAGACCGGCTATGACACTTAGTGTAAACAAGCATAAATCATAAAATTCGAAAGGAAATGCAACTAAAATCTACAACACCACAGCTATGCCTTATTCATCGTGATGATATTTTGGAAGAGTTTGTAAGACTAAGTCTAGTTGTGATGATTAATGTAAACAAGTATGAAACATAAACTTCAGAAACCTGCTTAAGCTAGAAATGAAAAACGAGACTAAAATACTTATCTAAGCCGTATGAACAAAGCTGCTCAGGTAGCAGGGGCCCTCTACCACCGGAGTAGCACGCAAAATATACTTCAAGATTGACTTAGCGCTTTCAATAAAGTGATGTTTTTTTCATTAAAAGAGAAATTACTTGAAAATAGAGTGTTTTCGGACTTCTGAAATCTAGCAATCAAACACAAAATCTAACCTTTTTTTCTCGGTCTCCCGAGTCACACTTATAATGAAATTACATAACTACTTTAGATAAAAACAGGGATAAGCGTCTTTCCCACTTCTAATCAAATTAAAACTCTTATTGAAGGTCTCGTACTTTGCTGCATACATCTGTAGAGTCCGTGTCCCAGTAGAAGTCTACCTCTTGGTTTTGGTTTCCCACGTGCATAACCACTTGGAGATTTTTACTCAAACTTCGTGGAGAGCAACAAATGATGTGGATGAGGTCTGGAATTCACCCATATGCGCTTTTCTTTGAGACGACACCTGTAACTCATTTAAACACTAAAATAGCTGCGGAACACGTGATCGGCTACGGAACGTCTGTATTATGTAGCTATTTTGCAGAAAATTATTAAAACAGCAAAAACCATGAAAATACAATATGTTAATCAATTGCATGTAACCTTTAAGCAATCCTAATCATTATTCATTGATTTTAGGCTTATGAAGTGATAAAAGAATGATGAAATGAAGTGAAGGTTTGTAAAAGAGAAGGCAATTCCAGGGCTCAACATACCCCCACTTCAAGACTATTGCATGTCCTCATGCAATTTCATCAAAACTTATTCCATGTGCTCTGAAACCTCTGTTAAAACATCCAAACTTATCTTTCTGCTTCTTTTGGCCCTAATATATTTTCTAATCTCTGTTAACTTTTTAGAAATTGGTTCTTCATCTTCCTCCTGTAGTGGAGTGTCGAGTTTATTTTCAATAACCATGTCAGTTTTTCTTCTTCTGCTCCATAAAAAGATTTGGCAAATGATTTTGTAATCTCCTTATGGAAGCCATCAAATTTCTCTATAAAATTTAGCCTCCCTGCTTGTTGTAGTAGCTCCTTGACTTATGGATATCCTTCCAAATACTTGACTTCAACTGATTCTGTCCTAACAATTAGCCACATTCCTCCTTTGTGCAGATTATCTTCTTTTCAGAATTACTTTTCTATGCTTGAAGCTAGATTTACTACAGAGTCTAATGCTTTATTTTGGAACTGTATGTCTGTGTCTGAAGATGGATTAGTTGAAGAATGATGCTTCACCCTCAGAATTAACTTTCTACACTTAGAGATGGATTGGCTGCAAAGTGTAATGGAGGTGAATGGATGGAGGTAATTAAGTTATAAGAGAAAATGAAGTGGCTATGGATTTGATGGAGAATTTATGATGAAATTGTGGTGAAATAAGTGAATGATACAATCTTAAGGAGATGTGGAATAGTAGGTTGGAATTTTGGATAAGGGATATGGCCAAGATATGTTAATCAATTCGAATGATAGGTTGTTTTAGGAAACATATGATTATACACATTGTATCTATTTCATGTTTTAACTTTTTGCTATTAAAATAATTTTCACAATTTACCTCGGAATTTTTGACCTTGTTAATTGTTGTGCTTGATGTTGTTCCTTTGGTCATCTTTTAGCATGTTGGTCTTCAAAACAGAATCCTTCAATTTCTTGTAATCATCATCTCTTTGTAGGTTGTACAATTGTGTTAGAACTGCTGAATAAGATGTGGCTGCAACATGCAATCTGTAAAAAGAAATGAAGTATGACTATGGAAGATGGATGTGAAATGTAATGGAGTGGAAGTGGAATAGGACTTGTGAAATGAAAGGAAAATGGCGTGAGATGGAGTGAAAGTGGAGTGAGATGGAGTGAAAGTGGAGTGGGATGGAGTGGAATTGTAAAATGAAATGAATTTTGCAATTTCTCTCAAATGGTACAACAGACTTCCCTGAAATTTTATGAGGTTGTTATCAATATTATTATGCATCTTCCGACGAAAAATGTCTGCCATCGGTTGCAGGAATCTCTCGAAAAATGAGAAATGGCTGTAGGTGAAAGTGGCCAAATTCTTGAAAAATAAAAACTAAAATTTTCTGATTTTTTTTTTTTATTCACCCTATCTCAATGCATTTACCATAAAAATTTCGGGACCAACGGATTCACGGTTTGAAAGTTATGATAAAATCAATTTCTGCCCTATTTCACCCTTCATTCTGCCCAATGTTGCAACAAAAAAGTACGCCACAAACTCATTTTAAGGCTGAATTGAGTGATTCAAAAGGGAAACTGTGTATTTTTACCTTCTCTACTGCCACATGCTTTTAGAATTTCATTTTGATGAAGAAAAGGCGCTACTGTGCAAAAATACTGAAATCTGTCCTAATCTGTCCATAATGCTGAAAAATGAAAATCTGCCATAAAAACCCATCTGAAATGCCCTTAAAAATTGTTTTTTCTCCAAATTCTGTCCACGTCTTACTCAATTTATCATATTCTGAGAAAACCCAGAAGCTCAAAATTTTTTATTTCTGCTCCAATCTCTTGCAATATTTGCGCCAAAACTGCCGCTGGAAAAAGTTGCAAAAAACAAAAACATGCTGCTACAGTAATAGCTGCAGAAACTGCCATTTTTCGCAGCTGTTATTGAATTGAAAAAAATATGAACATGCTGCTACAAGAAACTAATAAAATGTACTGCTGCAAGTTATTTTTGATTCCATAAAACCATTAGTCTTCATCAAAGCCAACATTCATGGTACAATTCTTACCATGCGAATAAATGTGTCAAAGTCGAGCATGGGAAGAAATCATTGGATTACCAATCAATAATGAAAATCATTAACCAATGCAAGACAACTCACCAATAATGTAAATGAGTGTCAAGGTACCTCAGTGCATCTTGACAAGGATGAATGAATATGTCGAAGTCGAGTCGCCTGCAAGATTTGAAAATCAAGAGAGATTGTTGTATTCTCATTGTTATCAACGAGGAGGCTTGCCATTGATGAATGCAAGCTCCAAGGCACTCCAAATAATCTCTAATCTTGATCCCAGATAGAGTGTTGAGGTCGATGGGACAAGATCTGTTGGAAGGTGGAACTTAAGGAATTCCACATCATCCAACTCGAGCATAGAAACAAAAATGATTTGAAGAACCATGAAAGATTGAAACCATCATGAAATTGCAGAACTTATTGTGAACTTTGCTTGCCAGTTGCCTGGTTTTCAAGCAAAGCTCATGTCCAATTGCGCCAGCAAGATAGTTTTCACAATAGGACTTATTTTTTCTTTACTTTTTTATTTTTTTATTTTTTTATTTTTTTATGTCCTACTCTACTTGAAAAAGAAAATCTTGTTCAAGTATATGAATAATTCCAGTGGAACCATGTTTGTAACAAGATGATAGATAAACTCATATGCAGGTTTGAATGATACTCTTTGATATGTACCTGTATATGATATGCCAACTGTCTTGATTTAGATGATGTCAGAAGATATTGAATAATTGAGAATTGGGATCCGATGACTGACTTGAACCAAGATTCAATGTAATCTTGTCTTCCTTGTCTTTCCTCTATCATGAAATGAAAGTCTTCGTAGATATGATCTTCATTCATAGAATTTGGTGATAGGCATGCATGAGACTTTTCAATCTCTGGTTCTAATAACTTCTCTTTATCAACAGACATCCATGATTCTTGGACCTTATCTGAGTCTTCTTCTTCTGGTTGTTGTTCTTCAATGATAGCTGGTGAATCATTTTGCAATACCTCAAAATTGTAAGTTGATTGAAGTGTTTTATTGTTGGGGATATGAAATGGTTATGGAGGTAGTGGAGTGGGAATGAATTTTAGGGGTGCTTGTGTGGATGATAATGGGAAAGGTTAAATTGACGTCAAATGAGGGTGATATTGATGTTGTGGTGGAGGCAAATGGTATGAATAACATTGATGATGGTATTGAGGATAGAGAGGGAAAGATTGAGGATATGGTGGATTTCCTTTATAGGGCCTTTGCCAACTTTGTTGCCAATATTGGTTTTGAGGTTGGGATTGAGATGCCCAAGGTTGCCAAGGCAAGGGTGTTTTCCAATTACCTTGAGGTTGTTTTGCATAACCTTGAAACTGTGCATAAGGATATTGCATCATATTGGGTTGATGAGGCTGCCATAGTCCTCTTGGAGCTGCATAACAAATTTGCTCTTGTGCTTGATTTGCTCCATTATCCTTCTGGTAAATTTCCTTCAACCCTGGTAATGATGGGCAATCTTCAGTAGTATGTGATCCTGAACAAAATTTACACATTTTAATGTTATCAAGTGGACATTCATGCAAAGCATGCTTCTTTCTACATTTAGGAGAAAATATGAATGAAGCAAAATTTTTCTTGTTTTGCATTCTTAGCATGTCAGTTTGTTCATATAAATTACCAATAATGTTTAGCAAATTGTTAGGTTCAGTTTGACTTACCAATCTTGATGCTAGCTTACTTACTCTTGCCATAAATGGATCTTGAGGGGATCATACACACTTTGCTTTTCCTCTTGATATGTTCTTGCATAGTTCACAAATTTCTTGAAATGGAAATTGATAGACATCTCCTTTTCCCATAAGATTAAGAATATCAATCCATTCATCCTTTATAGCATTTAGTAGGAGAGTTTTTAATGCATCTGATCCTAAATTATGCAATTTAGATCTTTTGATATTATAAGTAAATCTCTCCACTAAATCTTCTAGGCTTTCATCCTCTTTTTGGTTCATATTAAAGACTTCATTTCTAAGGTCATGGTGCATGCAATAACCTTTATATTTTTCTAAAAATACTCTTTTCATATCATCCCATGTCCTTATAGAATTTGTTCCTAAAGTCATGAACCATCTAAGAGCTCTATCCTTCAATGTTGCCGGAATCAAATTCAATTTTTGCATGTGCAATGAGTAGCCATAAGATCTACAAATTATTTCAAATTCAAAAAGAAAGGTTTCCGGGTCTTCTGATCTCATACCTTTGAAGTTAGGAAGTACATATGGATGGATGTTCTTCATTTGAACGTTGATATTAGTTTCTTGAATGGGAAATCCAAAAGGATCTTCCTCATTGTCATCATCTCCATCCACTTCTTCAACCTCCTTTGTCACCTCTTCTTCTACCTGTAAAAATATGAATTCATGATGTGGATGTGTCGCCCTTACTGCACCACATGATATAGTGGGTGTGGTAGGTGATTGAAGTTTTTGTTTTTGTTTTTTTTTTTGGATGTAAGAAATATGGTTACCTAGTTACACTTCCCCAGCAACGGCGCCAAAATGTTTGTGCTCAACTTAGTGTTCCTAAATTGAGTTCATTAATTGTCAACCAGGGCTAGTAAACTGCTAAAGTGTGGTGCACTATATGTGCCTAGGTATTTGTTTCTCACTACGTTGTGTTTATTGTTTTATGATGTTTTTGGTTTTATGGTTTTATGTTTGAAAAGGGAAAGAACTAAGTGCTGGTGAAAAGAAGCTATTGGTTATATTAAAATAGAACAAAGCCTAAACTATGGATGGCAAACAACAAATGCAAAGATTGATAATGACTTCATTGCAAGGAAATAAATCACAACATGAGCTTGAACTTATCCAATTCATTCATTAAAGGTGTGTTGGAAGAGCTTGAGAAATGGACAAGGTAAGTGTAAATGAAGTTCTCCTAAATAAACAATCAACTCACAATATTACAAAAAAATGATTATTTGTAACACAGTAAGGTTTCTATTCTAGATTAACCTATGATGTTGAAGTTACCCTATTCTGCAACTTGACTTATCACTACTAGGACTTATTCAGAAGTTTAGAGATTTTCTAGAATAATGTTTGGGAAAAAGGCTATAGGTGAATTTGTAAAAGATTTGCAGAATAATCAAAGCCTTAAACTGATATTACTGACCCCTGTTCATGTGATGATGTATCAATATAAATTCAGAAAAAAATTAAGTTGTAAATAATGAAGGCCGAGAGACTAATTTTGACAACTAGTACTACTTGAAATACAATGGATAACACTAGGCTAGAATGCGGTCTATCAATGTTACAATACAGTGACTACAACTAAACTAGAATGCCATTAATATTTTCTTGAAACAAAATGAACTGCAACTGAACTAAAGTGCTACTAATCTACTTGAAGTACAGTGAACAGATTTAAACTAGAATTCCATTATCAAACTTGAAATGTAGTGACAGAGCTGAACTAAATGCAATCAACCTCCGGAGTGTTATAACTAAATTAACATGCAGCTAGTCTATGGAATTCTGCAGCCCATCTCGTTCAATATGAATGATATTTTGGAAGAGTTTGTAAAAAACAAGTCTGGCTGTATTATTCAATGCAATTGAACATAAACATAAGATTTGAAAGCAAACACAACTAGGATCTAAGATACCACAACTATTTCTTATTCATTCTTAATGATGTTTTGGAAGAGTTTGTAGGAGTAAGACTGGCTATGACACTTAGTGTAAACAAGCATAAATCATAAAATTCGAAAGGAAATGAAACTAAAATATACAACACCACAGCTATGCCTTATTCATCGTGATGATATTTTGGAAGAGTTTATAAGAGTAAGTCTAGCTGTGATGATTAATGTAAACAAGTATGAAACATAAACTTCAGAAACCTGCTTAAGCTAGAAATGAAAAATGAGACTAAAATACTTATCTAAGTCGTATGAACAAAGATGCTAAGGTAGCAGGGGCCCTCTACCACCAGAGTAGCACACAAAATCTACTTCAAGATTGACTCAGCGCTTTCAATAAAGTGATGTTTTTTTCATTAAAAGAGAAATTACTTCAAAACAGAGTGTTTTCGGACTTCTGAAATCTAGCAATCAAACACAAAATCTAACCTTTTTTTCTCGATCTCCCGAGTCACACTTATAATGAAATTACATAACTACTTTTGAGAAAAATAGGGATAAGTGTCTTTCCCACTTCTAATCAAATTAAAACTCTTATTGAAGGTCTCGTACTTTTCTGCATACATCTGTAGAGTCCATGTCCCGGTAGAAGTCTACCTCTTGGTTTTGGTTTCCCACGTGCATAACCACTTGGAGATTTTTACTCAGACTTCGTGGAGAGCAATGAATGATGTGGATGAGGTCTAGAATTCAGCCATATGCACTTTTCTTTGAGACGACGCCTGTAATCCATTTAAACACTAAAATAGCTGCGGAACACGTGATCGGCTACGGAACGTCTATATTCTGTAGCTATTTTGCAAAAAATTATTAAAACAGCAAAAACCATGAAAATACAATATGTTAATCAATTGTATGTAACCTTTAAGCAATCCTAATCATTCTTCATTGATTTTAGGCTTATGAAGTGATAAAAGAATGATGAAATGAAGTGAAGGTTTTTAAAAGAGAAGGCAATTCCAGGGCTCAACAATATGTTTACCCCTTTTTCGGGCTGGGATAGCTTCTTTACGAAAAAGGAATACCTTAGCCTATCACGACTAAGAGGTTCTTCCGGATATTGTTTTCTACCTTTTGGGATTTGAAAGACTATTTATGAAAAGGGCCATGACGGAGTTTTCTTTTCTGCCTTCTTTTCAAACTCTCTAAACATGAAAAGTTGCCTAGTTCTCCCTTTGTCAGACTCGTTAAACCTTGATGACATCGGATTTTGTCGCCATGACGTTACTCAATTTCCTCCTTCCTAGGGCTCGTAAAATGTACTAGGTTGGATTTTTCCAAAGGAAAAACTTACAGCACAAGCATATGTTATCCCCTTCAAGATTTTTTTAAAAATAATTGGGGTACTCGCCAGAAATGGTGGGGGGAAAATGGAATCAAGTTTTAGTTATGTTGGCAGTATGTCTCTCTTGAACATGGCACTTGTCTGCATTCGTGTTGGGTTGGGGAAATCTCATTTCATCACTTTTGCCTCCATGGGTTTGGGTAATATATTTTGACCTCTCATCTACTCTTCCCCACGTCACCATGACCTAAGATCCCTTGATGTCAAATACTGCCAAATCTAGTGTCGTGTCACTGATATGCTCAAGAGAAGTTTGCCTCTACAGTTTTAAACCTTCCCCTGATTCTCTGTTGGCCTGATTCACTATCATCATGTTACTCTGTCTTGTGTCGATGATGTGGGAAACATTATGGCCCACCTTTGATCAGGTCACTTCCTGTCGACTTCAGCTCATTATCCAGGAGTTTGACATGGAGACTCCCTTATCGTACCTTGGAGCCTGCATGTCTCAATGGCAGGTTCTTTGCATTCGACACAAGGTCCATATCATTGGCCTTCGATCGAGTGATTCTACGGGTGTTTGATGCCAGATCACTATTCAAATTCTGTGGATTGTACCAATTGTACCTTGAGGTCCACTGTCATTATTGGTGGTTTCTCTCGTGCATGTTAATAGATTTCATCATTGTTTGGTAATCAGGTGATTTTCTTGCATGTTCGACTTCAGCTCATATATTTTCATGCTTGAATCTGTACTTTTTCGGGTCGAGATGGAGTGCAAGACCTTGGGTTTTGTCTGATAAAATCTAGGCTGTGGATTTTTGTGGATTATCATGACTTATCGCATGACTCTTTTGATTGGATGGTTGGGACCATACCTAAGTCTATTTGTTGATCCTTACTGCTGGATGGCTATGTTCATACCTTGGATCATAGTTTTTATACACTCTATTATGGATGGCTACTCCCATACCACATGTTCATGTATCAGAGATATCATTTGTATTTGTAATTGCAGGTTTTCCAACAGCGGTGTTTGGTTCGAATGTGTTCTCATAAATCATTTCACCCCTCCCTCTCCCTCGGACCTCATGCTTTAGGGGGCATCTATTACACAGCATTTTGTCACTGTCCCTGCAATCCCCATCTCACTCATTGGAGGGTCATTTCCATGATCAATAAACAGTGCCATGCCTTGCAAATAACATCATTGTATCCCTTTGCATGAGAGTAATATTCCTTCTATTGACAATTCCCTGAGCAAAGACTCAAAAACCCTTGTTTTTGCTTGGGCACGAGTAGCCAGTAATGCCCTCACAGCAAAGAGGAAGATTAACAATGAGCCCTGCACCAGCTAGTGCTCTGTCTCATTTAGCCACCCATGCTGAGCTGTTTATGGAATTAAAAAAAAAAACAGAGGTGAAGATTCCATTCCAACAACTTCGAGGATGAGTCATCGGGAGTGGTTGAACTGATAAACCACGGACTTCCTCCTTTGGTTTATGTTTTCCACCTCTTTTGGGAACCTCCTAAAGGATAGGCCTCCCTCCCACCTTTGTAGGGATCCCAACCTCCTCCTTTTCCTCTATAAAAAGAAGCTATCTCCCTTTGAATAAGCTAGTTTAACTTGGAGAATTGAACATACTATAGCAGAAATTCTGAAGATACAGAATAAGAAGGAATTACGTTGAGAGAGCTTGAGTCCGTGCCTTCTAAGAGAGCTTGAGTCCATGCCTTTACTCTGTCCGAATTTCCTGACGAACATCTGATATGCGCTTCGGCTGAACCTCGCTAGAGGAGACCTCGACGTCAAAGCTTTGGTTGTATCTCTTCTTTCATTAATAGATATACGTGACTAATTTTTGGTTCCACTTTTGTGTTATGACATTTATTTAAGGAAATATGTTTAGCCCTCTTGATTGGCTAATAGTTATGAATGAAATGTTATTATGTCATATGCTGTTCTTGTTTTCTGATTCTATGTGCAGGTATCCAAGCATTATTTCAGAAGGATTGTGACTTGCCAAGGCAGGAGCGAGAGGCCATCACCCCTACAACAATTACAACAACGTTGGGATCCAGGTAGGTTGATCTATCATGTCCTATTTCATTCAATAATTAGGAATCAACACTTTATCATGTCTCTTTGTTTCTAGACCCACTCTAGGGCTAGAGGGATCATCTCCGTCCGCAGAGAGGATTTACCTGCTTAATAGGGAGTTACTAGGAGGTTCCAGTCACACTCATGCCTTGAAATGGGGGTAAAATATAGTTAAAAGTCAAGGTGAGCTCAAGGATGGACACCTGGAGGGGTTGGCTTACTCCTGGAGGGTCCTGTGACACCTGAGGGAAGTCAGTAAGTTTTGTTGTTGACTCCATTTCCTTAAGGTCACATAGGAGGTTGACTCTACTCATAACTATCCCTCATCTCATGTTTACGCTGGTTGGATGGTTACTTGGGTAGATGTGAGGGGAGGTGTTGCGTTATATATGGTATCAGAGCATGGTTCACCGCTCGAACTAGATTGGTGATGTGTTGGTCATGTATTTTTGTTGCTTTCATATATGTTTCTCACACTTTAGTTTATGTACTGGTTGCATCTACATGGTATCGATCATGGTGGCAGTGATGTCGCCATGGGAGAGTTGATGGTGTTGTTGTGAAATGTGTTGTCATGAGTGTATGATTGTTTATACATGCTAGGTGCTTACATGTTGTCAAGCATACATTGGTATGGTTGATGTTTTCATGCATAAGGTCATGCCATGTAGGTGATATGTTCATGCAATGATGACTGAGCTCTAGTTAGAATGATTTTTATGTGTTCATACACCTATGCATTATAAGTCTATATGTTGTAATGATTATGTCTATACATGTATTACATTTATTAGTTGATCTTGCATATGATATATCCTCCCTGAATTATGATAAGGTATGTTGGTTTATTGTGATTTGGTTTAAGCTTACATGAGATTCTTTGTAGGAAGAAATCAAAGATGACTAGCAAGATGGTAGGCTACAATGATTCTCCCTATAAATAATATTAGCATGGTGTTGGGCACTCTTTTGATTTATCAGACACATTAAGAAGATTAAAGGAAGAAATAAGGAGTTGTAAGGCAGTGTTGTAGCCGCTACAACACCACCAAAATTCTTGGGTATATTCAAAAATTTTAGGTCCCCCTATGCTCACTTAGCCATTAGGGTTTTGACCCGAACTTTAGTCAGTGACACCCGCGCGACCTATTCCTACCAGACCCTGTCATCGCACCCTCTTTCCTTGATGTCTCATCAATACACTAAGGCTTGGGGTATGTTGCTTCAATGAACCTTGAGAGTCCCTGCATTTGATTCGAAGATAAGTTCCCCTAGATTTTCATGACAGTAGCCTTAGACGTGCTTGACCTATCCATGGGGGCACCAAGCTTGGGTGGGAAAGGTTTCAATCTGGCTTACATTATAAAACCCTAAATCATTATGATCAAGAATCCAAGCATTCCTTGAATTAACCTTCATGATCTAGGACTCTCGGCATATAAACGCTTCAAGGCACCAGCTCTAAGAATAAATCATCACTGTGGGAATCTAGATATTAATTCATGATTGGTGGTCCCATTAATTGTCCAAAGTTAATTTAGATTCCCAAAGTGAAGCCAGGTTTGCCCCATCCAGGAAATTTATAATAAATTAATTTGGGTTATTCTTTTAAGTTCATGCTCCTGGAATGAATTAATATTATTCATTTATTAATCCCGCATGGAAAGTATCACATTGGTAAGATGATTTGTTTTTTTTCCACCTTCTCTACCAAGAGGAAGTTACTTGGATCCACATCCATCAAGGCAACATTTATTTTCAAATGAGAGAAGGTGAAGGTTAAGGCGTGAACCTCATACACCCCTATGAAATCACGCACAAACTCAATGCATATTCCCATTAGAATGGACAAGATCTCGAGCATTGGAATGAAAAAAGAAAGCACACGTGTATTCAAATTACACGAGGAGAGTTATTGGCTCATTCATCACTTTAACCAACACTGGAGGAAGAGGCACACTCTTTAGGGGCTGCACGGGGAAGTGCAGGCACCCATTGGGATTAATCAATGGACTATACCTACCATGTGCGGGATGGCTACAAAATGAAGGCCAATGTAACCTCAAAAAATAGGCACAAATATCAACCATCGCAGATGTATTGGGGATTAAGGGCACAAAACCATAACCATAGGAGCACATGCTGCTTTTAGACAGTTGCATTACGAGGCATTAGCTTGAGATGAATACCAAAAATCGTAAAGTGGCAATAGCAAGGTAAGGTGGGGAACACAGAGAAAGGAGGAGGTGCCTTACACGCATCCTGGGAAATGTGCATGATCATATCATAAAATTGTGATCATGCAGTTCATTTTTGTGCATTGCATCTAAATACAAAGATTGGAAATATGCATCTAGGAGTGTATTATGTTCAGTGGTTTCACGACCTTCTCGTGGGCATCTAGCGCATATCCCGGTACTAGAAGATGCATCCAAGACACATTTTATACACTCAACACACCTTGAAAATCCTATAACCAACTGATAAAATGAAAATTGACACATTAGGGACGTGTAATAACTATGCACGGTATTTTCTGTCTTGATTCGCCCCTTTCCAAGTTGATGAAGTCAGGCAGTAGGGTAGTCTACAAGACTGATGAAATATGAGGCTATATTTAGGTTGTCTCCATGACGACCTCGTCCATGTGATGGCTCAATGCTTCCCACTACTCCAATAATGTCATCCTACAAGGTGTACGACCAGACTGGTTGCCATGTTGCATCTTAGATCCCTCGCTTATCAGCCGAAGATGCAATCTCACCAAGAACGCGACTAGTCGCTGGGTCACAAAACTGATGGATCAAGTAAAATATTTGACTGGCATGCCATTGTGATCGTGCGACCTCTATGAGGTTGCATTTCACATTAAAACACTGAATCGCACAATCTCTCAAGTCGTTGGGTCACACAAGCTCAACAACAGGCCAACAACGTGACCTCCATTACATCGTGACTTTGCAACTACCAGGAAGTCACACTCTCCCTCTAAGTCGGGAAGCTACATCACAACACCCCAACCAGCATCCCAATTTGTCCGGTATGCAACTGGGTGACTGTTAATGAGTCGCACTTCCACTGAGGTCGCAGGATCTCACCTTAAGAAAGCAGCCGAATTTTCGACCTCGTTTAAATGACAATCTTGCGACCTATGAACACCATTCTTTGCATTAATGAACTGATAGAGCCTTCCGATGGTGTTTGGGAGAAGGAGCACGATGATTGGCATCACCGTGGTTCCAAGACATTAGACATGTCAACGCGCGAGCTCGTGGGAAATTTCAAGAACTAGAAACTCTTGCTCAAGATATTACTTCTTGTATTTGACAAAATTTCATTTCTTTCCATGCTTAATTATTGTTCTCACGTATGTGTAGGATTAATGATAGGTTAATATCTACGTGTATGTGCAGGATTGAAGTTTCAAGAACAGATCTTGGCACTTTCGCACGCACTCCAAATTATGACTTTTTATCATACATTAACCCCATTCCAAAAGGTCTACTCCTTATCGACATCTTGGTGCAAACCTTATGAAAATGGGAGGAGTATCATTGGTGCATATTATGGTTGCCATTGTGGAGAACTTAAGGAGAGCATAGTCCCAGTTAACACTCCATCTCCAGTAGGTTTTGAACCAATAGGAGGTATGAGTCAATATCAGCAAGGCGAATCTCTGCCCCAACCTGCAGGGTAGATGGCTCTAATAATGGAGGTGCCTAGGCCGAAATAAATACATCGCTATTGATCCTCTCGATGGGCTTAGCTTCGAACATTTAGATCCTGGGAAAACTCGGTGGAGACCACGATGTGGCACAACACTTGACCATACAAGGGTCTAAGTTTATTATTTGCTAAATCACTCTTTCAGCTAATTAAATGTGTTTCACCATCTATATTTTAAAAGATGTATGACCCATGTTACTTTTTTTACAGGTATAAGTCTATGAATTTCACATCAAAATCTGAGGCTTTCTCTGGAAAGCAGGGTGAACCTTCAAAAAGCTCGAAGAACCTCACTACAGGCTCAATGGCACATCTATCACCAGTCCATTTTCACAAGGCTAGTTCCAGGGAAAGGCATCGTGTTTTGCAAGGGCTAATCTCTCCAAAAGGAGAAGAATAGAAGGAATGGACCTAGGTCACAACCTCCCAGGTCGCGACTAACCTCAGGTCACAGATGACCCCAGGTCACAGGTCACAAATTACCCTAGGTCACAGGTTGCAAACAGCCCAAGTCGCAATCCATCACAACAGTCTGGAAGACCAAGAGTAGAGGGCAACTCAAGAGTCATCTCAGCCTATATGTACAACTTTGGCAAATCATGGAAAGGACTTTTAGCTCTGCAATTGAAGCTAGGAAGAGATAATGAATTGGTTCTTGGTGTTAGGTCCCCGTAATTTGTCAGATTGGAAAGGAAAAATATACAAGGGTAACATCAAACCAATATTTGGAGTCCTAGGACCTAGAATTCATGGACTCAAAGAGGGCTCTCTCTATTGTTTGTGTAAAACATGTGAACTTGATAGATTCTAGGGTTTTTATTTTAGGCGAGTTATAGGGATAAGTGTTTGTTTGTTTGTTTTGATTGGTTGGGTAGGTTGTCAGGGAAAACAGATAGAGTAGGAGAGGTTTAGACCATTGGGCTATGGAGTCTGCAATAGGTCTATAAAGGCACAACAATAGGTCAAGGATGCTTCGGAGGGCAAGTTAAAAGGGCTGAATGGATCTTCAAGGCTTAGGTGAGTGGAATGAACATAAAATTGTGAACAAAGTAGGTGCAAAGGGAAGTTAAGAATCCTTTGTAAAATACTACAATAGGAAAGGCCTCTAAGAATACTATGCATGAAGACAAAACCAAATACAGGGCATACCATACTTCTTTGACCAAACCATAGCAAGTAAACATCAAGGCAACAATCCGGTCAACCCTAGAGAGCAATAAACTTGTATAGTCTATAGTGATTTCACCTTCAGGAAAAGAAAACATCTAAGATAAACACATAGCATAGATCAAATAAGAGGGAAATCCTAACATCATTAAGAAATATATAAAGACCTCCAAAGAATCTATTTAAGATGAGCAAAAAGGCATGGAAAATCATAGACCTCTTTAGCTAAACCTAATTAGCAATATTTCGAACTAAAAGACCTTAAAAACAATGTTCAAGTAATGACAAAGAGCATGGCTAACCATAAAACTACTTTGACATGTGCTTCATTGAATCATATTTAAGATAAACAATCATAAATTGGTATAGAGAGCAACTAAGAATTCTCTAAACTGACCTAGCAAAGGAAAACATGAAAGCAAGAGAAGGAAACAGACTTATTGAACTTTTACAAGAATTCCTTAAGCTAAAACTTACGTTCTAATGAAAGATAAGGATGAAATAATATGTAAAACATAAGAAAATGATAAAAAAAAAATAGAAATATCACCATTCATCAAGTTCATGAATCATGCAAAGTGCTTGGCTCCATTGTCATTCAATCCAAAGAGATTACAAGGCTCCAAGGCCAAAAACTCTATACAACTCAGAGCCCATGCTCAGTTTTTAATAAGTGAAAACCAAAATTCAACCAACAAGAATAATGAAGCCCTCATGCATTATTTAACTTGAAAATGAGGAAGTGAGAAAACCCTAGAGGCTTCTAGAAACCATTTATTGCTCACAAATATCAATTTTGTCCTTTGTGACCATGCAAGGCCCAAGGCACAAAATATCTAATGAAATAAATGTAAAATATCTTCTCAACCAACTTTGGCAAAGAAATTTGACTTTGAGGCCATCAAAAACTTCCAAAAATATCCTAGTGTGTTTTTTTGACTTTTTTTTTGCAAGGGCACAACACTGATATTCAAGGATGCATTGCCAGGCCAAGGGCACAACGCCTACACGGAAAAACTAGGTCACCTTGCAGCTAAATTTTGAGTGCCTTCCTGGTGTCAGAATGAGCTCCATGATGGCTCGTTGGAAATATTGTCGAGTATAATTTCTAAAAATGCTTTTTATTTTTCATTTGGTGTCCATTTCCCTGCCAAAAAATTCAATCTCCCAAGACTTCTAAGGGTGCAACACGAGCCCTGAAAACATGGCAGAAAGGTCAAATTTTGCATGTTTTTGGGCCTTTTGGAGGACCAAATCAACTCCAAATGACCTAAAAGTTTGTGAGCATGCTGTACTTGAGCTGAAAAATCTAAAAATGTAAACCATTTTTCCTGAGGATGCCTTGAGAAAAAGCACAACACCAAGGGAGTTGCGCCCTTGGCCCTTAAAACAGTAAAAAATTCCTAAGTGCAGAATTCTGCCCAAATTTTGAAATTGTTTTGCCCATGGTTTTTGGGATGCCTGTAGGGATGAATCAACTAGGTTTTCAAGGTTTCATTTGTCTTTTAGCTTCCTTGGTGGCTTTCCCTCATTATTGCTTTGACCTACTGTCATCATCATTTCTGCTTCTTTATTCATGGCTCTTTGACCTATTTCCATCATTTGCATTGATATTTTCTACCTCATTACTACCAAGAGTATCACTGTCCTCTTCCTCATCATCATCATCATTATCCTTTCCCTTTTCACCACTGCTTTCTTCATCCTTAGTTTCTGCATCTTTTGTATTTGAGCCCTTTCTTTCTTTGACTTGACATATGCCCCACTGACTAATTCCTTACTGCTATATTCATCACTACTCCTTTCTTTACTTGTTTGATTCATCATTGATTGATTTCTCATTTCCCTCTCCCTCATTGTCATTTTGAAAACTCTGCCTTGAGAAAACCTTAGGACTGATATGAAACTAATTTGGAAGACGGTAATGGAATGGTGATGAAAAGGGCAGCTATAAGTGGATGAGATGAAGGAATGAAGGTATATGTATATTAGGTTGAGTTATAAGCAAAACCCTAATGACAACCCTTTGTTGCTTGTTTAAAACTCTGTTTCATTGCTCTCTATTTCATTTATCTCTAACCTTTTGTTTCCTTCTTCACTGCTTTCTTTATAGCTTCATTCATCATTGTTTTTTTCTTCACTTGTATTTGCTTTATTAACATTTTCCTTACTTCCATCTGTTAGCCACCTATAAAATTTGTCATATCAAATGGTGGCTAAATCATTAATTTTGAAAGCCTTCAAGAAAAAATTTTATTTCCAAATTGTTAGTTCTTGAAGTCTTATGAAGATGACTTATCCTTGAATTAATCTTCACTGTTGTTTCCCTCTCAATTCTGAAAATCTGCTATTTTCCTGAAGAAAAGACTGCTGCAAAAACTCTATTTCTCCCCTCATTTTACCCCTCTTTTTACTCATAATTAACCTCCATTTTATCCCCTTTTCCACATGACATTCCTCTATTTTCCCTCATTTACCTTCTTTCCTTCATAAAAACCCCTTTAATAAGGTTTAAAACTCCTTTTTAAACCTTACCGAAAGCCCCAAAATCCTTTGAAAATCCGTGAAAAATCATAAAAACCCCACTTTCACATTATAGGCCTAAGCCCCTTTTGGCTAAGCCCTAAAACCACTTCCCCACCATGTGACTTGGCACTAGAACCAAGTGTTAAGGCCCTGGGCGCTTATCGCAATCGGGGCGTTTATGTGAAACACATCTCTTTTGTTTCATTAAAATCTCTGATTGTGATTGGCCCCTTTTCTTCTAAACTCCTAATTCCTTTGTCTTTACATATAACCCCGAGCCCTGCAATCGGGCGCTAAAGCATTATAAAAAACCCTCCCTGATACAAATTTTCCTTTGTATTTCATAAAAAACCCATTTTGCCTATGTTAAAAGAAAACCCGTCGGTTCATTGGTTGATCAAATTCCAACTGTTGATTTAAACCAATCAACGATCTGCGGAATATTGCATCAGAGTTTTCCATTGGATACGTTTAAAATATTTTATTGCCCCCCTCTGATTGGAAACCTTCCGATGGTTTCCCAGCCATCAATCTGTTCTGCCATACCCAGATCCGATGGCCCACATTGTTCTTTCCCAAAGCCCGTTTTTTCGCCTTTGGCATTTACAGACCAATCTCCGTCATCGATCTGGTCCTCAGATCAACGGTCCTTATTCAATCCCATTGGTGTTTTTTTAACCCTTGCCCTCGCTGATCACGATCTTCTAATTGCATCTGGGCCGTCCATACACTAATATCCGACGGTCCAGATCAATCCTCCCTTCCCTTTGTTACTTCTCAAATCCCGACTGGGTAACCTCTTCGGCGAATCTCCACCGTTGATCTCTGCAAATCAACAGCCCGCATTGACCCATTCTCCACCCAGCCCCTCACCTCATATCCTGTTTCATAAACCCCAAGATTGAATCTAAGTCGTTGATATGTTTCATCCGACGGTCCATACTTAACCCAATAGGCCCAACTCCTTTGGGTCCTACCTTTCCCTAGATCAAATCTCCACCGTCCATTCCATAAACTGACTATCCAGGTTAAAACCGCCTTGAACTTTCCCCACCTCTTTCCATATTTGCATCTTGTCGCCATCGCGCTCTCCTCACGACCGTCTAATATAATGCCCCAGATCTGACGGCTGGCGTGCAGTTTCGCGTGATTTTAAGCCCGAGCATTAATTTTTCAAAATCACACGATATCGGTGGTTTTAAAAGGCCACATGTCAATCAGAAACACATATCACGTTCAAAAAGGAAATACCACCTTCCCTCCTTTTCATCACGTGAAACCATCAGTTTCTTTTGCCAAATCCACTTTTCCCTGTTTCCATTTCATTCTCCCATGTGTGATATCCATCGTTGATCTCTGAGATCTAACGGCTCACGTTTAATCTTGCCCTTAGTTCATCACCTTCCCCCCTTTCTCCATAGAACTTCATCAATCAACCTCCATCGTTGATCTCTGTGGACTAATCCAATCCAATGGCCCAGGATCGTTCGGAAACCCCAAATATCATTTGGCCATTTTTTCACCTTTGACAAATTTTTTCCCTATTTTCCTTATATTTTCTACCATTTCACTATGACATTTCCCTTCCGCCTTATAATATCTTGGGGTAATCTCGACCATTGATCCACATATATCGACGACTCGAACTTAATTTTTCATTGACTCCCCCGACCGCCTCTCCATTATCCTCAGCATTAAATCCTCGTCATTGGATTCTTTCATCCAATGAATCTGATCTAACCTCAGCCTCTAAAGTAGTTTAAGCCTTACCCCATAGGATTTTCTTAATTTTTCTTTTTTTTTGCAGGTTTTTAAAGGATTTTCCATTGTTTTGAAAAGAAAATTAAAGGTCAGGGATGATGATCCCCCAGGCCTTTATTCATCAAAGAGATATTTTTGCAAGGTTTCCCATCAAGGTTTATCAGTGCCTCTTGAGCACTGACGCCATTATAAAACCTCTGTAATGCCTGCATATCAACAAGACACAACAAAAATTAATCAAGCAAAGAGTATCAGTGTGAAAGTATCTAGTCACAACAAAGATGAAGAATTGAAGATTGTTTATGCACTTTTGGAGGATTAAGGCCCACTTTCAGCAAATCAAAAGTTTAATCCTCTCAATTAAACACAGTTTGAAGAACAGAAGACGGAAATTAGGCCTAATTAAGCCTAACACACAAAATTAAAGCAAATTAACAGTGATTAAAGAAGGACAAACAAATATATCATTCCGAGAAAGCCTCCACCACCACATCAAAGGCTAATTGAATCCTCTCAGCTACCAAAAGCCACCTGCAGCCTCAAAGCATTCAAAAGAGGCATAGTTATTACTAGAATAGAAGATATTCACCTCAAGATAGTTGAACAGTTAATTCAACCAAAGGAACTTATTGTAAACTATCAGCAGAGTTATTACAAGGATAACAAAGAGCCTTAAAGTCAACAAAATCTTCCCAGCAAGCTTAATACTTAATGTAAACCAATTAATATAGAGGAAATGTTAGAAAGTTTCTCCATTCAGCCCCTCAAAGGTCGAGAAGCATTAAATTTTATTAATTGAACCTAGAAGATCTTTTATGCTATCCCACCTCCTCATTTCTTCTATAAATACTTCTATAGAATATGAGATAATGTTGGTCACTGCATATCTGTTGCCTGTAAATAGTTTACTGAAGCTGTTGTAAGCTTTGTTTGTAATTGAAGATACCTAAGTTGAGATGAGAAGTTTGAAGCTATAGAGACTCACTAGACTTGAAGATTGTAACTAGTTTGAAGCATCAAATACAAGCTGATTTATGGGATCCTGGTCTATGTCAACAGTGATGTTTTTCTTATTGTAAATTGTTATTTTATTTTTGTTTCCATTCTGTCCATCTTCTCTGATAAAGAACAGAAATTATAGAGTTAGGATTTACTGTCAAAGGTACCCTGCTCTTACTGATAAGATTTATCTACATGTTTTCTTCCAAAATTGTGTATTTAAGAATGATTTAATATAGTCCAAGTAGTTAGGAATGATGTTGTTCCCTCGTCCTACTATCTAAACTAAACATTGTTCTTGAATGTGATTTTCAATTTTTGCCAAGTAAAGTTGAACTAGGGAAGTCTATGGTGAGCCCTGTCCTCTAGTTTTATCTCCAAAGGTTGTCTTAAAGTTTCCCTAAGGGTATGTTGAAAGTAGGCTAGGTTCAAAGTCCTTACCTGATCTTAGACTATTTCTTTGTTATCTTATGTGTTGTCTTGATAAGTTTGCTAAGTAAAGCAGAGCTAGGGAAGTCTATGGTGAGCCCTGTCCTCTAGTTTCTTCTCCAAAAGTTTCTTTGAAAATTTTCCCTTAGAATATGCTGAAAGAAGGAAAGGTTAAAAGTGCTTACTTGATCTTAAGCTATTATTTTTATGTTTTAAGTGTTTTCTATTGAAAGTGCATCAAAAGCAGGCTAGTTTCAAAGTACCTACTTGATTTTAGGCTGCTCTTTGTTCTTCATTTGTTTGTTTCGCCTTCTTATTGTTTCATTCCATTCCATAAAAGAAACTTTAAAGAGATCCTTAGACACAGATGACTTTCCCCATGGGCCACTCTTGAACCTTGTTGTTTCAATTAAATCCTACTATGAATCCATAGCTCAATGGATTGAAGTTGTTTCTTTCCTATCTTCTTAGCTGAATCAATATTTCACTTTCATTCATCTTCACCCTTCATTTATACTTCCTTCACCTTCAGATATCTTTGTCCAACTAAAACAAACAAAAACTTTGTTCTTCATAACTAGCCTAATATCACATTTCAAGCCTTAAAGATAAATCAATATTTGCACTTATAGAGAGATCCCTCTCTAGATTCAGGAGGGCTAGATCCTAGAATCCCAAAGTGGTACAAATGTTCTCCCGACAGCTTTAGTCTCACCAATCTGCTAGAATTACATGGAGCTAACAATTCTGGTGACTCCACTGGGGACTTTTGAGTAAAATCCTTAAAATAAGACACTGAGTATTTAGTGCAGTACAAATAGCCCTCTTCAAGAACTACCATGCAAATGGTAATCATGATAAAGCTTATTTGAATCAGTGACAAACTAAGGAACCTTAGGATTCTCATAAGATCTTATCAAACCTTGAAGGATCAACTAGCTTAGCCATAAGAGTAGAATTTCTCTGTCTCATCACCGTAGCTATGTTTTGAAACAGATTTAGGACACTCTTAGAACCTGTAGGACCGAAAAAAAACTCAGAAAACCCAAAAATATTTTAGATTGGTATTCAAATAAACATGATGGTGGACCATAAGACCTTTTACCTCCAAAAGAGCTAAAAAATTCCACCTGGTGACTCCACAATCCTAAATAGACCTTAAGACTCCACTGGGAAGACCCATTATCATCATAACATTATTTAAGTTAAGAGGACTTTAGGATTAAATTTTTCTTGTTTAAAGATCAGTTAGACTCTTAAAGATTGTCATATTTAGTTAAAATTTTCTTTTAAATTGGGTCTGAAAAACACAGCATAGTGGCTCCTAGAAGGATTCATACTAGAGCCTATCCTGATCCAAACTCTCCTGAGATAGTTGATAACCTTGGAAGAATCCTTAGGAAGTCTCCTGAGGTTAAATCTCCAACTATTTTCATATCACCCCATAGAGCTCATTATGTCCCCGAAAAACCTTGCAGCTCTACAAAATCCACAAGTTGAATTAAGAAATCCATTTAGAACTAGGTCACTTGAGGATTTAGATCAGTTAGATTCAGAGCCTTCGCTTTCATCCCTAGATAGAAGTGAACATCCTGGTAGTAGGGAAACCACCCCACCCAATTTACATTTTCTTCATAATTTTGGTTTCTCTCATCCAAGATTAGCTCAACAATCTATTTATGGTACCTCCACATCTGTTCTTCATACATCCACTGTCCAAACTACTCCATTTCAGCCCACTTTCCCTCTTGTTAACCCACCTCTTGTAAATCCACCTCCACCCCCTATCATGGCAACATGGTATGCCCCGTTGGTCCTTCCTTTACCATTAGTCAATCTCCCACAAGACTATCAGTCCAAGATACCATTGTATGATGCCAATAATGCTACTGCTACTTCACAACATGAGGATAAGATGAATGACTACTTTGACAGAAATGAGATTGATGATGAAATTGTCAAACTTAGATTATTTTCTCAAAGTTTAGGGGGAGAAGTAAGAAAATGGTTCAAAGGCTTAACCCCTCATAGTATTAATGATCTCCAAGCCTTCCATCAGTTATTCTTAAATAAATGGGAAGTGAAGAAAAACCCTCTCCAAATACTTTTGGACTATAAGAATCTCCATATAAACACTAGGGAAAGTGTACAAGCTTATTGCACTAGGTTTAACAATGTTTATAATGCACTTCCCCCAGACTTAAAACCTCCACAAGGCTCAGCTTTAAACAATTTTCCTGAAGGATTTGATCCTGAAATGGCCTATCAGCTGAGAGAGAGAGATCATTTAACTCTTGAAGATATGAAAAAAGAGCTCTTGTTGTGGAAGTAAATCTAATGGAGAAAAGAGAAAGAATGAAGAATGAGGACAGAGTGTCCTTTAGAGAGGAAAATACACCTTCCACATCTAGCTCAAAGATGGAAAGAATGATGGAGGATATGATGAAAAAGATGAGCATACTTAAGAGAGCACAAGCTAGTCAAAACCAAACAGCTCCTCAAAACAGAAATCAAAATCAAAATCATAATTTTAGGAGAAAGAAACCTCAAAACAGACCAAGGGAGGATGATCAACAGATCACTCCTCCTTTTCATCAAAATTATGTAAGTGAGGTTGAAGAAACAAGTGAACAAACAGAGGAAGATGACATCAACATGCTGGGGGTTGACAATGATGATTTTGAAGTTCATTACACTAAAAAACAAGGTCTATACACACCCTATGATGATAAAAGAGCTGAGGATGAAAGTTATTATCAAGAAATGGAAAATATCATCATAGAGACTCAAAAAGAGTATGACCTTACGAGTAAAATAAATCAGGAAACTCCCAAGACTAAGACCTCTGAAAGTTTTGCAAAAAACAACCCCGTGAATAAACCCAATACTTCAACACAGAAAGATAAGACAGTGGCTAGAAATTATGATAAAAACAAAGAAAAAGGCACTCAAAGTACTGAAAAACAGAGTGCAGACCTTAGTAGCGTTAGCACCTCAGCTAGTGCTCCTGTTAAAATAATTTTGACAAATGTGAATTGAGGGAATCAACAAATTGATTTTGTTGATAGAGTGGTATTTAATAAGGATGAAACAAGAACTTTGAGAAATCATATGCCTTTTAGTTTGGAGCAGGAAATTTCCAGAACCAAAATCTCTGTTCCTCTCACTGAATTAGCTGCCCAAGATGTATATAGATCTCAAATTTTGAAGGCTTTTAACATAAAAGAAAATAATGACACTGTCAATCTTAATGATAACCAGCCAGAGCTCATATTTGATCCTAATATTGATGGTAGATATCAAGAGGGACCAGTTCCTCCTTTTTATGTTAGTTTAAATGTTCATGAAAAAATTTTGCACAATGCCATGCATGACTCAGGGGCCTCCCATAATTTAATTCCCAAAGCTGTAATGGAGAGCCTAGGCCTTGAGATCACCTGACCTTACAAAGATCTTTACTCCTTTGATTCAAGAAGAGTAAAATGTTTAGGCTTAATCAAAGACCTCTATGTAAACTTAGCACAAATTCCAGCCAAGTGTTTAGTAATGGATATTGTTGTGGCTAATGTACCCCCAAAATATGGTATGCTGTTATCTATATCTTGGGGAGCTAAGTTATAAGGAACTATGAAGATGGATATGACATATGTGATCATCCATGTTTTTAATTAAACTAGAAAACTGTAGAAGGAGTCTCATATGCAATACATTGTTACTAGCCAAGAGAGACCACAAAACTCTCCCCTTTATTTTGTAAATACAGGCCTTGACTCATTTATCCTTTTCAATGATGAAACATTCAGTGAACAAGTGACCTTAACTGAATTAATGGCAGACAGAGAGGAGAAGGAAGACGAGACAGAAGTGTCAAAACAGTTTGCTAAACCAGAAAAATACAGCAGACAAAACACAGGTCTAGAGCTACAAATCATTCATCCATTTCTTTTAAACCTTGAGAATCAAGAAAGCAGTCCTCAACGCAATGAAAAACCTGAGGAATTAAAACAAATTCAACGAAGTGCTGATATTCAAGGACAATCTGAAAGCATGCTAGTTGAAAAGGATAGTAACCAAATTAATGAACCCAAAACTAGTCCTCTTTGGAGTATGCACTTTGATGGATCTTGTACTAAGAGTGATGTAGGTGTGGGAGTGTGGCTTCAAAACACAATGAAAAATTATACTGAAGGGAATTCCTACAAATTAAAATTTCAGTGCACCAATAACATAGCCAAGTATGCAGCCCTTCTTTTAGGCCTGCATTTATTGAAGAAATTAGGGGCCAAAAGAATAAAGGTGCATGGTGATTCTGAATTAATAATTAGGCAATTGAATGGGGAATATATTGTGCAACATCCCAGAATTAGAGCCTATCAAAACGATGTCATGGATTTATTGAAAACATTCAAGGAATTCAAACTTATCTTTGTCCCAAGAAACAAAAATATTCAAGATAACGGTTTGGCTTTTGCTGCTAGAACGTGCTTGACTCCTTATAAAACCAAACAATGTACAACCCAAATCAAATTTAGACTAGCTATCCCTAATAACGAGAAATATTAGCAAGTGTTTGATGGAGACAAACAAATAGAAGACTTCCTGTAGTCCAGAAATGAATTTGAACTACCAAATTCAGATTCAGGCTATGAAACATACTGCCCTAGTGAAGAAAATCTACTTGATGAAGAAGAAGAGTCTCCAGAGATGACTAATGTAAATATGATGTCTAAAAAACTTGAAAACACAACAGAAATTAGTTCAGAGTTAGGAAAAGAAGACTTAGAAACTCTGCAGTCTAACAATCAAAGTTTGCCAAAAGGTCTAGTCCCTTTAGAAGAGTTGTTTGATTTCAATGATGTGGCCAAGAAGCCAAAACTGGAACTTGTTGAATCTGAAGTTGAAGAGTGTAATATACGCAGTAAACTAAAACCAAAGATGATCAAACTATCTAAAACTTTACCAGCTCACATCAAATTGAAATACATAGAGCTGTTTAAATAATTTTCTGATGTTTTTGCGTGGAGTTATGAGGATATGAAATCCTATGAAACTGAAATAATTCAGCACAAGATACCTCTCAAGGAAAACCAAAAGCCATTTAAACAAAAACTGCACAGAATAAACCTCGTTCAATTACCTTTGGTTGAGGAGGAAATCAAAAAAATCTATGAAGCTGGTATTATTGTTCCTATTAGAAATTCAGAATGGGTGTCTAATTTAGTGTCAGTTAGGAAGAAAACAGGAGAGATTAGGCTTTGTATTAACTTTAGAGACTTAAACAAAGCCTCATTGAAGGAAAACTACCCTTTACCCAAGATGGATCATATTTTACAAAGAGTAGTTGGTTCTAAAAGAATTTATTTGCTAGAAGGCTTCTCAGGATACAATCAGATATTAGTACATCCTGATGATCAACTAAAGACAAATTTTACTACGCCTTAAGGCACTTTCAAGTATGTGAAAATTCCCTTTGGTTTAATGAATTTTGGTGCTACTTTTCATAGAGCCATGGAAATTGCATTCTCGGAAGAATTAGGCTACTTCATCATTATTTACCTTGATGATATCACTGTTTTTTCCAAAACAGATGAAGAACACCTAAAACACTTAAGAATAGTCTTTGAGAAATGCAGAAAGTTTAAGATATCTTTAAACCCAAATAAAACATTTTTTGGTCTCCAAGAAGGTAAACTACTTTAACACATAATATCAGAAGAGGGGATAAAGATAGACCCAAAAAGGATCGAGGCCATATTGCAAATCACTCATCCTCATAACATCAAGGAACTTCAATCTTTCATTGGAAATATTAATTTCTTGAGAAGGTTCATACCCAACTTGGTTGAAATCCTTAGAAACATTACAAACATGCTGAAAAAGGAACAAGGAGTTAAATGGACCTTGGAAGCAAAGAAATATTTTGAGCTAGTGAAACAAGCATTAACCAAAACACCGGTTCTAATAAGTCTTGATTTTTCAAAAGATTTTTACATTTTATCATTTGCATCATAACATACAATAACTGTTGTCCTATTGCATAAAAATCCACAGGGACAAGAGTAGCCAATTACATTCTTTAGTAAGGCATTGAGATATTCTCCTCTGAAGTACAACATTATGGAAAAACAAGCCTTTGCTTTGGTCAAAGCTTTAAAAGACTTCAGAGTATACATCTTACACTCCCACATCATTGCCTTTGTCCCAAATTCAGTTGTGAAAGACATTCTAACACAGGACCTAGATGGAAAGAGAGGTAAGTGGATAGTTGTGATTCTTGAATATGATCTAGAGATCAAGCCCACTAAACTCATTAAAGGCCAAGGTCTAACTAGATTAATGGCTGAATCCAATTTTGAAGTTCTTGATATAAATATGATAAATGCTTTAGATGAACAAGAGTAATTATCAACTCCCATTGTTGAAGACCATTTTATGAATTCCTCTTGGTATGCTGATATTCTATATGTTTTTCTTAATTTCAATACACCTCCTGGTTTATCAAAAACAAAGGCAAGATTTTTAAAGTTAAAAGTTGTAAACTATTGCATTCTAGATAAATCTCTTTATTGGAAAAATGCAAGTGGGTTATTGCTTAAATGTTTTCCTGAGAATGATGCAGAGAGGGTTAAGCATGAGTTCCATGAAGGAGAATGTCGAGGCCACCTCTACTGGAAGAATACAGCCAACAAAATCTTTAGAGTTGGATACTATTGGCCCACCCTCTTTCTAGATGTACACAAGATGATAATTTCCTGTCATAAATGCCAACTTTTTGAAGGAAAACGAAAATTTCTGCCCTTACTTCTGCATCCAATCACTGTTGAAGCCCCTTTTCAACAGTGGGGTTTAGACTTCATATGAGAAATCCATCCATCCTCATCTGCCCAACATAGATGGATTCTCACTGCAACAGACTACTTCACCAAATGGATAGAAACCATCCCTTCTAGGCAAGCCAATGACTCTGTCATTATAAAATTCATTGAGACTCATATCCTCTCTAGATTTGGATGTCCTAGGAAGATCATCGTTGATAATGCAACTGCATTTGGATCCAAGAAGATGGTTGAATTCTGTCACAAATATCAGATAAAATTGGGTCATTCTACTACTTATTACCCTCAAGGTAATGGGCTGGTAGAATACTCAAAAAATAAATTGGTGAACATAATCAAGATGTTGCTGGAGGAAAAAAAGAAATCTTGGCACACAAAGCTAGTACATGCACTATGGGCTGACAGATTGACACTGAAGAAATCTATTGGAATGTCACCCTACCAGCTTGTGTATGGAATAGATGCAATTTTTCCAACCAGCCTAGGTGTACCAGTTATGAATTTGATCCAAGAAGTGTAGTCTGAAGACAATGACATGATCAAAAGGATTAATCAAACTATACATCTTTAGCAAACTAGAGAGGAGGTTTACAACAGAGCATTACAAAATCAAGAAAGCATCAAGAAGCTTTTTGATAGAAGGACAAAAGCTAGCAATTTCAACATTGGTGACAAAGTGTTAAAGTGGGATTCAAGGAGAGAAGGCAAGGGAAAGCACGGGAAATTCTATAACTTATGGCTTGGCCCTTATCTCATTCATTCTACTGCTGGTAACAATGCTTATTTCTTACAGGAACTGAATGGTGCTGAACTGTTTGGAGGTCCTGTCAATGGCATGATGCTCAAACATTATTTCTCTTGATCCTATCATGTTTGGAAGCCTTTTTATTTTTTTTCTCATTATAAATATTTCATCCATCATTGTATTCAAAGTTAGAAAAATCGAAAATACAAAAACAGTAGAAAGAGAAAGAGGGCAGATTGTAAAAACAAGAAAGGTACAGCCCCATACAAAAAAAGAGAAACAAAATCTGAAAGTGTGCAAGCTCAAATGCCACTCCTAATAAACACACTTCTAGTTACTCATACATCCTAATATTAACTAATTAGTTTTAAATTTACTATCGATAGGTTAGTGAAATAAGATTTGCCAAACAGCTTAATCTTGGCTTATCAGTTAGGTAGATTAGGATAGAAAAATAAAGGTTCGAACAAGCTCAAAATCCGAACGTAAGATTCAAAAACAAAGAATGACTCCAATTTGTTTTAATATTGAGTCAAAGATAGAAGTAAACTAGTTCTAATAAGCCAAAAACCTGAACCAGATAACAAGGAAAAAATAGCTCAAACAAACTCAGAAACAGAGCTGAAGAAAAGAGAAGGATGTTCCTAAAAACTTTTAGATCTTAAGCCTTCACTATTTTGATTTAATTTTCTGCAAATAATAATATATTCGCAACTTGTTTTATGCCATAGATCAGCAACAAGTTAGATTGTTCAATCCTAACTTGTATGCTTTTAAATTTCTTGTTTCATAATTTAGAGAATAAAAATCTATTAGATAATCTAATCCTAACAGATAGTAGATTAGGTAGAGAAGATTATGAAATCAACTGCTAAATCTGAGTTCATGGAGAAATAAGAAGTAGACTTAGATTAGTTTTATATTTTCAAAAGAATAAAATGTTTGTAAAAAGAGTTTTCCAATCCAAATTCACTCTTAAAGAAGAAAAAATGTTAGGTCAGTAGGATTGGGTAGGTATAAATCTTGTTTGATAGAGTTCCATTTTTTTTCATGGCTGCTAACATTATCAGAATAGAAGAAGATCATCCAAGTGAAGAAATTCGCAGCCCAATGGATGAGGCATTGATCAGCCCCCCAGAGAATGCAAGTCTGAAGTTCTTGACACTTTCAAGAAGGTGCCATCCCCATGTGGAGCCACTGTTAGCCACCTATAAAATTTGTCATATAAAATGGTGGCTAAATCATTCTTTTTGAAAGCCTTCAAGAAACAATTTTATTGCCAAATTTTTAGTTCTTGAAGTCTTATGAAGATGAATTATCCTTGAATTAATCTTCGCTGCTATTTCCCTCTCAATTCTAAAAATTTGTTGTTTTCCTGAAGAAAAGACTGTTGCAAAAACTCTATTTTTCCCCTCATTTTACCCCTCCTTTCACTCATAATTAACCTCCATTTTATCCCCTTTTTCCCGATGAAATTCCTCTATTTTCCATCATTTCGCCTCTTCCCTTTATAAAAACCCCTTTAATAAGGTTTAAAACTCCTTTTTAAACCTTACTGAAACCCCCAAAATCCTTTGAAAATCCTTGAAAAATCATAAAAAACCCACTTTCACATTATAGGCCTAAGCCCCTTTTTGCTAAGCCGTAAAACCACTTCCCCACCATGCCACTTGGCGCCGGAATCAAGCATTAAGGCCCTGGGCACTTATCACAATCGGGGCGTTCATGTGAAACACATTTCTTTTGTTTCATTAAAATCTCCGATTGCGATTGGCCCCTTTTCTTCTAAACTCTCGATTCCTTTGTCTTTACATATAACTTCGAGCCCCGCAATCGGACGCTAAAGCATCATAAAAACCCCTCCCCGATACAAATTTTCCTTTGTATTTCATAAAAAACCCATTTTTCCTATGTTAAAAGAAAACCCGTCGGTTCATTGGTTGAGCGAATTCCAACCATTGATTTAAACCAATCAACGATCTGCAGGATCTCACATCAGAGTTTTCCATTGGATGTGTTTAAAATATTTTGTTGCCCCCCTCTAATTGGAAACCTTTCGATGGTTTCCTAGCCGTCGATCTGTTCCGCCATACCCAAATCCGACGGCCCACACTGTTCTTTCCCAAAGCCCATTTTTTCGCCCTTGGCATTTACAGACCAATCTTAGTCGTCGATCTGGTCCTCAGATCAACGGTCCTTATTCAATCGCATCGGCACTTTTTTACCCCTTGCCCCTACTGATCACAATCTTTCAATTGCATCTGGGCCATCCATACACTAAGATCCGACGATCTAGATCAATCCTCCCTTCCCTTTGTTATTTCTCAAATCCCGACAGTGTAACCTCTTCAGCGAATCTCCGTTGTTGATCTCTATAGATCAATGGCCTGCATTGACCCATTCTCCGCCCGACCCCTCACCTCATATACCATTTCATAAACCCCAAGATTGAATCTGAGCCATTGACCTGTTTCATCCGACGGTCCATACTTAACCTGATAGGCCCAACTCCTTTGGGTCCTACCTTTCCCTAGATCAAATCTCCGTCGTCCATTCCCTAATTTGATGGTCCAAGTTAAAACTTCCTTGACCCTGCCCCACCTCTTTTTTTCCTTGCATCTTGTTGCCATTACGCTCTCCTCATGACCGTCCGATCTAATGCCCCAGATCTGACGACCAGTGCACGGTTTCGCGTGATTTTAAGCCCGAGCGTTAATTTTTTAAAATCACGCTATATCGGTGGTTTTAAAAGGCCACGTGTCAATCAGAAACACATATCACGTTCAAAAATTCAATACTGACTTCCCTCCTTTTCATCACACGAAACCAACAATTTCTTTCACCGAAACCACTTTTCCCTATTTCCATTGCATTCTCCCATGTGTGATCTCGGTTGTTGATCTCTGAGATGTAACGGCTCACGTTTAATTTCGCCCTCAGTTCATTGCCTTCCCGCTTTGCTCCATAGAAATTCATCGATAAAACTCCGCCATTGATCTCTATGGACTAATCCAATCCAACGGCCTAGGATCATTCAGAAACCCCAAATATCATTTGGCCCTTTTTTCACCTCTGACAAAGTTTTTCCCTATTTTCCTTATATTTTCTGCCATTTCACTATGACATTTCCCTTTTGCCTTATAAGATCTTAGGGTAATCTCGACCGTTGATCCACATATATCGACGGCTTAGACTTAATTTTTCATTGACTCCCCCGACCGCCTCTCCATTATCCTCAGCATTAAATCCTCGTTGTTGGATGCTTTCATCTAACGACTGCGATCTAACCTCAGCCTCTGAAGCAGTTTAAGCCTTACCCCGAAGGATTTTCTTAATTTTTCTTTGTTTGTGCAGGTTTTTAAAGGATGTTCCATTGTTTTGAAAATAAAATTAAAGGCCAGGGATGACGATCCCCCAGGCCTTTATTCATCAAAGAGATCTTTCCACAAGGTTTCCCATCAAGTTTCATCAGTGCCTCATGAGCACTGACGCCATTATAAAACCTCTGTAACGCCTGCACATCAACAAGACACAGAAAAAATTAATCAAGCAAAGAGTATCAATTTGAAAGGATCTAGTCACAACAGAGATGAAGAATTGAAGATTGTTTATGAAGTTTTGGAGGATTAAGGCCCACTTTCAACAAATCAAAATTTTAATCCTCTCAATTAAACACAGTTTGAAGAACAGAAGACGGAAATTAGGCCTAATTAAGCCTAACACACATAATTAAAGAAAATTTACAGTGATTAAAGAAGGAAAATCAAATATATCATTCCGAGAAAGCCTCCACTGCCACATCAGAGGCTAATTGAATCCTCTCAGCTAACAAAAGCCACCTGCAGCCTCAAAGCATTCAAAAGAGGCATAGTTATTACCAAAACAGAAGATATTCGCCTCAAGACAGCTGAACAGTTAATTCAACCAAAAGAACTTATTGTAAACTCTCAGCAGAGTTATTACAAGGATAACAAAGAGCCTTAAAGTCAACAAAATCTTCCCAGCAAGCTTAATACTTAATGTAAACCAATTAATACAGATGAAATATCAGAAAGTTTCTCCATTGAGCCCCTCAAAGGCCGAGAAGCATTAAACTGTATTAATTGAACCTAAAAGATCTTTTATCCTATCCAACCTCCTCATTTCTTCTATAAATACTTCTATAGAAGATGAGATAATGTTGGTCACTGCATATCTATTGCCTATAAATAGTTTACTAAAGCTGCTGTAAGCTCTGTTTGTAATTGAAGATACCTAAGTTGAGATGAGAATTTTGAAGCTGTAGAGACTCACTGGACTTGAAGATTGTAACTGGTTTGAAGCATCAAATACAAGATGATTTATGGGATCCTGGTCTATGTCAATGGTGATGTTTTTCTTATTGTAAATTTTTATTTTACTTTTGTTTCCATTCTGTCCATATTCTCTGATAAAGAACAACAATTATAGAGTTAGGATTTACTGTCAAAGGTACCTTGCTCTTACTGATAAGCTTTATGTACATGTTTTCTTCCAAAATTGTGTATTTAAGAATGATTTAATATAGTCCAAGCAGTTAGGAATGCTGGCGTTCCCTTGTCCTACTGTATAAACTAAACATTTTTCTTGAATGTGATTTTCAGTTTCTGCCAAGTAAAATTGAACTAGGGAAGTCTATGGTGAGCCCTGTCCTCTAGTTTTATCTCCAAAGGTTGTCTGAAATTTTCCCTAAGAGTATGTTGAAAGCAGGCTAGGTTCAAAGTCCTTACCTGATCTTAGACTATTTCTTTGTTATCTTATGTTTTATCTTGATAAGTTTGCTAAGTAAAGCAGAGCTAGGGAAGTCTATGGTGAGCCCTGTCCTCTAGTTTATTCTCCAACAGTTGCTTTGAAAATTTCCCCTTAGAATATGCTAAAAGCAAGATAGGTTCAAAGTCCTTACTTGATCTTAAGCTATTATTTTTGTGTTTTAAGTTTTTTCTATTGAAAGTGAATCGAAAGCAGGAAAGTTTCAAAGTACTTACCTGATCTTAGATAACTTTTATGTCTTTCTTAAGTGTATGTTGAAAGCAGGATAGTTTCAAAGTACTTACTTGATCTTAGGCTACTATTTGTTCTTCATTTGTTTGTTTCCCCTTCTTATTGTTTCATTCCATTCCATAAAATCAACTTTAAAGAGATCTTTAGACATAGATGACTTGCCCCATGGACCACTCTTGAACCTTGATATTTCAATTAAATCCTACTATGACTCCATAGCCCAATGGATTGAAGTTGTTTCTTGCCTATCTTCTTAGTTGAATCAATCTTTCACTTTCATTCATCTTCACCCTTCATTTAGACTTCCATCACCTTCACATATATTTTCCCAACCAAAACAAACAAAAACCTTGTTCTTCATAACTAGCCTAATATCACATTTCAAGTCTTAAAGATAAATCAATATTTGCACTTATAGAGAGATCCCTCTCTGTATTCAGGAGGGCTAGATCCTAGAATCCCAAAGTGGTTCAAATGTTCTCCCTGTAGCTTTAGTCTCACCAATCTGCTAGAATTACAGGGAGCTAACACCATCAATGCTCTTTTCTACAGTGTTGTTTGCTTCATTGACATCAGCCCCCTTATTTCCTTCTTCTTCACTTCCACTGTCTCTAACATTGTAAAACTTGCCTTAATATACCTTAGGACTACCAATGGAAAAGATCAAGGGACAATGGAATGACAGCCATTGCAAGTGAGTGGAAAGGGTGTATGAATGAGAGTCATGGAAGTATAGACAAGCTTAGATGTAAGACCACACTCAACATAGAAACCCCCTTTTTACCATTGATTTCCTCTACAGGTAGATGAAGTAAATGAAAAATAATGGTTTCTAGCTTTGTAGCCTAGGGTTTCCTCTTAGGGCTCCACCTTTTCCAATAAAATGATGAAAAAATTGCTTAAAATAGGGCTGATGACCTGTACTTACTACTCAACATGTTTGTAGGACCCCCAGCAAGAGTTTGGAAAATTTTGAGGTGTTTTGAGTTTTTTTGAGAGCTTGGAAGCCTTCCTGGCCAAACGCATAGCACCTGAACGAGGTGTCAGGTCGGGCAAGTTGGGAAATACCTTGTGCCAGGTGCCTGAACGAGGTGCCTTGTGCCTTGTGGCAGGGTGACCATGGAATGTAAAAAATGGTAGAATAGTGAAAAAATTATATGAGGATAATGAAGGCAGTGAGATTTCTAAAACTCACAATATTCAGGGAATGTTGTTTTTAGAAATCTAGAACCAATATTTAGTCATCTACAGATAGTAAAAATTACTAATGACTAAAAGTGGCTCCACTTGGGGAGGGCAGCTCCCTTTCAGGAGGTGTCCAGGACCTCAGAGTTCAAATATCTTGGTTTTTAAGACCAGTATCTTACTTGTACTTGGTAGATCCCTCTTCCTTCATTTGTTGATGTTCTCTTGAAGCTATAATCTCATAAAATCTAAACAAACATGATTTCTTCAATCTCAGTTCTACCTACCCATTTTACTTGGCCTAACATTTTTTTCTTCTTCCATATGCACTTGGACTGGCAAACCCCTTGACATTATTTTATTTTTAAACCATAACAACTATCTACTTCTACCCTTATCACTTCCAAGAGTTCAAATTAGGTTGATGAACTCTCTTATTCTCTACCTAGTCTGATCATTTGTTAAGATTAAGCCGTTTGACAAAATTTATTTTCTAATCTACTGACATGAAATTTAAAACATGATCAAACCAAGATTAAGCAATCTGATTTGCCATGGGTTGTTGCATTCTCACAAGCTACACACAGACATTATTTTTATACAAGTGAAAACTGGGAACTTAAAGACTGTGGTTTAGAGTTTTTTATGCATCCCTCTCATTTCTCTTTGGTTCTCAATTTTAGCTTTGGGAATCAGTATCTTTCATCCTAATCTAATCTATTGACAAGTGAAGCTTAAATGGTTTTGACAAGTCTTCTTTCACTAACCTATCAGCAAAAATTTAAAACATGTTCAGTCATGATTAGGCTAGATGACTTAACAAGACTCTATTTTCTTCAACAGTAGTGGAATTTAGGCTTGCACACTTTCAGAAGTACTCATTTTTGGTATGGGGATGTACCTATTCTTTTTATCTACCCTATTTTTCATATTTTCTTTGTTTTTGCGTTTTTTATTTTTCTAGATTAGCATTATAAAACTAAAAACTAGAAAGATGCTCATAGTGCTGAGCTTAATTGCATGCCTATCTACCCTAATACAACCTATACATGATATACATTCATTTGGTGAACTCCCTTTTCCAATTTAACCAGTCAAGTAGATGATTCCATGAGTGATCTTGGTTCAGCTCTTTGAGGGTGCTGAGAAAATCAAAAGGCCACTCCCACCTCACTTGTGTTTGAACAGTAGTGCCTAAAATTTTCTTCAAACTCTACATCAAACTGCTCTTGACATAATTTACTCCCCCCTAAAATATTTCTAAGAAATCAACAAAGGGATCTTGAAATAATACCTGGCTTAGAGTATTTGACCAGTAAGTTCCATGCATGGCTATTTCTTTCTCTTCTTTGCTGAGCTTGGGACTCCTTTGGGAAAGGAACTCTTCCTCTTCCTCATGATCATTTGTTTTGGTAGCCTCATCATAAATTTCAATGTTATCCTCTAGAAAATATGATATTTTATGATAGAGTTGGTTGAATTCTGTGTGAAGTTCATCACGTTGATGAGTAGTATTACTCTTTGGCAATAAATCTTCTTGAGAAGGCAGCACAACAACTCTCCTGTGATTATCAATTTCCAAGCCTTCATCTGCAATTTGAAATTCAATAGGACTTGGTGGCTGCAAATCTGGAGCTGAGGAGAATTCTATGTCATAAATGATTTCCTCATCCATTTCAGGAAAAGGCTTCTCATTGAAAACTTGTTCAATAATTTCATCATCTTTCTCAACATTAACATCAAAACTAAAAGACTGTTGATTTCCAATCACATGAAATTTATTTCTGATGGACTGAAATGAAGTAGAACAAAGATTCAGATATCCTTCACTTACTTCTAAACTTTCTAGGCTTTCCTCATTAGTGTCATAGATGACATGTATTGGTTGATTACTTTTTTGAAGTTGATGAAACTGAACCTCTTCCCACAAATCAACTGCTGATTTCTCTGCAAGGTTAGCTTTTGTTTGGAGAACATCATCATCAGAATGATCAAAATTTCTAAAATCATCAATATAAGTAATGTCACCAATCAAAAATATTGGATTATCAGCTTGTTTTTCTTTGAATTGATCTACAAGTTCACTTTCTGATTTATGGTAGATGGGATTAGCAGGAGAATGAACATAATTTTTTTGTTCACATGAGGGTTTAAAGGCTGGTTGTATGTTTAGCATCTAATTTAATTCCTCTTTAGTTAAAAGAGGAGGCATTTTTCTCTTTCTTTGGATAAAACAACATCAGTCTTCTTTCTCTTGTGAAGGCTGATTTTGAGGTTGAATGTCTTCTCGGGCCTTATCTAGAAGGGATGATGAATCATCACATGTGCCTTTAGAGAGATCCTGTGGGTTCTCTTTCATTCCTTGATTGATTTCATGCTCAACCAAATCCTCTTGGCTGCCATAATAATTATCTTGAGTATGAAATGCATGAATTTCCTCTAATATACTTTCAGGGTGCCAATTTCCTAAATCTTCATCAATGTTTACAAGGTGTTGTATGAGATCATCAGATGGATCACAAAATTTTTTAGCTAATGATAAATATGAACAATTTTCTTTATAATTTTCATAAAACACCTTGTGGAATAATATTAAAGAAAAAAAATTACCAGGGTCTAGGCTTTCATACAATTTTCTTGCCTTTCCTTCTAATGTCCCCATGAACATTTTCCTGAGGCAGTCTCATGCCATTCAACTTTTAACCTCCATACATATATATGAAAATTGATGAGATGTAACAAGGGGTCATCAACTTTCTCATCTTGAAACATAAGCAGGTTTGAAAACCAATCTATCTGAGGCATTTTGTATGGAAATCCAGGGATGTGATCTTGGTTCATTGGAGCATATCTCCTTTGTATCCTTGGATCGATATTTGTAAATCAGAAAGTGTCACTGTATCTTTTCAACCAGTCTAGAATCTTCTACCAGTGGACTCTTTAGGTCTATTTAGTGTTGTGGAGTCACCAAGTGGAGTGTTTCAACTTTTTTGTCCACCATCAACATGATTAATGCATTCCTAGGGGAGTCTATGAGAACTAGTAGGGTCAACAGGGCTACTGAAGACCAATGGAGTTGCCAGGTGGATGATGTTTATTGTTTTAAGGATGTAATTGTTGTCCACCATCAACAACTAAATACCAATCTAAGGAATTTTATGGGTTTTCTGAGGTCCTAAGGAATACTTAGATTTTCACTGACTCAGAGAGTCCCACCGTGATCGCCATTATGTTAGGTCCCCATAATTTTTCATATTGGAAACAGAAAATATACAAGGGTAACATCAAACCAGTCTTTGGAGTCCTAGGACCTAGCCTTCCTAGACTCAAAGAGGTCTCTCTCTATTTTTTGTGTAAAAGATGTGAACTTGATAGATTCTAGGGTTTTGATTTTAGGATAGTTATAGGGATAAGGGTTTGTTTGTTTGTTTTGATTGGTTTGGTAGGTTGTCAATAAAAATAGATAGAGTAGGAGATGTTTAGAACATTGGGCTAAGGAGTCTGTAATAGGTCTATAAAGGCACAACAATAGGTCAAGTATGATTCGGAGGGCAAGTTAACAAGGCTGAGTGGATCTTCAAGGCTTAGGTGAGTGGAATGAACATAAAATTTTGAACAAAGTAGGTGAAAAGGGTAGTTAAGAATCCTTTGTCAAATACTAAAACAAGAAATTACTCTAAGAATACTATGCATGAAGACAAAACCAAAGACATGGAATACCATAATTCTTTGACTAAACCCTGGCAAGAAAACATCAAGGCAACAATCCGGTAAACCCTAGAGAGAAATAAACTTGTATAGTCCCTAGTGATTTCACCTTCAGGAAAGAAAACATCTAAGATAAACACAGCATAGATCAAAGAATATGGAACTCCTAACATCATTAGTCAAGCTATAAAGACCTCCAAAGCAACTATTTAAGATGAGAAAAAGGACATGGCAAATCATAGACCTCTTTAGCTAAACCTAATCAACAATACTTCAAAGTAAAAGACCTTAAAAAAAATGTTCAAGTAATGATAAAGAGAAGGGCTAACCATAAAACTAATTTGACATGTGATTCATTGAATCATATTTAAGATAAACAATAATAAGTAGGTCTAGAGAGCAGCTAAGAATTCTCTAAACAGACTTAGCAGAGGAAAACATGAAAGCAAGAGAAGTAGACATACTTAATGAACTTTTACAACCATACCTTAAGCTAAAATTATGTTCTAATGCAAGAGAAGGATGAAACAATATGTAAAACATAAGAAAATGATAACAAAACAAGAGAAACATCAGCATTCATCAAGTTCATGAATCCTACAAAGTGCTTGGCTCCATTGTCATTCAGTCCAAAGAGATTACAAGGCTCCAAGGCCAAAAACTCTATACAACTCAGAGCTCATGCTCAGTTTTAATAAGTGAAAACCAAACTTCAACCAAAAAGAATAATGAATCCCTCATGCAGTATTTAACTTGAAAATGAGGAAGTGAGAAAACCCTAGAGGCTTCTAGAAGCCATTGATTGCTCATAAATATCATTTTTTTCTTTTGTGACCATGTAAGGCCCAAGGCACAAAATATCTAATGAAATAAATGAAAAATATCTTCTCAACCAACTTTGGCAAAGAAAAATGACTTTGAACCCCTCAAAAACTTCCAAAAATATCCCAGTGTGTTTTGTTGACTTTTTATTTGCAAGGACGCAACACTGAGATTCAAGGATGCATTGGTGGGCCAAGGGCGCAGTGCCTGCATGGGAAAATTGGGTCAGCTTGCAACTAAATTTTGAGGGCCTTCCTGGTGTCAGAATGAGCTCCGTGATAGCTCGTTGGAAATATTTTCGAGTGTAATTTCCAAAAATTCTTTTGGTTTTCCATTTGGTGTCCATTTTCTTGCCCAAAAATTCAATCTCCCAAGGTTGCTAAGGGCGCAACACGAGCCCTGAAAACACGGCAGAAAGGTAAAATTTTGCATGTTTTTGGGCCTTTTGGAGGACCAAAATCAACTCCAAATGTGATGCAGGAGCATAAAGCAATATTTTCATTATTTAATTGAGTAATTAGGGGGTGATGCCTCTTTAATTATTTTATAAATTATTATGCTCATTTTTAATAAATTAAGAGAGAAAATGTGAGTGTGAGGATTATTGTAAATATTATTTTAATAAATGGAGGATATGAGTGGATTTGAGTTAGGCATATAATTTAGGGATTAGGAATTCCTTTAATGGAACTAAGTTGAGTCAAATAAGGGATTAATCTATTTTAGATTTTGGTTGAGATTTTTGTGGAGCAAATAATGGATTGGAGTTAATTCATAATTGTGTATAAATATGAAGCTTGTGAGAGTGAGGAATACAGAGAGAGAGATAGAGAGAAGTGGTGTGAGATTTTTTGAAAAGGCCGAGAGCCAAGAGGCCAACTATTGTAATATTCAGCCAAGGAATGGTTTGCATTTGTAAATTTCTGGTTGTATTTTATGCAATTATTTAGTTACTATTTGGCTCTCTCTTCATATGTGTTTTAAATTGAGTCTAAGTAGAATTGTGTGAAGATTTCGATTAAGGATTTCATGATTAAGGAGACTCACACTGTATTGTGCACAAGGATATGTTTTATAGAAGAATCCCTACATCTTTTGATATCAGAAAAAAAATTTTGCTGGGTTAGCAACCACCAAAACCTTATAATTTGGAGCAGTGTGTTGCTCTAATACTGAGGCCTGTGAGTTGTAGATAGATACATTTTTATACATAACGTCCTTCCTTTCCATACCCTCCTTCCTGCAAGAATGATAGAAAGAGACGTGTCTACCAAAAGTGGATCCCTCCTCTCTGTCTATTCAAGAATTTCAATGCATATCGTGTCCTTCGGAGTTTCCTTACCTGCTTTTGTTATGCTATTTTAATAAAAAACTTTAGTAAGTCTTTTTGAGATTTGAAGAGCATTTTTTCCATCAACCATCACATCTAAAGGATTAACTCCTTTTGTTAAAAGTTCCATAGTTATGCTAGGCTCTTTGTGCATTGCTGCTATGTGAAGCACTGAGTATCCTCTATAGTTCCTAAGATTGACATTTGAGTTTCCGAGTTCCAACAGATCTGTTGTAGTCTTTGAATCACAATATGATGCTGCATAATGCAAGGCATAAGCATCATCTAGAGTAACATGGCCTTAATTCAATATCGTTTTCACCAGCTCAATATCATCAGAATCAAGTGCTCCATGTATTCTTCTGAAATTGATGTCACACTAGAGGCAGTGGCTATAGCACTTAGTCAAGGTAGACGTTGGAGAATGTTGGGACCATACCATAAAGGGAAGTTGGAAATCAAAATTGCAACCAGCAATTGACTTTCCTGCAGAAGATGTATTGGGCAGATGCAATTTCTAGCAGTGGTGTAAGAGTCGATTACACCGACCATAACACAGAGGAAAGAAATTCATAGTTGAATGGAAATTTCATTGGTGAATGGTGATTTCCAAAAACATTATTAGATTGTGCATACCTTGAAGGTTTACAAAAATTATTTTCTGAGAAAGATTTATGTTACAAAGTTGCTGGGAAGAGATTTATTTTCTAGGAAGAAAATTGACATTTCACATTCAAAATTGGAATCACATAGTGAAGCTGCAGAAGCATGAGGGACAACATTTATCAGGTGATTAGTGTTGTGAATAAATAAGCCTGAGGTAGATGGTGTGTAAGATGAGGGTAAATTCAACCGAAATTATGCGTTCCTTGCAATGGATCATCTGAAAATGGTGTTTTATCTAAGTGGCATCCTCATTTCCGTTCCCTTAGGCATGCTTCCCTCGAGAAGGGAAATGAGAAAAAATTGGAGGATTATAAAAGATCTCGTTCATAGCAAGATATCTAGAAAGTGGATAAAGAGCTCAATCGAAAAGCCTTGAGGAATATTTTTGAATGGAAATTGATTGATGTGTCTAATTTCCCGTGTAAAGGTAAATTGTGGGCCGAATGATATCATGTTGATACTTTCTGTTTTAACCAAAGTATAAAATTTTAATTGGAAGTTGAATATATGATGTTTGAAAATGGGTTTTAACAAAGTCTATTTGTATATTCGAAATTTAATTAAAGGGGTAGTTTAGTATGGTTTATAACAATAATCTTAAAAAGGAGATCGGCTTCTGCATTATAGGATATGGGCCATGGAAAATTTTGTAACAACATGTGAAGTTCAAGCTCCAAATCCATAAAGTAGAAATACATCTAGCATGCGACACAAGTGTTCTATGAAAGGAGGAAGAGGTGAGAAAACAATACAAAGACATAAAGGATGTAGAAAAGGAAGCAACAGAAGACAACAAAAGTTGCACAACGAAATCATGGTAAATGAAGCAAGGTATGAGTGTGTGTGTGTAATAATTGCATGAACAAGTATCCCCAAATCATTAAGTGGTCCACATTGGAAAGTTTGTCAGATTAAAACTGGTCTTAAGCAAAGTTGGATAACGTTTTGAGTGAAATTTTCGTTGTGAAGGTATATGTACCTAATGTAAGCCTATGAGGCAAGAGCAAGCGTAACCTTTAAAATTGCGGTAAGCTTGAAACCTTTATGTAATTATTTTTGTCTATCAAAACAAATAATTTGTAAAGGTTTTCATCGTGTATCGAGAAAGTGATAGAAAGGAAAACTATGGAGAGAGAGTTTGCAAAGAAGGAGCTGCATGGAAGAACAGGAAAATTGTTTGCACTAATATGATGAGCATGTTGAAGAGGTTATGGTATGAAGGGCATGCGACTATTCACAGTGATGAAGACGGCACAAAAGAGTGAAATCCGGAGAGTTGAAATTGCAAAGAAGTGGTTTATTAAATAACCTTGAAGGAAGCATAAGGTATGATACTTCATTTTGAAAAGGTATTTTAAATGTTGAAAATTAAAGGATTTATTTTATTTTCATCATAAAATAAATCTTGGGAAAATTGATGATATTTTCTTAAGAATGGAGTATGAGAGAGAGTGAATATTTTACATCATGAAAATGTATTAAGGGTGGATGTTCATTGGTATGTTGTATAACTTGAATTAGAGCCAAAATATCCACTATTGTAATTATTGGATCAAGCCTTGAAGTCAAATAAGAGGTTAAGGTCAAATGAAAATTTGGATAGCTTGAGTCAAGTTAAATCATTGAGTTATTTGTACAAGAGGGTGTATTTTTCATCCAAGATGAAGAGTTAATGTAAAGTCTAAAGTCAAAGAGTCATAAGCCAAGTCAAAGGTTTGAATGTAATTGGGTGCATGATCGACGGAGCCCAACACCCAAAGAGTTGGTCATTGTAACACAAACATTACTAAAGTTGTTGTTTGCATAAAAGAGAAGCAAGAGAGTTGCCAGAAATGATTCCAAGATAGAGAACTGAAATAGTTCAAGCGCAAGAAGAGAGCTTGCATTGTTGAATGGCAAGTATGGAGGCTTGCTGAAAAGGGGATTTGAATGAAATCCACACGTGAAGAGATGAAGTTCACAAAAGAGGAGAAGAAGACTGGTGTCAGTCATTTTAGAGGTTATGAGAAAGACCACAGTAGAAGAAATAAGAAGGAAAATGCTAAGGAAAATTGCATATGTAAGTAGTTGAATAGTGAAGAGTATGAGAAGGAGAAAGCTAAGATAACAATTCACCTTGAGTTATTGATGGAATTATTTCAGAGAAACAAGAAATACCAGAAACATGGTTGGACCATGAGGAAGAAAGTGAAGTGGCAGAGGCTACATGCAAAGAGGGAACAACAGGTAAACATACAGTTTTCGGAAGAGCTGAGGAAACTCAAGTAGATGATGAGTGTGCAAATGAGATGTGAAGAACTCAGAGAGGCTGAGTTGAAAATGGAAGTTTCCATTTTGTTAGTGTCAGTATCTTCATCCCTCTGTCAGTGATCAAATTTTCTTCTTGCATTTCATATTAGGTGTCTCGCTCAGTCAGCTGCATTCCATTAGGAGCATGGATCATCTGATGGTAGTGGCTTGTTGTTGATTTTTCCCTCATGTCCTTTACCTACTGGCCCATTTCCATTCATTAAAATCATTTGCAGTCACTTGTTATCTTATAGTTTGCAAGAGTCATTTTTTAGGGTTTTAGTGTCATTAGGTCTATGGTTTCATTAATAAGGTCCTTGAAATCCCCCATAATGGCCAACAGACACATGAGGTGGTTGAATAAAGTTCCAGTGCTAAATAAATTTCATCATCATATGCCCAAAAATGAATTTTTCCTCAAAACCCTGTTTTGAGGAGAAAAAGAGTATTTTAGGTTTTTATGTATAAATTTCATGTAATTTTAGTTCTCTCATATGTAAATGATTTCAATGGCAACCCTGGTCACCTTGCCAGGCTTCAGCAAATTCATACCCTGCAAGACAAACAAAAATCAAGTCATTCAGTTAGTCAGAGGCACGAATGAAACAAACTACCCAAAATAGAGTTGAAAGAATAAGTCACAATGCAAACATTATAAAGGTGGATTTATATGTATATAAATTCATTGGTCATGTTAAAAAAGCTTATTTGCATTCAAAAGAGAAATATTGAACAAGAGAAAGTCATGTTGAAGAAAATGAGCAAGTTTGAATGAAAACTGGGCCAATTTTAGTGGCACAACGCATTGGCTGAGTGGCGCGGCGCGTAAAGCCGGCCTCCACAGTGCAAAAAATACACTGGTGCAGCGCATTGAGCAGGCGCGACAAGTTGGGTTTGTTGCGCGACGCGTAGGGCCGAAAATTATTTGGAACCCCAATTGCATTCAAACTTTGAATTTTCTCGGTCATTTCTAGTCCAAGTAAGTCAATAAACTTTGTAAATGCATATGAACTGGTGTCTTGTGATATCTATGAGGATTTAAACAAAAATTCAAACCCTATTATCTTGTTTAAAGAACGCTTCTTTAGGGTTTATAATTTGGTTTTGTGCCTATCACTTCCATTCCCCACCTTTTTTTTCCTTGTCACTATTATTCTAATCCCATTAGCACATTTCCCTATCCCTAAATTACTCATTCCCTATCCCAATTCCCATTGTCCCATCCTAATTATAAATCTCCCAAACCCCAATGATATCCCAAAAAGCCTAGAAGCTACCCCTAAAACTCTTTAATTGGAAAATTTCACTTGGTTATATTCCATCATTTCCCCTACCTTCTCCCTCTATAGTCCCTCACTTATTATCACATAGTTGGCAACAAAACCAAAGACACCAAACTCCTCATATTCATCTAAAGAAAAATAGACTTTGGCAAACATGGAGACAGATTCTTCTTATGACTGAGACAATGACTCTACAACCGAATTGCATGCACCAAGGAGACCAAAAGCTATTGGAGAAAGCTAAAAAAGAAAATAACATGTTGAGGCACATGGCGAATCATTATTGGGCAAGAAATCGTGTTTGCAAGGCACGAATCAAGATCCTGAAGGCCAAATTGAAGAAGGCCTCAAAGCATCGGAAAAGGCATGATAGACTTCAAATTTTGGCCGAGGTTTCCTTGGCCCAACATAGTACATGATGGAGGACACTCAGCCCAAATTTCAAGAAATTTGGGACACTTTTTGCAAATTTTTATTTTTTTGGCCTAAAAACATATTTTTCAGCTCTACGCGTCACGCCACTTGGCGCGCACTTTTGATGGGAGGTTCCTCTTGGGTAAAAATTTATATTTTTGGATTTTTCATGAAAATTTATGCATGCCTACCTATGGCCAAGATATTTTGACAGGTTTTGGGCTTCCAGAAGGGTCAAAAACACCCTAAAAATGACCTTTCTGCCCCTTTTTGGACACACAGGAAGCAGTGTTGGGAGAACTCATTTTTGGAGGGGAAAATGAAGGCCAAATTCAGAAATTCCACTTTTTTTGGAAATTTGACAGGCAAACCGTTCCAACAAGCCCACTTGGAGCTAATTTGGACACCGGGAAGGCCTTCAAAATCAGCTCCAAACTGGCGTGGCGCATTGGGGATTTTTGCTCATTTTGGACTTAGTAACTCTGTTTTTCGCCTAGTTTTTGACATTTTTACTTTCTTGCTTCCAAATGTTAAACTCATCATGTAATTTGATGTAATTTGATGGATCTTGATGTAATTTTGTTAAATTTTACTCATGGAGGTAGATTCATCCATCAAAAGGTGAATTGCAACTGAATGAATCAGTTTCCTATCTTATAGAGGCAAGTTGTTCCACTGCCTATTTTCCAATTCTCAGTTTAGATCTTGTTGAAGCAGCTCCTAAAATTGTGAGCTCGACCTCTATAGGTTGGTTATGAGTTATTTTTTGTCTATATATTGTGATTTTTCAGTCATTATCATAGGTTGGACACTTGGAATTGCTTGGAGCATCATTGTACCATTCATCTCTGCAATTTGGCAAAGGAATAGACCAGGGTTTGTAGCACTCTATGGGATTCTTGTGGTATTTTGATTTGACAATGTGTTTTTCTCTATAAATTTAAGTCTACTGTTGTTTCATGTATACCATTTTCCTTCTTATTTCTTCTTAAGTTAAGCAAACAAGGATAAAGGTAGAATTCATTAGGATTTGCAGTGCTCTACCTAGGGTTTGTTTAATTTTCTATGTTCTCAGCTGTTTGGAGAGGATCCTTGAAGGTTTCTTGCCCTCTTCAGCCCTTTAACTTTCTCAAAACTCCTCATCTCCTTCAAATTGAAAGTGTCAAAACAAGTGCCTACCTTGCCCCATTCAGATCTCTGCAAAAACTAGGCCTCATTTCCCAGACCCAAAATCTACCTTTCCCTTTGATCCAACAAAAAACCCTCAAAATCAAATCAAACTCTTTTACATATATACCTAGCCTAAAATCAGCCTTTATTCAAGTCATCTCAAGCCTCACTGATCATTTTTTTCTAATATTGACCAGGAGAGAGCCCTCTCCCGATCTGGTAGGGCTAGCTACTAGATTAGGCATGGTTTGATGTTACCCTAGATTCTGCCTTTCTCAGCCTGAGGTAGATTTAGGCCATAACATAGTGGCGACTCAGTTGGGGATGAAATTTTTTTTGTTTGCTTTATAAACTACAGATGGAGCCTGAAGTTAGCCAGGTAGCCTTCGAAACGCTCTTGCTTTGCATTATCAAAAGTAGATGAATGTTGCTTCAGTCAATCTATGGTCTAGTTTATGAATTGAACATCTGGTTTCCTCAGTAAGATCTAATCAAGTTCAGATCTGATTGTTGATGGTGGACAATGATCAGACACCGCAAGGCTTAAATCATTCACCTAGCGACTCTAAATCAGTTTCGAGATCAGATCCAAGGACTCCAATAGAGGATGAACCTGACCAGCAGAGACATGAAAGGACAATATGGAAAGATCAGGTATTCAAGTTGGAATTTCATACAAGACATTTTGTTCTTTGTCATAAATTATTTCTTCTCTTTTCCCGAGAATGTCAAGAAGGCTTTGAAAAGTATATTGTATTTGAGAAAATATCCTCGGCCTGCATTTGATTCCTTCCCTTTGAAGATAGTGAATGCCAAATATTTGCATGCTTTTGAGCTTGATCAAGACCTTTCTTCCGAATCTTGTGATGACCATCTTCAAACTGATGAACCTCAAGAGACCAAGACTGATTCTGCAGCATTTGTACATACCCCTATACCTTATAAAATTCCAGATCGATACAAGCCTCTAATTTTACCTCCTATATCCCATGCTTTCTTTTAAAATCATGACCTATATCTACCAAGATTTTATGGTGAACGCGACAACATCACTGCTGAAAGACATGTTTTGAATTTTGAGTCTTTTATTGACCTTTTTGAAGTTGATGAAGAGGATGTCAGTATTAGGCTCTTTGCTCTTTCTTTCCAAGGCAAAGTCAAGAGTTGGTTCAAAACCCTGCCTGATGTGAGCATCTCAGATTTCCAGCAGTTTTTCAAAGTTTTCCTCGACAGGTGGGTGATCAGACAGAACCCTTTCTTGATTATAGAAGAGTATAACTAGCTGAAAAGACTGCCAGGGGAGACAGTACAATATTTTTCTGCTAGATTTAACCAATTTTATTATTCGATGCCATTTAATATAAGACCTCCTCTTGGATCTGCTCTCTTGCACTACCTGGGTGCCTTTGATCCAGAAATGGAGTTTCACCTGAGAGAAAGGAATCTTGCAACACTTGAAGAGATGCAGAACAGTGCAGTAGATGTAGAGGCTCATTTGCTGATCCGAAGGGCAAAGATGAAGGAAGAAGAGATGAAAAACATAGATCCAGAGGAATCGACATCTCTAGAGGTAAAGCTTGACATTTTGGTAAGTGCAGTGGAAGAGATGATGCAAAAGATCACCACAAGGAATGAGTATAATGTTCAAGCCCATGGCTCGCTGATTGAAGAAGAACAAGTTGCTGATCCAAAACATTTTGTTTCTTATTCTAGTTGTCATAGTGATTGTTTTATAGATCATCTTCGAGAAGAGAGAGTTGTTGATGTGACATGTATGCTTGATGATGTGTTTTATACTGATTATTTGCCTCAGTATGATGATGATTATGTTCTCCAAACAGAAGTTAATATTGCAGACAAATCAGCAGCTAGTTTCTGGGAGGAAGAAGTTCACTTTCAGCAGATCAAATACAATGTTCAACCATCACATATCAGCTATGGAAATGACGAGGAAAGTGCAGCCAATTTTGAAGTAAGTGAAGGATCTTTTCCTTTTTGTTTTGATTCGTTTCATTTCATTAGGGATAAATTCCATGCAATCAAAAATCAATTGTCGACAAGTCTTGATCTAGACCATCTTGAGGACAATGAAAACCTGGTTCAAGAGTTCTCATATCCAGATTTGTAGCCCCCGAATGCCATAGATTTTCAAGTTGCAGATGAGGACTTGGAAGCTGGCACATATGATCAAATGATGCAAGATGATACTGTACCTTTCTGTTTTGAATCATTTCAGTATTTGAAGGGTAAATTGCGTAGTGTATCCTCAAATGAGCAACCTGTAGGAAATCATGTAATCTAGTCAAAAACAATAGAAAATGGGTTGCAGCAGTATTTTCAAGTTTTTCATGACCCAATAGCTGATGTGTTGGATGATGTCTGCAGTCAAATTCTTTCTCCATTGACTATATGTGAGCTTGAAATGTGTACTGATACAAAATTGATCTAGCAGCTGGTTTCTTTGTCATTTTCAGCAGGAGTCTCGTCACAAAGCTCAGATCAAAGTTTGCATTCATGGTATGAGGAGAAGATAACTAATCCATGGGATGAACTAAGTTCTAGTGTGTATTAATTTCAAGATCCTTATGCAGTGTTTTTGGAGGCGGATAGAGAATCTGTAGTATTCAACGGATCTATTCACAAGTTTTCATGGGAGTTGCCTTTCAGTAGTTCTCTCTTGTTGTTCATAAGCGAGCACTTGTGGAGAATTAAAACAGCAGCCAAGATGCTTACATGGTTGCATTGGTTGTTCCATTTCACTTGATTTGGTAGTGAAATAGAATAGTTAGAGTAGGTTGTGATAAATAAGTTCAATTATGAGCATCTTTTCCCAGTTTGTCAATTTTGTTTTAGTTTTCAGTCTTAGTTTTGAGTCAGATTTTGGTCCTAAAATTGAGTCAAGAGTCTGGTTTTGATTTGTCGAAGTCATTGAATCCATAGCCCAATGGACGAAGGCACTGCTTGCTTTCCCAGATATCTATAGTTCTTGGCACCTCCAAGGAGCTACCATCCCCATTGGAGCCAATGTTAGTGTCGGTATCTTCATCCCTCCGTTAGTGATCAAATTCTCTTCTTGCATTGCATATTAGGTGTCTCACTCAGTCAGTTGCACTCCATTAGGAGCATGGATCATCTGACGGTAGTGGCTTGTTGTTGATTTTTCCCTCATGTCCTTTACCTACTGGCCCATTTCCATTCATTAAAATCATTTGCAGTCACTTGTTGTCTTATGGTTTGCAAGAGTCATTTTTTAGGGTTTTAGTGTCATTAGGTCTAGGGTTTCCTTAATAAGGTCCTCAAAATCCCCCATAATGGTCAGCAGGCGCATGAGGAGGTTGAATAAAGTTCCAGTGGTAAATAAATTTCATCATCATATGCCCAGAAATGAGTTTTTCCTCAAAACCTTGTTTTCAGGAGAAACAGAGTATTTTAGGTTTTTATGTATAAATTTCATGTAATTTTAGTTCTCTCATATGTAAATGATTTCAATGGAAACCCTGGTCACCTTGCTAGGCTTCAGCAAATTCATACCCTACAAGACAAACAAAAATCAAGTCATTCTGTTAGTCAGAGGCACGAATGAAACAAACTACCCAAAACAGAGTTGAAAGAATAAGTCACAATGCAAACATTATAAACGTCGATTTATATGTATATAAACTCATTTGTCATCTTCAAAAAGCTTATTTGCATTCAAAAGAGAAAGATTGAACAAGAGAAAGTCATGTTGAAGAAAATGAGCAAGTTTGAATGAAAACTGGGCAAAGTTTAGTGGCACAACGCATTGGCTGAGTGGCGCAGCGCGTAGAGCCGGCCTCCACAGTGCAAAAAATACACGGGTGCAACGCATTGAGCAGGTGCGACACGTTGGGTTTGTTGCACGACGCGTAGGGCCGCAAATTATTTGGAACCCCAATTGCATTCAAACTTCGAATTTGCTCGGTCATTTCTAGTCCAAGTAAGTCAATAAACTTTGTAAATGCCAATGAAATGGTGTCTTGTGATATCTATGAGGATTTAAACAAAAATTCAAACCCTATTATCTTGTTTAAAGAACGCTTCTTTAGGGTTTATAATTTGGTTTTGTGCCTATCACTTCCATTCCCCACCTTTTTTTTCCATTTCACTGTTATTCTAATCCCATTAGCACATTTCCCTATCCCTAAATTACTCATTCCCTATCCCAATTTCCATTGTCCCATCCTAATTATAAATCTCCCAAACCCCAATGATATCCCAAAAAGCCTAGAAGCTACCCCTAAAACTCTTTAATTGGAACATTTCACTTGGTGATATTCCATCATTTCCCCTACCTTCTCCCTCCATAGTCCCTCACTTATTATCACATAGTTGGCAACAAAACCAAAGACACCAAACTCCTCATATTCATCTAAGGCAAAATAGACTTTGGAAAACATGGAGACAGATTCTTCTTATGACTGAGACAGTGACTCTACAACCGAATTGCATGCACCAAGGAGACAAAAATCTATTGGAGAAAGCTAACAAAGAAAAGAACATGTTGAGGCACATGGCGAATCATTATTGGGCAAGAAATTGTGTTTGCTAGGCACGAATCAAGATCCTGAAGGCCAAATTGAAGAAGGCCTCAAAGCGTTGGAAAAGGCATGATAGACTTCAAATTTTGGCTGAGGTTTCCTTGGCCCAGCATAGTACATGATGGAGGCCACTCAGCCCAAATTTCAAGAAATTTGGGACACTTTTTGCAAATTTTGATTTTTTTGGCCTAAAAACAAAATTTTCAACTCTACGCGTCGCGCCACTTGGTGCGCACTTTTGATGGGAGGCTCCTCTTGGGTAAAACTTTATATTTTTGTATTTTTCATGAAAATGTATGCATTCCTACCTATGGCCAAGAGATTTTGATAGGTTTTGGGCTTCGATAAGGGTAAAAAACACCCTAAAAATGACCTTTCTGCCCCTTTTTGGATACACAGGAAGCAGTGTTGGGAGAACTCATTTTTGGAGGGGAAAATGAAGGCCAAATTCAGAAATTCTACTTGTGTTGGAAAGTAGAGAGGAAAAAATTTCCAACAAGACCACTTGGAGCTAATTTGGACACAGGTAAGGCCTTGAAAATCAGCTCCAAACTGGCGCGACACATAGAGAAATTAGGCGCGGGACATTGGGGATTTTTGCTCATTTTGGACTCAGTAGCTCTGTTTTTCACCTAGTTTTTGACATTTTTACTTTCTTGCTTCCAAATGTTAAACTCATGATGTAATTTTATGTAATTTGATGGATCTTTATGTAATTTTGTTAAATTTTACTCATGGAGGTAGATTCATCCATCAAAAGGTGAATTGCAACTGAATGAATCAGTTTCCTATCTTATAGAGGCAAGTTGTTCCACTGCCTATTTTCCAGTTATGAGTTTAGATATTTTTGAAACAGCTCCTAAACTTGTGAGCTTGACCTCTAGAGGCTGGGGATGAGTTATTGTTTGTCTATATCTTATGAATTTTCAGTCATTATCATAGGTTGGACACTTGGGATTTCTTCGAGCATCATTATACCATTCATCTCTGCAGTTTGGAAAAGGAATAGACCAAGGTTTGTAGCACTCTATGGGATTCTTGTAGTATTTTGATTTGATAATGTGTTTTTCTCTGTAAATGTAAGTCTACTGTTGTTTCATGTATACCATTTTCCTTCTTATTTCTTCTTAATTTAATCAAACAAGGATAAAGTTAGAATTCATTGGGATTTGCAGTGTTCTACCTAAGGTTTGTTTAATTTTCTATGTTTTCAGCTATTTGGAGAGGATCCTTGAAGGTTTCTTGCCCTCTTCAGCCCTTTACCTTTCTCAAAACTCCTCATCTCCTTCAAATTGAAAGTTTCAAAACAAGTGCCTACCTTGCCCCATTCAAATCTCTGCAAAAACTAGGTCTCATTTCCCAGACCCAAAATCTGCCTTTCCCTTTGATCCAACAAAACACCCTCAAAATAAAATCAAACTCTTTTACATATATACCTAGCCTAAAATCATCCTTTATTCAAGTCATCTCAAGCCTCACTGATAATTTTTTGCTGAGATTGACCAGGAGAGATCCCTCTCCCGATCTGGTAGGGCTAGCTACCAGATTAAGTGTGGTTTGATGTTACCCTAGATTCTGCCTTTCTCAGCCTAAGTTAGATTTAGGCCATAACACATTTCTGGCCCTGAACAGGGTGAAATTGTGGGTGACGAGATCAATGAGAAAGATCTCATGGAATATTGGAATATTTCAGAAGAATTGTTGACAAGAGAAGTAGATGAGGCTATGAAGCCTTGTATTTTAAAATCTCACAGTTTATGTATGTTTGTAGGATGTGCAGAAGATGGTGGACAGTCTGGTGAAACTATCACAGAGATGAATGAAACTCTTAAGGTGAAGTATGATGGAAAATTCCTTTTAGAGGACGAAGGTATTGATTTGTTGCAGAAGGAAGAAATCATAAATGAATTCTTGTTTGGTGTAAAAAAGCCAGTTGAAGCTGTTATGGAGCAGAAGCATAGTGAAAATTTTGAAGTGATACTCCAAGGAGGTAAACAAATGAATTTATTTAATGGAATTGCTGACAGAATTTTGCAATGTGATGATACAGAAACCAGGATAACTCAAGAGGAATTCTAGAAGAAGAATGAAACTGGGAATGAAGGTTGTGATGACATGCTGGAAAGATTTGACATGGAAATAGAGTTCTTGGAATGATGGCTTAAGGAACCTGAGGGAGAAGTGAAGCTTGCAGAACCTGATATAAAAGAGATTGCAGTTACCATGCATGATAGGGATGAAATGTTTTTAACATTTGTAGAGTTGAGTGAATGTTATAAATCTTCAGATAAAAATGTGGCTGTAGATACAGAAGGAAACATAAATAAATATGATGTTGAAATCAGAGAAATTGAGCATAAAGTATTTGGAGATGAGATGAAAGATTAGGAGCAGCAAGAAAATTTTGTTTTTAGAGACATAAAGGAAAAATAAGTATTGAACTGGCAGGACAAAGATGAAAGTAGCCAGCAATTCAAAACAAGATCTATTGAAATCCAAAAAATCTATGATGGGAGATTGGTGCTTGAAGCATCAAAAGAGGCTGAAAGGTCTTATCTTTTTAAAACTAATAGTTTGTTGATGGATGCAGGTACAACACTGGATAAGGAATTTTTTACTATAGGAGAAATCAATGACTATAGTTGTGATCAAGAATAAGTTCTTGATTATTATTCATTTCAGAAAGTTGAGTGTTCAACACAGTTGGAGAGGAAAGCATCAAACAAAGAGGAATTACTCCGAGGAATTGGCAGAAGAAATTGTTGTAAAGACCGGTGGAATTCGATTGACAGAGTGAGTGATGAATTACAAAGTGAAGTTGATACTTTAAAGGACCAGTGGAAAAACAGAGTTTGGAATCCTGGAGGGAGCAGGTCATTAAGACTTGTGGCTATCACATTATTACAGAAAAGTGACAAACCTCATAGACAGGAGTCTATGGAAACTTCCCTACATGGGGAGTTTGATGCAGGAGCATCAAGCAACATTTTTATTATTTAATTGAGTAATTAGGGGGTGATGCATTTTTAATTATTTTATAAATTATTATGCTCATTTTTAATAAATTAATAGAGAAAATGTGACTGTGAGGATTATTGTAAATATTGTTTTAATAAATGGAGGATATGAGTGGAGTTGAATTAGGTAGATAATTTAGGGACCAATAATTCCTTCAATGGAACTCAGTTGAGTCAAATAAGGGATAAATCTATTTTAGATTTTGGTTGAGATTTGTGTGGAGCAAATAATGGATTGGAGTTAATTCATAATTGTGTATAAATATGAAGCTTCTCAGAGTGAGGAATACAGAGAGAGAGAGAGAGAGAGAGAGAGAGAGAGAGAGAGAAATGGTGTGAGAGTTTTTGAAAAGGCCAAGAGCCAAGAGGCCAACCATTGTAATATTCAGCCAAGGAATGGTTTGCATTTGTAAATTTTTGGTTGTATTTTATGCAATTATTCAGTTACAATTTGGCTCTCTCTTCATATGTGTTTTAAATTAAGTCTAAGTAGACTTGTGTGAAGATTGTGATTAAGGAAAATATTTTGTGAGCATATTTTGTAATTATTCAACAAGTCTGAAAATGTAAAACATGTAAAACATTTCTCCTGAGGATGCCCTAAGAAAAAGTGCAGTGTCCTTGGCCCTTAAAACAATAAAAAATTCATAAGTGCAGAAATGTGCCCAAAATTTGATATTGTTTTGCCCATGGTGCTTGGGATGCCTGTAGGAATGAATCAGCCAGGTTTTCAAGGTTTCCTTTGTCTTTTAGCTTCCTTGGTGGCTTTCCCTCATTGGCACTTTGACCTACTGTCATCGTCATTTCTGTTGCTTTCTTCATGGCTCTTTGAACTATTGTCATCATCTGCATTGATATTTTCTGCGTCATTACTACCAAGAGTATCATTGTCCTCTGCCTCATCATCATCATAATTATCCTTTCCCTTTTCACCACTACTTTCTTCATCCTTATTTTCTGCATCTTTTTTATTTGAAACCTTTGCTTCTTTGACTTGACATATGCCCCACTGACTGATTCCTTACTGCTATATTCATCACTACTCCTTTCTTTACTTGTTTGATTCATCATTGATTGATTTCTCATTTCCCCCTCCCTCATTGTCATTTTGAAAACTCTGCCTTGAGAAAACCTTAGGACTGATATGAAACTCATTTGGAAGAGGGTAATGGAATGGTGATGAAAAGGGTAGCTGTAAGTGGATGAGATGAAGGAATGAAGGTATATGTATATTAGGCTGAGTTAGAGGCAAAACCCTAATGACAACCCTTTCTTACTTGTTTAAAACTCTGTTTCATTGCTCTATGTTTCATTTACCTCTGACCTTTTCTGTCCTTCTTCACTACTTTCTTCATAGCTTGATTCATCATTAGTTTTTTCTTCACTTGTATTTGCTTTATTAATATTTTCCTTAATGCCCTCAATGCTCTTTTCTGCACCGTTGTTTGCTTCATTGACATCAACCCCCTTAGTGCCTTCTTCTTCACTGCCACTATCTCTAACATTGTAAAACATGCCTTGATAGACCTTAGGACTGCCAATGGAAAAATATCAAGGGAAAATGGAATGAAATCCATTGCAAGTGAGTGGAAAGGGAGTGTATGAATGAGGGTCATGGAAGTATAGACAAGCTTAGATGTAAGACCGCACTCAACAGAGAAACCCCATTTTTATCACTAATTTCCTCTATAGATAGATGAAGTAAATGGAAAACAGTGGTTTCTATCTTTGTAGCCTAGGGTTTCCTCTTAGGGCTCCACCTTTTCCAATCAAATGATGAAAAAATTGCTTAAAACAGGGCTAATGACCTGTACTTACTCCTCAACATGTTTGTAGGACCCCCAGAAAGAGTTTGGAAACTTTTGAGGTGTTTTGAGTTTTTTTGAGAGCTTGGAAGCCTTTCTGGCCATACATGCAGTGCCTGAACAAGGTTTCAGGTCGAGCTTATTGGGAAATGCCTTGTGCTAGGCATGCAATTCCAAGGGCCCAGTGCCAACTCTTGAGCGCACAACACCAATTTGCAGAGGGAATTTGGAGGCCTTCCTAGTGTCCAAATCGGGCCCATGATAGCTCGTTGGAAATATTATCCTGTCCAATTTCCAAATATACCTTTTTTTATGATGATTGGAGTTTATTTGACTTGTCAAAAGTTGATTCTCCCAAGATTGGTCAAAAGTGTTGAATGATGGTGTAGAAATGCAGAGTGCTGGTGCAGGAAACTTTTGGAGGCCTTCTCCAACTCCAAATTTAGCTCGTGATAGCTCATTGGAAATCTCTTCCAGTCTAGTTGTCTTTTGATCCATAAAGTAATTCATTTGGACACTCTAGCTATGAGATAACCTAATTTTCCCAAGGTCACTCCAGAAGTGTAGCAATTCTCCCGTGACACATGTATTTTTTACGTTTCTCCCAAAACATGATACCTGTGTAAAATATGAAGGAGGTGTTTCTTCTTGGACCTATGATGGACAAAAAAACTCTCACATTTTTTAAATTCATCTCTATTTGGTCAGAAACATAGTTTGAAGAAAAACTGAACCTAGGTGTGGCAAATGATTTGTCCTTTGGAATGAATTCTTGGAAAATGATGGAGGCATGATAAAATTTCCCTTGAAGTATGAAACATTCACCTTGACAACTCCAGGAGGACTGTACACAGTAGCAGCCTCTTCAAAAACCTTGTGTAATTCTCATCATGAAACTTAGCTTAACCTTTGTATCCCTTTGCTTGTAGTTTGTTGTGGTTATGAAAGTTGTCTTTTCTTATGATCTTAGAACCTTTGACATGCTTAATTTGACACATCCGCAACCTTAAAAAACTCCTCTACTCTCAGCTTGAAACTCAAATCATTTTTTACTCATTTAGTCATGGCATTTTTACATTGTTTGTATGCAGGGCTACAAGATGTCTTCATTGAGGAGCAGACTTCCTACCTCACCAAATTTATGTTGATTAGAATTTTCAACACTTCTGAAAAAGTGTCAAGCTTTTCCATTAACTTATGTGTAGACTCTAAAACTGAATTATAATCCTCTTTGGAAATGATGAACTTGGACCAGATGAAACCCTAATTGACCTAGTGGGGGGTTTTTTGACCTAGTCTTTGACTGAAAATTGGCTTGGAGTCTTTAAGTGTGAAAATAGAGTATTAAAAAAGGTGATGTATTGAATATCCAAAATCCAATGTACTTGATTTATCTAAAGGGCCCACAGAGATATTTTTGAGACCATCAAGGCTTGAGGAACCTGGTGAACATGGGAAGGGGTAGGCTATAGGTGACCCTAGATGTAAAGTGGGGTTATGGGCAAGGAAAAAATAGGGTGATGAGGTCATAGATAGGAAAAAGGATGGAGATGAGTGACATAATCCCATAAGGAGTCCTTTAGGAGTGGTAGGATGACCATGGAACGACAAAATAGTAGAATAGTGAAAAGTTTTCTATGAGGATAATGAAGGTAGTGAGATTTATAAAACTCAAAATATTCAGGGAATGTTGTTTTTAGAAATATAGAACCAATATTTAGTCATCTACAGATAGTAAAAATTACTAATGACTAACAGTGGCTCCACTTGGGGAGGGAAGCTCCTTTCAAAGAGGTGTCCAGGACCTCAAAGTTCAAATCTCTGGGTTTTGAAGACTAGTACCTTATTTGTACTTGGTAGATCCCTCTTCCTTCATTTTTTGATGTTCTCTTGAAGCTATGATCTCATAAAATCTGAACAAACATGATTTCTTCAATCTCAGTTCTACCTACCCATCATACTTGGCCTATTATTTCTTCTTCTTCCAGATGCACTTGGACTGGCGAACCCCTTCACATTATTTTATTTTGAAAGCATAAAAACTATCTATTTATACCCTTATCACTTCGAAGAGGTCAAATTAGGTTGAAGAACTCTCTTATTCTCTACCTAGTCTAATCATTTGTCAAGATTAAGCTATTTTACAAACTTTATTCTCTAATCTACTGACATGAAATTTAAAACATGATTTAACCAGGATTAAGCAATATAATTTGCCATGGGTTGTGGCATTCAAACAAGCTGCACACAGAAATTATTTTTCTACAAGTGAAAAATAGGAACTTGAGGGTTGTGGTTTAGAGTTTGTTATGCATCCCTCTCATTTCTCTTTGGTTCTAAATTTGAGCTTTGGGAATTGGTATATTTTATCCTAATCTAATCTACGAACAAGTCAAGCTTAAACGGTTTTTACAAGTCTTCTTTCACTAACCTATCAGCAGAAATTTAAAACATGTTCAGTCATGATGAGGCTAGATGACTGAACAAGTCTCTCTTTTCTTCAACATTAGTGGGATTTAGGCTTGCACACTTTCAGAAGTACTCTTTTTTGGTGTGGGGTTGTACCTATTCTTTTTATCTACCCTCTTTTTCATCTTTTCTTTGTTTTGGTGTTTTTTATTTTTCTAGATCAACATTCTAAAACTAAAAACTAGAAAGATGCTCATATTGTTGAGCTTAATTGCATGCCTATCTACCCTAATTTAACCTATACATGATATACATTCATTTTGTGAACTCCCTTTTCCAACATAACCAGTCAAGTAGATGATTCCATGAATGATCTTGGTTCAGCTCTTTGAGGGTGCTGAGAAAATCAAAAGGCCACTCCCACCTCACTTGTGTTTGAACAGTAGTGCCTAAAATTTTCTTCAAATTATGCATAAAAATACTCTTGACATAATTTCCTCCCACCTCAAATGTTTCTAAGAAATCAGTGAAGGGATCTTGAAATTTTACCTGGCTTAGAGTATTTGAGTATTTAGTTCCATGCATGGCTATTTCTTGCTCTTCTTTGCTGAGCTTGGGGCTTCTTTGGGAAAGAAATTCTTCCTCTTCCTCATGATCATCTGTATTGGCAGCCTCATCATAAATTTCAATGTTATCCTCTAGCAAACCTGATATGTTCTGATAGAGTGGGATAAATTCTGTGTGAAGGTAATCATGTTGATGGGTAGGAGTACTCTTTGGAAATAAATCTTCTTGATAAGGTAGCACAACAACTCTCCTGTGATTATGAATTTCCAAGCCTTCATCTACAATTTGAAATTCAATAGGGCTTGTTGGCTGCAAATCTGGAGCTGAGGAGAATTCTATGTCATAAATGATTTCCTCATCCATTTCAGAAAAAGGATTCTCATTAGCAACTTTTTCAAGAAGTTCATCATCTTTCTCAACATCAGCATCAAAACTGAAAGATTGTTGATTTCCAATCACATGAAAGTTATTTCTAATGGACTGAAATAAATTAGAACAAAGATTTATACATCCTTCACTTACTTCTAAACTTTCTAGGCTTTCCTCATCAGTGTCATAGATGACATGTATTGGTTGATTAATTTTTTGAATTTGATGAAACTGAACCTCTTCCCACAAACCAACTACTGATTTCTCTACAAAGTTAGCTTCTGTTTGGACAACATCATTATCAGAATGATCAAACTTTGGAAAATCATCAATATAAGTAATGTCACCAATCAAACATATTGGATTATGAGTTTGTTTTACTTTGAATTGATCTACAAGTTCACTTTCTGATTTATGGTAGATGGGAATAGTAGGAGAATGAACAGAAATGTTTTTTTCACATGAGGGTTTAAAGGCTGGTTGTATGTTTAGCATCTGATTTATTTCCTCTTCAGTTAAAAGAGGAGGCATTTTTCTCTTTCTTTGGATAGAAATACATCAGCCTTATTTCTCTTGTGAAGGTTGATTTTGAGGTTGAATGTCTTCTCGAGCCTCATCTAGAAGGGATGATGAATCATCACTTGTGCCTTTAGAGAGATCCTGTGGGTTCTCTTTCATTCCCTAATTGATTTCATGCTCAACCAACTCCTCTTGGCTATCATAATAGTTATATTGAGTATGAAATGCATGAATTTCCTCTAATATACTTTCAGGGTGCTGATTTCCTAATTCTTCATCAATGTTTACAAGGTGTTGTATGATATCTTCAGATTGATCACAACAATTTTCAGCTAATGATAAAGATGAACAATTTTCTTTATGTAATGTTCCAAAATTTTCATTAAGTTAATTGGAACATTAATTTTTATTTACTGTTAATAAAAAGAGTAAAATGGGTAAGGCGGCCCATGAAGAAGCATAATAAACACTCCTAATGTGAAAATGGGTCACTTAAGTGGCTTATTTGTCATCTCCTAGTGTGAAAATGGGTCACTTAAGTGGCTTATTTTTCATCTCCTAGTGTGAAAAGGGGAAAATACAAGAAGACTAGGTCAAGTTTGACCAAGTCAAACAACGCTGCTTGGAGGGAGTGAGGCACCAAGTGGGATAGTGCAGTTTTGATAGGAGGGATATTATTGGATGAGAGAAACCATAATGGGTAGGGTCCATGGAAAGGAAGCCTCCTCTTGGCATAAAAGAGGGAAGGAGAGCCATTTCTCATTATGTTGAAGATTTTGATTTTGATCTGCTCTCTCCAGTTGTTCAACTAGGATAGCTTGTGCTGCTTAGCGCAAGGGAGATTTATGTTTAGAAGTTTCCTCTCCTTCATTTGGAAACTTTGGAGGACCTGTTCTTCATTCTCCTCACATCTAGGCTTGAGGCCAACGTAACCATCTTCAGCTATAGCGTTTTCCAGCTTGGCAGAAACATTGAGTTGTTGGGGGTTGCAGTGAGGATTCACTATCACCCATTTCCGGAGCTAGTTTTGCAGAGGAGGAGCTCATTCTTTCTCTGGGAGATCAGTGAGGAAGATCTTGAAGCTTCATTGCAGATTTTTGCATTGGACCATATGTTTCATCTCATTCCCAGCATGGTATTTTCCTCATATCGCATTATTTTCAGAGGGCACTTGCAGGAGGGGTTCACACTATGGATTGGAGGGTGTAATCTTCAGTGAAGGGAGTAGCCTTTAACTTTGAAGATCATTGGAGGATTTTTATTCATCATTTTTAGAATTTCCATCTTTCTCCATTTTTGTATTTTTATTGAGTTGTTGCTGCTACCCAGCAACTCTGGCATTTTTCCATTATGTGCATTTTGGCCAATCCCTTGGGGGATTGTTGCACTATTGTTTTCCGGGGTTGAGATCTTGCTCCCCCACCTTATTTGAGCCTAATAATTCTATATCATTGTATCTATATTAGTTTTTAGTCATTTCTCACTATGGACTGTGCAGTCATATCTTGTTGCTGGGTTGTGTAGCTGTGCACTTTCTCTTTTGCATGTACATTTGTCTTGGGGCTGATTTGGCCTAGCTTGAGAGGTTTTTCCTCAAGTTCTTGTATATCTAGTTGCAGCTGCGTATAATATAATGGCTATTCCATCTTCTTGCACCATATGTATTGATATTTCACTGCTGCTATTTGTTGAAGTTCATATATTTTTGTAGCTCTCCATTTGAGCATTGTTTGAGATACTTAGGAGTGGAGGATCTGAATAACCCACCCTGGTTTATTTCTTTGAGATAATACTTTGGAAGTTTAATCTATGGAGGGTAAACGAAGGGATCCAAGTCCCCTTTTAGCTTATTCTTGCATTGGCTTCATTATACAGCGTCCTTCTGGATCCTATTCTAGAAAATCCTGAAAAAGGGATATTACACTTTATAATGTTCATAAAACACCTTGTGGAAATCTATTAAATAAAACAAAGTACCAACATCTAGGCCTTCATACCATTTTCTTGCCTTTCCTTCTAATGTCCCCGTGAACATTTTCATGAGGCAGTCCTCATGCCATTCAACTTTTAACCTCCATACATGTATACGAAATTTGATGAGATGTAACAAGGGGTCATCAAATTTTTCATCTGGAAACATAAGCAGGTTTGAAAACCAATCTATCTAAGGCATTTTGTGTGGAAATCTAGGGATGTGATCTCGGTTCATTGGAGCATATCTTCTTTGTATCCTTGGATCCATCTTTGTAAATCAGAAAGTGTTATTGTATATTTTCAACCATTCTAGAGTCTTAAACCAATGGAGTCTTTAGGTCTATTGAGTGTTGTGGAGTCACCAAGTGGAGTGTTTCAACTTTGTTGTCCAACATCAACATGGTTAATGCATTCCTAGGGGATTCTATGAGAACTAGTAGGGTCAACAGGGCTATTGAAGAACAGTGGAGTTGCCAAGTGGATGATGTTTAATATTTTAAGGATGTGCTTGTTGTCCACCATCAACAACTAAATACCAATATAAGAAATTTTGTGGGTTTTCTGAGGTCCTAAGGAATACTTAGATTGTCACTGACTCAGAGAGTCCCACCGTGATCACCATTATGTTAGGTCCCCATAATTTTTCAGATTGGCAAGGGAAAATATACAAGGGTAACATCAAACCAGTCTTTGGATCCTACGACCCAATATTCCTGGACTTAAAGAGGGCTCTCTCTATTGTTTGTGTAAAATATGTGAACTTGGTAGATTCTAGGGTTTTGATTTTAGGCTAGTTATAGGGATAAGGGTTTGTTTGTTTGTTTTGATTGGTTTGGTAGGTTATCAAGGAAAACAGATAGAGTATGAGAAGTTTAGACCATTGTGCTATGGAGTTTGCAATAGGTCTATAAAGGCACAAAAATATTTCAAGGATGCTTCGGAGGGCAAGTTAACAGGGCTGAATGGATCTTCAAGGCTTAGGTGAGTGGAATGAACATAAAATTGTGAACAAAGTAGGTGCAAAGGGCAGTTAAGAATCCTTTGTCAAATACTACAACAAGAAATGCCTCTAATAATATTATGCATGAATACAAAACCCAAGACAGGGCATACCATACTTCTTTGACCAAACCCTAGCAATCAAACATCAAGGCAACAATCCGGTAAACCCTAGAGAGCAATAAACTTGTATAGTCTCTAGTGATTTCACCTTCAGGAAAATAAAACATATAAGATAAATACATAGCATAGTTTAAAGAAGAGAGAACTCCTAACATCATTAATCAAGCTATAAATACCTCCAAAGCCACTATTTAAGATGAGCAAAAGGGCATGGAAAATCATAGACCTATTTAGCTAAACCTAATCAACAATACTTCAAAGTAAAAGACCTTAAAAACAATGTTCAAGTAATGACAAAGAGCAGGGCTAACCATAAAACTACTTTGACATGTTCTTCATTGAATAATATTTAATATAAACAATCATAAGTGCGTCTAGAGAGCAATTAAGAGTTCTCTAAACTGACCTAGTAGAGGAAAACATGAAATCAAGAGAAGCAGACAGACTTAATGAAATTTTACAAGCATACCTTAAGCTAAAACTTCAGTTCTAATGCAAGAGAAGGATGAAAAAATATGTATTACATAAGAAAATGATAACAAAACAAGAGAAACATCACCATTAGTCAATTTCATGAATCCTGCAAAGTGCTTGGCTCCATTGTCATTTATTCCAAAAAGATTACAAGGCTCCAAGGCCAAAAACTCTATACAACTCAAAGCCCGTGCTTAGTTTTAATAAGTGTGTTGACACCTAATCCTATGGGTTGGTTGTGGATATGTAATATTGTATAATAAATAATATTAGGAAATAAGGAAGGCCAAGAGTCATTGGGAGATGAATCCTAATAGCCTCACCTCTATGTATAAATGCATGTACATTCTTCAGCTAATACACATTCTGATTTGAGGAGTTACCTCCTAGTTTTAAATGGTATCAAAGCCAGTTCCACTATTGGCATTTTTGCCTGTGGTGTAACTCCCTCATTCCTTTGCTCAGTCAATTTTTATGCTAGTTTCTGTTGCTCCATTAAATTGCTATACTATAATTCTGCATTTTTTTTAATTATGTCTGCAAATCATGCACAACTCTGACATTTGCAGCTCCTGAAGATTCTGTAATTTGCATTCTATGAAATTCTGCAATTTGCAGTTCCAGTAGATACCTTCCACTTTGCAATTTTGCAGTCCTGCCACTATGCCATTCCAGATTTTTTTGTAACGGCCTCTCGGCCTCCCTCTCTCCAATGCTCCCTTCCTCTCACAACCCTAAGTCCTGTCACATTTCCCCATCGCCTTCCCCAACGCCTTATCCCATTACCTACTCTTTGCACAGCACTCACCATACTTACCCACTCCCCACAGCTCCACTCCTTCACGCGTTATCTGCTATCTTCTTCACCCACTGCCACTACATATTCAATACTACGCATATCGCTCTCCACTACTACTCATTACCCATAGTAGCGATGCCCTTCCATACGCTATGTTATATTCAAATACTACATCGCCAATTCAAATAATACAGTGCCAATACCACTCTGTCGTGCAAATACACAATCATACGACCTCTGTCCATTTAACATGAGCCCTCTCTGCCCACGCTACTCCATACAACGCTTTTTTACAGCACCACCACCATTATATCATGCCCTCCACGCTGCATATATAACACCGACCCGTCGCTCATATCACAGTTTACACAACTCTGTCTGGCGGTATTTTTAATAGTTTATACAGCTCTGTCATATATTACAACGCAGCATATGTAATACTGTTACACCATACCGTTTACACCCTCATATAATACCACTTAGTCATACAATACATTGTTTATAATACAGCGTTATGTCCACCTCATACGCTGCTTATAATACCGCCTATTATGTCCCTCCAACCTGTAATACATCCCTTCCATCGATTATTCAAAACTGTTCCTCCCACCATAATACAATACGTTGTCTTTGTGATATAATACACAGTCATATAATACCACATTGATGACACTCCTCATATAACATTCATGCCCCCTTTCAATCATATTCCATTCATTATTCAATTCCACCTTTCATTTAACGCGCTGTCATTCACTCATTCCACTGTTAACTATACCGCCCTTCCTCCTCCAGCGCGGTCTGTCATTTAATAATACCGCCCTTCCTAATATTCAATACCGCCCCCTCCTGTCTAATAACACCGCCCCTCCTAATATTAAATACCGCTCCCCCCCTCCCATTTGTATACATCGTTCTGTCCCCTTCTATTTACAATACCACTATTTTATACCACCCCTCCACCATTTATAATACCGCCCCCCTTTCCACATTTTCAATACAATCCTTCTTCAAACACAACAGAAAAAATATATATATATTTTTTGGTGCAGAATTAGTATTTTCAGCAAAGAGTTTTTGTCCTTTTAAATTCAGTATTTTTAGCAAGAGTTTTTGTCCCCTTTAATTGAGCAAATTTCCAGAATTGAAGGTTTTTTAGCAGAAATTTTTCCTCTTCAAAAGAATTTTTTCCAGCAAACTAATGCATTCTCTCATCTCTATTGTTGGGGTGGTTCTCTCTGGAAAAGAGAACTATCTTGAATGGTCTCGGAAGATTAAACACACACTCATTTTTAATGAGTTGTGGAAAGGAATCTGTGAAGAACAAGAAGGAAATCCACCAGCAAAGCCCACTTCAGACAAAGAGCTCGCCATTTGGGAAAACAAGAACTGCAAGGCCTATGCCTTGATTGCAGCTTCCGTAAATGAAGAGGTGAGTCGCCATATTTCATCATTCTCAAATTCCTATGATGCCTTGAGCAAGATAAAATAACTCTATGACTCACATTTAGAATTAGAAAATGTTCAATTGATGATTAAGCTGTCCAGTCTTGAAATGAAGAATGATGATCCCCTTGCCTTAGCTTCAGAAGTTAGATCGATCATGCATGATATTGAAAGCCCTGGTGTAAAAATGGACATACCTCTCATAGCATATGTTAAGGCATTATATCCGACTTACTCACATTATCTTGAGTCTTTGCAAGAAAGTGGTAACCTTGAGCATATCACCTTTGATACACTTGAGAAAAAGTTTGCAGAAAGAGAGAAAGCTTTCGGGAAGATGACAGTCCCTTCGTCTTCCGAAGAGGCTGCATAATTGGCACATAGAGAAAAGAGTCATGCTCCAGATTCATCCAGAGGAAGAGGTGGCAGAAGAGGAAGAGGAAGAAGAAACTTCACAGAAAGGAGGGGCAGACAATCTGACAAATCCAATCTTCATTGCACACGTTGCAATAAAGATGGACATGATGCATCCAAATGCAGAACACCTTGGGAGAAAATTGAGCAGCAAAGAAATCAAGACAAAGGTAAAAATAATGACAAAGACAAAGGTAAAGCACCTGAATCCACTCATTATGTTCTAGCACATTGTAACAATGGAGTAACTGAAGACTTATTTGATGTTTCATTTACTTCATGGAGAGATGATTGGTTGCTAGATTCAGGAGCAACATGTCACATGCCATTTAGAAAATATTTTTTTGAAGAATTCACTGACAAAGTTGATGGAGCAGTATATTTCGCAGATAAATCCAAACTCAAGCCATCAGGGCTTGGCACAGTCAGGCTTAAACTGCCTGGTCTTCCTGATCATATCCTACATGAGTTTCTATACCTCCCGGATTTGAAGAGAAACTTGCTGTCCCTGGTCAAAATCCGGCAGCAAGGACACTCAATTCACTTGTTTGATGGCAAGGCAGAGGTCAGAAAAGCATCAGATCACTCACTTGTCATGGAGGGAATAGAAGAAGGGAGACTCTTGAAGCTGGAAGGTTCATCTGCTCATGCTCAAAACTTTGCATTCAGTTCACATCATGATGAAGGTACATTTCCATCAATTCTTTTATGGCATGCTAGATTTGGACACTTAAATTATGACAGCCTTCGTTTGTTGAAGAAAAATGGTGTTGATGGACTGCCTACAATTCCTAGAAAACCTAAGGAATGTAATGCTTGTATTCTAGGAAAGCATAGCAAACAGCCATTTCATGATTCACACTCAAGAGCACATAGGAAACTTGAACTTGTTCATTCAGATTTATGTGGCCCTATGCCTATTGCTTCTGCAAATGAAAACAAATACATGATGACATTTATAGATGACTACACCAGAATGTGTTGGATTTACTTACTGAAGAATAAGTCTGATGCTTTTCAAACTTTCAAGAATTTTCATGCATGGATTGAAAATGATGCACAAACACATATTGGCTCTCTACGTACTGATAATGGAAAAGAATACACTTCAAATGAATTTGAAAATTATCTTCGTCGACATGGAATCAAACATCAAACAACTGTGCCATATAATCCACAACAGAACGGTGTAGCTGAAATAATGAACATAACTATTTTAAATATGGTCCGCTCCATGTTATTTTTCAAGAATGTAAAATTGATGTTTTGGGCTGATGCAGTTCTATGTGCTGTTTACATAAAGAATAGGTGTCCTTCAAGTTCAAATAGAAACAAAACTCCTTTTTAAATGTGGCATGGCCACATTCCTTCGGTAAAGCATTTCAGGGTCTTTGGGTCCACCTGTTATGCCTTGATACCCAAGGGTCAAAGGAAAAAACTTGGTGCTAGAAGTAGAAAATGTATCTTCTTGGGGTACTCCAATACCTCCAAAGGATATCGTCTCTATGATGAAACAAATAAGAAGTTTGTAATAGCAAGAGATGTCATATTTCTTGAATCTTCCAAGAGTGACAAGGTTGTTGAGCGGCAACTTGATCGCTTGGATAGATTCACACATGCAAAGTCTTTCCAAGAATTTGATAATGAGATTCCACATCTTGAAGGGGGGATTCCGATATTGAATCAAACTGTGGAATCATGTCCTGAAGCACTCTCTCCCCCACATGAAGAAACAACCATGGATGGCACATTGGATGATGTGATTGATAGAATTGGGAGATTGAATCTTGAATCAATCCCAACTCATTCAAGTGAGCAGCCTGGGCCATCTCAGAGAGGTCCTCCCAAATGGCTGACAAAGACACTGGAGAATGTTCATCCTGATGAGGTTGGAAAAACAGGAACAAGAAGTTCCACTCAACAAATCGAAGGTGATGTAGATAATTCTGATTCTCCTGTTGATATGGATATCGCTTATAACTATGAATTGAGTTTGTCTACAGACCATGAACCAACTTCCTTCAAAGAAGCCGCTTCTCATGATGAATGGAAAGAAGCGATGCAAAAGGATTATGATGCCTTGATAAAGAATGGCACTTGGAAGCTGGTTGATCCGCCTTTGGGAACAAAACCAATTGGCTATAAGTGGGTCTACAAGAACAAGTATAAAGCAGATGGCTCACTTGACAAGCAAAAAGCCAGGCTTGTGGAAAAAGGTTTTGCACAAAAAGAAGGAATCGATTATGAAGAAACTTTTTCTCCCACAGCAAAATGGACCACCATCCAGACTCTCTTTGCCCTAGCAGCTCAGAATGGATGGAAAGTCCATCAGATGGATATAAAAACAACATTTTTGAATGGAGATCCAAAGGAGAAAGTTTATATGTCCCAGCCAGAAGGATTTGTTGTAAAGTGTCAAGAAAACAAAGTTTACAAGCTTATAAAATCCTTGTATGGCCTCAAGGAAGCACCATGAGCGTGGTATGAGAAATTAACCAAGCATCTTCTGAAACTTGACTTCAAACATTTTGATCTTGATGATGCAACTTTGTTTGTTAAGAAAGTTGGAAAAACAGTTGTATATATTGTGGTATATGTAGATGATCTTTTGATAACAGGAAACAATGAGAGCTATATTGCATCCATGAAGAAAGAGTTGAAGAAAGGTTTTGAAATGACTGATTTGGGTCATGTTCATTACTATTTGGGTATTGAAGGAATTCAACATCCTAAATTCATATTTCTTTCTCAAAAGAAGTACATTGGAGATCTCTTGAACAAATTTGGCATGGATGACTGTAATCCCTTAACCACTCAAATGGAACAAAACTTGAAGCTCACATCTATTGAAGGGAAGGAATTTGAGGATGCAACTAAGTATAGACAGCTTGTAGGAAGTCTTATCTACCTGACCACCACCAGACCTGACATTTCATTTGCTGTTGGAATCCTCCCAAGGTTCATGCAAAAACCTTGTGAAGGACATTGGTCTGCTGCAAAAAGAGTGCTAAGGTACTTGAAGGGGACTCAAGACTTTGGACTCAAATATACACAGGTAGGCGACTTCAGCTTGATCGGATACTCTGATTCAGACTTTGATGGCGACAAAGAAACAGGGGTGTCTACTACAGGTTACACCATGAGTCTTGGATCAGGATATGTCTCATGGAGATCACGCAAACAGTCAGTTCCAGCAGATTCCATGACCGAGGCAGAATATGTGGCAACAGCTGAAGCAACAAAGGAAATTGTGTGGCTTCAGAAAATCCTGGAAGATTTGCAGATGAAACAAATGTACTCCACACCACTCATGATCAACAACACTTCTGCAATAAAGTTGGCCAAGAACCCAAAGTTCCATGATCGAACAAAGCACATCAATACAAAGTACCATCTAATTCGACATCATGTTCAGGACAAAACCATCCATCTACATCATTGTTCCACAAATGAGCAAACTGCTGACATCTTCACCAAAGCACTTGGAAGAGAAAAGTTTGAAAAGTTCAGATCGATGCTTGGACTCACCAACATCCCTTCGGATTAAAGGGGGGAATGTTGACACTTAATCCTATGGATGGGTGTGCACATTTATTTTTGTATATTATTTATTATTAGGAGATAAGGAAGGCCAAGAGTCATTGGGAGATGAATCCCAATAGCCTCACCTCCATGTATAAATGCATGTACATTCTTCAGCTAATACACATTCTGATTTGAGGAGTTACCTCCTGGTTTGACAAAGTGAAAACCAAAATTCAACCAAAAATAATAATGAAGCCTTCATACATTATTAAATTGCAAATGAGGAAGTGAGAAAACCCTAGAGGCTTCTAGAATCCATTGATTGCTCATAAATATCAATTTTGGCCTTTGTGACCATGGAAGGCCCAAGGCACAAAATATCTTCTTAACCAACTTTGGCAAAGAAAACTGACTTTGAGGCCCTCAAAAACTTCCAAAAATATCCTAGTGTGTTTTGTGGACTTTTTTTTTGCAAGGGCGCAACATTGATATTCAAGGATGCATTGCCAGGCCAAGGGCACATCGCCTACATGGGAAAACTGGGTCACCTTGTAGCTGAATTTTGGCGGTCTTCTCGGTGTCAGAATGAGCTTCGTGATAGCTTGTTAGAAAGCTTGTCGAGTATACTTTCCAAAATTGATTTTGGTTTTCCATTTTCTATCCATTTGTAAGCCCAAAAATTCAATCTCCTGAGACTGCTAAGGGCACAGCGCCAACCCTAAAAACATGGCAGAAAGGTCAAATTTTTCATGTTTTTGGGCCTTTTGGAGGACCAAATCAACTCCAAATGACCTAAAATTTTGTGAGCATGCTGTAATTGACCTGAAAAATCCAAAAATATAACCATTTCTCCTGACGATTCCCTGATAAAATTCACAGCGCTAAGGGCGTTGTGCCCTTTCCCCTTAAAACAGTCAAAAATTTATAAGTGCAAAAATGTGCCCGAAATTTGAAATTTTTTTTCCCATGGTGTTTGGGATGCCTGTAGCGATGAATCAACTAGGTTTTTGAGGTTTCCTTTTTCTTTTAGCTTCCTTGGTGTCTTTCGCTCATTGGCACTTTGACATATTGTCATCATCACTTATGTTGCTTTCTTCATGGCTCTTTGACCTATTGCCATCATCTGCATTGATATTTTCTGCCTCATTATTGCCAAGAGTATCATTGTCCTCTGCCTCAACATCATCATCATTTTCCTTTCCCTTTTCACCACTGCTTTCTTCATCCTTAGTTTCTGCATCTTTTGTATTTGAACCCCTTCTTTCTTTGACTTGACATATGCCCCACTGACTGATTCCTTACTACTATATCCATCATTGCTCCTTTATTTACTTGTTTGATTCATCATTGATTGATTTTTCATTTCCCCCTCCCTCATTGTCATTTTGAAAACTCGGCCTTGATAAAACCTTAGGACTGATATGAAACTAATTTGGAAGAGGGTAATGGAATGGTGATGAAAAGGGCAGATGTAAGTGGATGAGATGAAGGAATGAAGGTATATGTATATTAGGCTGAGTTAGAGGCAAAACCCTAATGACAACCATTTGTTGCTTGTTTAAAATTGTGTTTCATTGATATTTATTTAATTTACCTCTAACCTTTTGTTTCCTTCTTCACTGATTTCTTCATAGCTTGATTCATCATTGGTTTTTGCTTCACCTGTATTTTCTTTATTAACATTTTCCTTACTGCCCTCAATGCTCTTTTCTGCACTGTTGTTTTCTTCATTGACATCAGCCCCCTTAGTGCCTTCTTCTTCACTACCACTGTCTCTAACGTTGTAAAACCTACCTTGATAGACCTTAGGGCTACCATTGGAAAAATTTCAAGGGACAATGGAATGACAACCATTACAAGTGAGTGGAAAGGGAGTGTATGAATGAGGGTCATGGAAGTATAGACAAGCTTAGATGTAAGACCACACTCAACAGATAAACCCCCTTTTTATCATTGATTTCCTTTATAGGTAGATTAATTAAATGGAAAAAATTGGTTTCTAGATTTGTAGCCTAGGGTTTCCTCTTAGGGCTCCACCTCTTCCAATCAAATGATGACAAAATTTCTTAAAACAGGGCTAATGACCTGTACTTACTCCTCAACATGTTTGTAGGACCCCCAAAAAGAGTTTGGAAACTTTTGAGGTGTTTTGAGTTTTTTTTGAGAGCTTGTAAGCCTTTCTGGCCAAACGTGCAGCGCCTGAACGAGGTGTTGAGTCGGGCAAGTCAGGCAATGCCTTGTGCTAGTCACGGAGCGCCAAGGGCGTAGCGCCAACTTCTGAGCATGAAGTGCCCATTTACAGAGGGAATTTGGAGGCCTTCTCAGTGTCCAAATTGGGCCCATGATAGGTCATTTGAAATATTATTATGTCTACTTTCGAAATCTACCTTTTTTCTGATTGGAGTTTATTTGACCTGTAAAAACTTGATCTCCTAAGACTAGTCAAAAAGTGTTGAATGATGGTGCAGGAAACTTTTGGAGGCCTTCCCCAACTCCAAATTTATCTCATGATATCTCATTGGAAATATCTTCCAGTCTAGTTGTCTTTGGACCCATCCATAAAGTCATTTGGACACTCCAGCTTTGAGAAAACCTGATTTTCCCAAGGTCACTCCAAAAGTGCAGCAATTCTCCTGTGACATCTATGTTTTTTTCATTGCTCCCAATCCATGATACTTGTGTAAAATCTGAAGGAGGTGTTTCTTCCTGGACATATGAAGGACAAAAACCTCTCTCACATTTGTGAAATTCATCTCTGTTTGGCTAGAAACATAGTTTGAAGCAAAACTGGCCCTAGGTGTGGCAAATGAATTATCCTTTGGAATGAATTCTTGGAAAATGATGGAGGCATGATAAACTTTCTCTTGAAGTATAACACGTTCACCTTGAAAATTCCAGGAGGACTATACAAAGTAGCAACCTCTTCAAAAACCTTGTGTAATTCTCATCATGAAACTTAGCTTAACCTTTGTAACCCTTTGCTTGCAGTTTGCTGTGGTTATGAAAGTTGTCTTTTCTTCTGATCTTAGAGCCTTTGACATGCTTACTTTGACACAGAAGCAGCCTTTAAAAAATCCTCTTCTCTCATCTTGAAACTCAAATCATTTTTTACTCATTTATTCAAGGTAGTTTTACACTATTTGTATGCAGGGCTGCAAGATGTCTTCATTGAGGAGCATACTTCCTACCTCACCAAATTTCCGCTGATTAGACTTTTCAAAACTTCTGCAAAAGTGTCAAGCTTTTCCATTACCTTATGTGCATACTCTAAAACTGAATGATAGTCCTCTTTGGACATGATGACCTTGGACCATATGAAACCCTAATTGACCTAGTGGGGGGTTTTTTGACCTAGTCTTTGACTGAAAATTGGCTTGGAGTCTTTAAGTGTGAAAACAGAGTATTAAAAAAATTGATGTATTGAAGATAAAAAATCCAATGTAATTAATTTATCTAAATGAGTGACATAAGCCCATAAGGAGTCCTTTAGGAGTGGTAGGGTGACCATGGAATGGAAAAATGGTAGAATAGTGAAATTTTTTCTATGAGGATAATGAAGACAGTGAGATTTCTAAAACTCACAATATTCAGAGAATGTTGTTTTTATAAATATAGAACCAATATTTAGTCATCTACAAATAGTAAAAATTACTCATGACTAACACTTGAGAGCTAAAGGCACTCAACTCTTGGTATCAAGTAGAGGGTGAGGTAGCGAGGCAAGGGTTTTGGTATCACGAATTGAGATGAATAGCCCATGTTACACTATTGGGTTTTGATGAGTTGTAAATATGTAATTGAAGTTGCAACAACATTAATAGTATATTCTCTTTTTTCGGTACTGATTCACATGTTTACTTATGGTGATAATACTAGCTATCTAATATTTCGCTATGTTTGCACGTGCGCTTTCATGTTGCAATCGAGTATGAACAGATTCATAGTGGTTGCACATACGTTTTCTTTCGAATCAGTGTTTATTTGTTCCTTGCCATGTCAGTGATCTATTGTGAACTACTTTGCAGTTAACTTCTATCATGTTTTCTTTTATGTATGTCTGACTAGGTTTTTTTGGCTCACCAATCCCACTCACAGCATACCCCCTTTTATTTTGCTACTTTGACTTTCTTGTATCTTTGTTTGTGGTTCGTCAATTGTGGGCTGATTTTTCTTTGTTGATTGGTCATTTCACCTTTGCCTCTACTTCATCATATTCACATCCGAAAACTAAGAGTGGAAACACTTCTGGTGGCAGTTGGGCCCACATACCGGATGGGGCTCCTATTCCAAACGGTGTGAGGTCTAATTGGGCCCTTTCACCGGGGATACCCCCTTATTGTCGACGGTACAATTTTTTCCATCAACAAATTAGCGTTAGAAGGAGGGCCAGATGACAAGATGAGCCCTTAGAGCATGTAGTTAGTCTCATATCTATAAATGTCTCGCTCCCAAATCATTCTCCAGAGATTTTTATCAGATTTATCTAGTTCTCGATGCTCAATCCCCGATGAACCTCTATATCACTTGTCTCAGTTAAAATTCGATGGTGAGAATAGAATTTCCATAATCGATCACCTTTCCGATTTCTTTGAATTTTGTGGGTATTATGAAATTTATGATTAGGAGCTGACTTGTGTGCTATTCTCCCACTCTCAAAGGTCACATTAAGCAATGGTGTTGCACATTGCTGGCAGCTTCCATCCATTCGTTCGAGGAGCTCATCAGTGAATTTCAACAAGTTTTTCAAAGGTACAATTTTCAAAATGTATTAATAAGGTTAAATGAGATCAAAATGGAGCCTCGAGAATCTCTAGAGGAGTTTCCTATTAGACTTGTTCAATATTTTTTTCAGTTCCCTGAAAGAGATTTCGATTGGGCATATTTAATTGAATAGTTTCGACATGTGGTTTTCATTTCCTAGTAACACCTTCAATCGACAAAAAATCCTGATCCCAATGTTTGTTATGATAATATTTGTTTGGATTGTGTCCCTAATATTCCAGAAGAGTATTTCTATTTGTGACATTCCTTTTCCTCCTCTTACCGCATAATGGATTTTTGGTCGCAAAAGCTCTAAGTGATGATAGACACGTACCGAAAAATAAAACCTGTTGTACCACCCCTGAATCTTTCACGCACCCTGTCAAATTAGAGCTTGAAAACCATATAGGCCTAACATCTTTCCCTGTTAATAAAACCTATCTTGAGTCCACTGAACATTCACCTGGGTCCAATTCTAAATCTCATTAGGATACCAACAATAAATTTGATTTCACTACAAAATCCTTGGACCATGATGTGCATGCGGGATCATTAGACTCTCTGGATGACACTGAGGTGTGAGATGAAGGTCCTTGTATAGCTGATACCCCCGTATCGAAATATTTTCATCCATTATTCCCGGAGTTAATTCTTGAGCCTGCCACGCTAGTAATTTCTTCAAGTCATTTGAAATTTTCTTATACTGGTGTTGATGACAACCATGAACACGTGGGTGGTGTTTTACAATCACATTACAAAATTTACGAATATATTATTTCTAATATTTTTCATCTGAAATATTTAAACAACCAAGAGAGTGACAATCCGTCTTGGCAACCTCAATATCTTTCTCTCGCTGGTTCATCCCATGTTTTAACCCTGGAGGAGCCTAATATACCAGATGCCCAACATGACCAAATTGGTGATTCCAATGATTGTTATTTATCTATATTTACTCACGCCTCTGGGGAATGTCATTCATATCTATCTGTCGACCCTATGAAGCCACCAAACTTTGATGATTCACTTTTTTATGATTGAGGGACCCATCAGGAAGTCAAGGTAATTCGGCTTCTGCTTACGGTTATCTCAGGCTCGAAAGATCCTGACGAGACCCCTAAAACAAGTCAAACTAGGGTTTCTCGAATTAGGGTTCCTGAAATTATGGTTCCCACGCACCACACTCCTATCAGCATAACCATGCAGGATGTCAGCTCATCTTGGCAAGCCTTCAATTTGAGTGATGTTTCTCTGAGCACATCTTATTGTCCCCTAATAGCTAATATGTAACAACTGATATACCCTAATTTATTCAATGGAAGGAAAACACTAGCCATTTTCTCTGATATTTTTGGTTGTTACCCATCCAGTACCAGTTGCATTCAGGCACAAGCGTGTGATGTTTTTCAAACCTCTCTATTTCCTGAAAATTTTCTGGTCAATTCATCTCATCCTGGGAAATCTAAAGAATCTGATACATTGGATTTTCATTCTGTCAATTCACAAACATTTGGTTGAATACATAATAAGCCCACTGACAATTTTCCAATCACCAAAAATAATGATCACATCCATTCGCCATTTGATCTCACGAAACCATCGAAGTTTGAAAGCCCCCTACTCGAAGGTCCAGAGTTTTTCTAGGACAATGAGGCACTTCAACCTCTGCTGACGGTTACTTTAGATCCTCACATCCCCGACAATACCCAGGGACAACTTGGAACTGGGGTTTTCAAAATTAGGGTTTCTGCACTTGGATTCGTGAGCGCCGCAAATTCACCTTGTGGATGCTTATTTTTCCCATTCCATAAAATCGATCATCCTTAACATCATGATGAGATTCCTGGCTAGTTTAACAGATCCTATCCAATGAATATACCTACAAATAGGCAATGTCTTACCCCACTTTTGTTGGAGCTAGGGTTGTGCGTGGATGGATGTGTGTCATTTATAAATGGTTTTAGGTTTCAAGTACATATTTCTATGTATCAAGATGAAATTTCCATTCAAATCGACCAATCCATTTTGGCATGTTCTCTAGTAAGTAGCCATGACCTTCTTATTGTTGCACATTATTTTCAGGTAAGTCTTGTTATCGGTGCACAATTTTGGATGATGGTTCTGATATCAAACATTTTTGTTCTTGTAGGGCGGTAAATAATGTGGTGGCTGCACTGGAAATATGATTTCACATAACCTGATTGCTTCTCTGGTTAAATTAGGGTCTTAGGTTTAGGCTAGTTAGGATTTGTTAATAAAATTTTGTTGGTTCAATTTGTTAATAAGGTTTTACTTTCTAGGGTTTGCTTTATGGTCTTAAATTATGTTTGTTGTCTTTTCCTACGGTCAGTAGCTTTATGCATTATAATTTTCCATTTATTTTTCACTCATTCTCTTTCAGCTTTCTTATTTCTACATAATATTCAAATAATCGATGCATGTGCATTGCCTTGTTTTCTTCACCTGCAACTAGTTGATCTTCCTCGCATGACATTCCATTGTGTCATAAGCCTCTTCTATTGCATCATGTTGTACAATGGCTCATGAAATTTATATATATTGCATACCACTACATGAGCCCTCATTGAACCTGCAACCTTCAAACCTCGGTGCCCTGATTGGCCCTCTTACTTCTCCTTACATGTGTTGAAGTCGGATGGATTGTTTTCACCTCTTCGCATGCATTGAAACCATAATGAAATTTCTTACTTGGTTTGAGATGATGGCTAAAACCTTAACTCTATTTTTTGTGTGAGGTTGTGGTGGTTACCTCAATAGGTAGCTTCTCTCAGAATAGGTCATCAAAATCACATTCTTAACATGATTCCTATGAGTCTAAATTGATTAGCCAGGGAGATACGAGCCAATTGCTTGTGGGTAACCCTAATTTGTTTGAATGGCCTATATTCGTAACCTGAGCCTTGTGCCTGCCTTAGTCTTGAATATATTAATGATTTGATTTTCATAGTTCGCCTATGGGTGGGAGATAGGGTGTAAATACTTAGCATGAGGGAAACCCAAATCAGAATATCTTTCAGTTTCTATCAAACAAGAAACAACCTCTCTTGCCCGTAAAATAAGTCGGGATCCCTCATCTGCCCATGAAAAAATAAGTGCCACAAGCACATAAAATAAGTTCTACAAGCACATGAAACAAATAAGGGTAAAGGATTGAGAAAGGCTTCCTGCTCAGAGACATTACACAACGACTCCACCGGGGTGTTGACTAGGCTTGCTGGCAGCGGACCAACATATGTGATTTATTTAAGTGACTCCACCGAGGTAGTGTCCAGGCCTACTAGCAGCGGAGCAACACCAGAGACTTATTTTAAAAATTTTGAGAAAAAAATAAGCCTGCTGCCTTGCTCTCTACATCATCATCAAACTACTTTCTTGCATAAACTTCTGCTTGGGTGTTTTCTAATTAACAAGACCTAGCTGAGGCACAAGGATTGGGCTTGTATATAGAGGTAAAAGTAATACAAGAGGTACCCACAGTACCTGTTCAATATTCTCTTGCATCACTATCCAAACTCAGATTATTTTGGGGACATTGATAAAGATGTTGGATTCTACCAGTGGTTCGCCAATTGTTGTAGCTGCTACAACACCACCAAATTTTTTGGGTATATTAAAAAATTTTGGGTCCCCCTCTGCTTGCTTAGCCATTAGGGTTTCGACATGGCCTTTAGTCAGTGACACCCCCATGACCTATTCCTACCAGACCCTGTCATCACACCCTCTTGCCTTCATGTCTCATCAATACAATAAGGCTTGGGGTATGCTGCTTCAATGAACCTTGAGATTCCCTCCATTGGATTCGAAGATAGGTTCCCCTATAGTTTCATGACAACAGCCTCAGACATGTTTGACCTATCCATGGGGGCACTGAGCTTGGGTGGGAAAGGTTTTAATCTGGCTTGCATTATAAAACCCTAAATGATTATGATCAAGAATATAAGCATCCCTTGAATTAATCTTCACGATCTAGGACTCTTGGCTTATAAATGCTTCAAGGCACCAGCTCTATGAATACATCATCACCGTGGGAATCAAGATATTAGAGTCACGATTGGTGGTCCCATTAATTTTCCAAAGTTAATTTAGATTCCCAAAGTGAAGCCAGGGTTGCCCCATCTAGGAAATTTATAATAAATTAATTTAGGGTATTCATTTAAGTTCATGCTCTTGGAATGAATTAATTTTATTCATTTATTAATCCCGCATGGAAAGTATCACATGGGTAAGTTGATTTTTTTTATTTTTTTCACCTTCTCTACATGAGACCAAGAAGAAGTGACTTGGATCCACACCAACCAAGGTAACACTTATTGTCAAATGAGAGAAGGTGAAGGTTAAGGCATGAACCTCATACACCCCTCTAAAATCACACACAAACTCAATGCATATTCCCATTATAACGGACAAGATCTCAAGCATTGGAATGGAAAAAAAAGCACACATGTATTAAAATTACACGAGGAGCGTTATTGGCTCATGCATCACTTTAACTATTGCTGGAGGATGAGGCATACTCTTTAGGGGCCGTACGAGGAAGCACAGGCACCCATTGGGATTAATCGATGGACTATACATACCATGTGCGGGATGGCTACAAAATTAAGGCCAAATTAACCTCAAACAATAGGCACGAATATTGGTCATCGCAGATGTATTGGGGATTAAGGGCACAAAAACATAACCATGGGGGTGCATGCTGCTTTTAGATATTCCCATTATGGAGCATTAGCTTGAGATGAATACTAGAATCTGTAAAGTGGCAGCAGCAATGTAAGATGGGGAACGCAAAGAAAGGAGGAGGTGCCTTACACGCATCCTGGGGAATGCACATGACCACGTCATGAAATTGCGATCATGCAGTTCATTCTTATGCATTACATATAAATACATAAATTGGAAATATGCGGCTAGGAGTGTATGATGTTCAATGGTTTCATGACCTTCTCGTGGGCATCTGGCACATATCCCAGTGCTGGAAGGCGCGTCCAAGACACATTTTATATGCTCAACGCACCTCATAAATACTATCAGAAGCTGATAAAATAAAAATTGACATGTCAGGGATGTGTAATAACTATGCACGGTATTTTCTATGTTTATTTTCCCCTTTCCAAGTTGATGAAGTCAGGAAGCAAGGTAGTCTGAAAGACTGAGGAAATTTGAGGCTATCCTTGTGTTGTTTCCATGATGAACTCATCCATGTGATGGCTCAACACTTCCCACTACTCTAGTAACGTCATCTTACAAGGCGTGTGACCAGACCAGTCACCAAGTCGCAGTTTAGATCCCCAACTTATCATTTGAAGACGCAATCTCACCAAGAACGCGACCAGTCATTGGGTCACAAAACTGATGAAGCAAGTGAAATATGTGACTGGCATTTCATTGCAACTGTGCGACCTTTGTGAGGTTGCATTTCACATTAAAAAATTGAATCGCACTATTCCTCAAGTCATTGGGTAGCACAGGCTCAGCAACAAGCCAACAACACGACCTCCTTCACACTGCGACTTTGCGACTACCAAGAGGTCGCACTCTCCCTCTAAGTCGGGCGGTCACATGACAACACCCTAGCCAACATCCTAGTTTGACTTGTATGCGACTGGGCAACTGTTAATGAGTCGCACTACCACTGAGGTCGCAATATCTCACCCCAAGAAAGCAGCCGTAGTTGCAACCTCGTTTAAATGACAATCTTGTGACCTATGAATTCCGTGCTTTGAATTCATGCACTAAGAGAGCCTTCTGATGGTGTTTGGGAGAAGGAGCATGATGATTGGCATCACCTTGGTTCCAAGACATTAGACATGTCAATGCGTGAGCTCACGGAAAATTTCAAGAACTAGAAACTCTTGCTCGAGATATTACTTCTTATATTTGACAAAATTTCATTTCTCTCCATGCTTAATTATTGTTCTCACAGATGTGTAGGATTAAGGCTCGATTAATATCTGCATGTATGCTCAATATTAAAGTTGCAAAAATAGATCCTGGCACTTTCGCACGCACTCCAAATTATGACTTGTTATCATACATTAACCCCATTCCAAAAGTTCTACTCCTTATCGATATCTTGGTGCAAACGTTATGAAAATGAGAGGAGTATCATTGGCGCATATTGTGGTTGATGTTGTGGAGAACTTAAGGAGGGTGTAGTCCCAGTTAACACTCCAGTAGGTTCTGAACCAATAGGAGGTACGAGTCAATATCAACAAGGTGAATCTCTACCCCAACCTACAAGGTATATGGCTTTGATAACGGAGGTTCCTAGGCTGAAATAAAGACATCGCTATTGATCCTCTCGACAGGCTTAGTTGCGAACATTTAGATCCCAGGAAAACTCGGTGGAGACCATGCTATGGCACAAAACTTGACAATACAGGAGTCTAAGTTTATTATTTGCTAAATCACTCTTTCAGCTAATTAAATGTGTTTCAACATCTATATTTTAAAAGACGTATGACCCATGTTACTTTGTTTACAGGCAGAAGTCTCCGACTTGCACATAAAAATCTAAGGATTTCTCCGACAAGTAGGGTGAACCCTCAGAAAGCTCGAAGAACCTCACTACAAGCTCAATGGCACATCTATCACCAGTCCATTCACACAAGGTTGGTGTCTAGAAAGGCATCGTGTTCTGCAATGGTTGAGCTCTCCAAAAGGAGAAGAATAGAAGGAATGTCCCTAGGTCACAACCTCCCAGGTTGCGACTAACCTCAAGTCGCAAATGACCCTAGGTCACAAGTCGCAGATGACCCTAGGTCATAGGTCGTAAATGGCCCAAGTCACAACCTAGCCCAACAGTCAGAAATACGAAGAGTCAAGGGAAACTCAAGATTCATCTCAGCCTATATGTCCAACTTTGAGAAATCATGGAAAGGAATTTTAGCTCTGTAATTGAAGCTAGGAAGAGATAGTGAATTGGTTCTTGAGATCTAAAGACACTCAACTCTTGGTATCAAGTAGAGGGTGAGGTAGCGAGGCAAGGGTTTTGGTATCATGTGTTGAGATGAATAGCCCATGTTCCACTATTGGGTTTCGATGAGTTGTAAATATGTATTTGAAGATGTAGCAGCATTAATAATGTATTCTCTTTTTCTGGCATTGATTTACATGTTTACTTATGGTGATAATACTAGTTGTCTAATATTTCACTATGTTTTCACATGTTCTTTCATGCATGCAATCTAGTATGAACTTATTCATAGTGGTTGCATGTACATTTTCTTTCGAATCAGTGTTTATTTGTTCCTTTCCATGTCAGTTATCTATTGTGAACTAATTTGCAGTTAACGTCTGGCATGTTTTCTTTCATGTATGTCTGACTAGGTTTTTTTGGCTTACCGATCCCACTCACGGCATACCCCATTTCATTTTGTTGCTTATACCTGCTTTTTTCTTTGTTTTTGGTTCCTCAATATTGGGTTGATTTTTCTTCACTGATTGGTCATTTCACCTTTTCCTCCACTTCATCATCTTCTCATCCAAAAACTAAGAGTGGAAACACTTATGGCGGCAGCTGGGCCCACATACAAAATGAGGCTCCTATCCCAAATGGCATGAGGTCTAATTGGGACCATTCACTGGGGATACCCCCTTGTTGTCAACAGTACAATTTTTCCCGTCAATAGGCAGACAATGACAAAATCATAGAGACACAAGAGAAACAAGCAGAGGCCAATGATGTAATACTTCAAAGTTTGTTAAAGTTGCAGAAATAGGGACCACTTCAGATCTGTTATGGATAGAAGGATGGGACTAACGGGGCATATGGAAGTAGGTCTCATGGTAGTCACAGGTCAGATATAGATGACAGAATTAGATATGGTAGGTTCTTGGACACTCCAGATAGGATAGGTGAAAGACACATGTACTATTCTAGTTCTGGTTCTAACATGCACTATGATCATCATCATTATCATCCTTACAGGAGGAGTGGCAAGGGATATTTTCCAGATGAGTTTAAGAAAGAAGAACCACCTACAGTTGATGGAGATGAAGAAATCACAGGAAGCAGAAGAATGGTTGCTTGGTATGAAGAAGTTCTTTAGGTTGCATGATTACTCAGAAAACATGAAAGACAAAATAGCTACATTCAGCCTCAAAGGTAAAGTAGATATTTGGTGGGAATATGTGAATATTTTCAGGGGTATTTACGAGGAGGAGCTGACTTGGAGTGAGTTCAAGAGGCTATTCTGGAAGAAGAAACTATCGGAGAGGTACAATGATGCCAAATTTAGGGAGTTTTATGAGCTGCAAATGGGTTCCATGACTGATGATGATAATACTAGCAAGTTCTTGGAGTTGTTGAGATATGTGCCTTACCTCAAGGAGGAGAAAGCCAAGTTGAAGAGATTCATCAATGGGCTTCCAGTATAATACAGGGACATGATTGAGTTCGATGAGACTAGATAGATAGAAGAGGCCATTCAAAATTTGAAGCATTGTTATGAGTAGTCAAAGAAAAACGTTGAGCCTAAGCATGATTTGAAAGGAAATTAAAAAGCTAAAGAAATATGGCCACCAAAGCAAGGAAGACATGAAGATGCAAGTGAGAAAGAAAATTTGGTTCCTTACAAGAAGTTCAGTACAATTGAGAAGGGAAATGGATGGAATATGTAATATTCCCATTTAGCCCAAGCTAATGGGAATATATTATTTTGCCTTATTTTATCTTGCATTTCATGTTTATGAATAAAATATGAAGGAGGACATGTAAAACTCCTAAAAACCATGAATAAATCAATTCCCATGTAAACAGAGACAAATCTAGGCTATGTAAATAATATCTTGCAGGTGTGAATGAACTTAAATCACAAGACTAGGTCAACCTTGACCAAATCAACAGCGCAGTCTAAGTGCAATGAACCTCATGGATACACAGCGCAGTTCTAGATCGAGGCTCCACATGTGAAAGGGGTTAACTCATTGAGGTGGTTTAGGGTTTGACAAGGCTTTCATCCTATAAAAGAAGGAGGAGGAAAACAAGAGAAAGTTGTTGATGTCATTATTTTCTGAAGGTATTGTCTGCTTAGACATCCTTTGTTGGGGTTTCCTGTTTAGGACCCCCACATCCTTCCTTGAGCAGCTCTTAGAGGAGCCTTGTTTGTCTAGTCTACTATCCGGCATTTGGCCAAGCCACATATTGCATCTACAACATAGTTCTGCTTAGGATTGGGTTTTCCATGTGAGCTACAGCAAGTGGAACTCTAGATCTGCAAAGATCTAGCTTCTAGTGGAACCTCTTCTCAGTGAGTGTGTCTTTTAACCTTCTGGAAGAGTTCATCCACAGTTTGAGCTTTAGATCCATACATTGGTAGCAGGAAAAAAAAATTATAGGGCCTAGAGTGCAGTCCCTCTTCCATGACTACATTATTTTCAAAATCAGAGTTGCAGGGTGTCTTGGCATCATTTTAGAGGAGGAAGATCTCTGGTGATTGGATCCTTCCTTTCACTGTGGTGATCCGTGGATTGGCCAACCAATCAATGTTAGTTCAGATATGATCTGTTGTATATGTTATGATTCAGAATTTTCTGAATACTTCTACATATTTGTGGCTTAGATCTCAGATCTACTCTTGTACCTTCATGTTTTGCTGAGATCCCCAAGGGGAGTGTAAAAAGGAGAATTTCTTGTTTACAGATCTCATATAGATATAAAATTTTATGTATATATCTGTTGTATATCTGATTTTTAATCTACTGCATGCTTCAGCAATGAAAATTACACTGTCAATCTCTTTCTGCATTTTCTTGTGTTGTAGTGTCTCATTTTGAAGCCTGGATCCATGTAAACTTCTGTCTTTCTATGATATATTGCATAAGTAATATCATAGGCATTATCTACTTATTTTTATACTTATTTTCATTTAAACCCTTCATAAATTACGCTGCATATACTTCAGTCACATTCTGCATACTCTAGGTCATGGGAAATCAGCAATTTTAAGCCTAGTCGGGATTAGAGGAACTGTTTAACATATATAGGATAATTTTTGTAAGCTGAAATTTTACATGGGAGTTGCATATGACCTATTATAGAATATCCAACCGTCATCCACCCTTATTTTTACGTACATCCCTAAAATTACTCATTTTAGGGCATAAAACACTACTTTTCCCCACCCTTTTGAGTCAAGAAATGAAGTAAAATTGATGTTGTTATTTAGAATGAGGGATCTGTAATATAGCATCATTTAAATATTATTTCTTTCTGCTCTCCAACTTTATAATACCTTAGTATATTCTCACTTTTGTAGAAAATCCCTATATTGCTGCATTTCCCCACCCGGGAAGGAGAGTATAGGCCATCTTGTTGCTAAGGTTCTTTCATATGCTGTTGTGATGTTATTTTACATCTATTGAGATTCTCTACATTTCCAAGCTCATGATTTTTTGAAGCTCCACATTGGTAATAACTCAGATTATTCCCAATAGTGTAGTTGTTCCCATTCTGGGAATATTACAGTGGTATCAGAGCTTCCATCTTGGCTCAGCCCGTGGATTTTAGATCCAATCAGATCAAGATATTTGGCACAACCTGTGCATTCTTGGAGACAATATGTATTCAGAGGGAGGAGGACCTCTCAATGTCAGAAATAAGAGGTATCATGGGAGAGGACAGAAGAGAAATGATTACACTATTGAAACCCCTTTGTATGGAAGAATAAAAGGAGTAGAGTTATCTAACATTATTTCTCAATATTTGCATGAGATGGAGGGAGAAATAAGGGGAGTGAGGAATGGAATATAAACAGATCTCTTGATGAGGTTTGCACAAGGGGGTAGCCCCACTACTTCTTCTGATGTGTGTGAGCATGCAGCCACACAATCTGATCTACAACATTGTAGCATGCCTGAATTCCTTGCAAGAGAAGAAGAAGAGGAAGAGACACCAGAGGAGAAGACCCTTGGTGACTACCTCCGAGAATATGAATATCAATATAATTCCAAGAGCATTTAGGCTTCCCTGAGTTTTTTCGGCTCAAAGAAGGGAGAAGATCCATGAATATAACTCCATTTCATAACATTGTTGGGAGGGGTAAAGATCTGCTACATGATTTTCCAAGGGAAAATACCTTACTTCAGCAAGATTATTCTCTGCAAGAAGAAGACATGAATGCCCTTTCCTCAATGATGGATCAAGAGAAAGGATATCTTATTGGTTGGGCATACTCCATTGTTGAGGAGGAAGAAGTAGAACTGAAAGGTTCCTCCAGTGCTGTGACAGTAGGAGGGAATCTAACTTTGTTAAAATATGGAGTTGAAGCTATTGCTTCCACTATGAGGACCTTTGTATCTCTGCAAGGAGGTCCCCAAGATCTTATTCCTGGAAATGATGAGCAACATATGTCTATGATGATAGACAAGGAGAAAAAACAAAGAAGCACCTTAGACTGTGAAATCTTGCACAAGGTGGGCAATGAGGAAGGAGATGGGGGAGTTACTCCAAACTTTCCTTATCCTGGTACTTTCACACAGCAATTAGAGATGGATTTGCGCAGTGGGAGTAGTCACATTATGTTCCCATCAGTAGCTCACATGGGAATGAGCTATGAGACATCTTTATCTTGTGGTGTACCCCTTGGAAGACCACCCGATTTAGATTTGATGGGAGATGTTTCATGCATTAATTCTCCTTCCATAGATCCCAGAAGGAAGAGAGCTTTGGGAGACCATGCTATAGCGCTGAGAGTATGGGGGAGGTACAAAGAAAGGGAGAGCATTTTCCCTTTGACTTCACTATCTATCCTCACCTCTCAAATTCCATTGAGGAGATATCCTGCAAGGAGAGAAAATGACACCATCATGAAGCATGGGAGGCAAGATTTTAATCAGCAGATAAACTTGTTTGAAGAACACTCTTCCCTGCTGGAAGAGAGATGGTGGTCTCACATGCATGCTTTGGCCAAAACAGAGAGGCTTTGGACAGATGATAGCCTTCCATGGAAGACTAACTCCCAAGAGCTTCCTTCTTCTCTGAAGCATGTGCATGGGCAAGGAGGGTAGCAAGGAAGGAATAGTAACCTTCCATTTCATACCTTTGGCATGGGTGATGACAAAAAGAAGAAGAGTGGGAGGTATGGCCTTCCCACATACATCTTGGACATGGAGGATTTCAAGGATAAGAGCAGCAACATGGCAGCCACTTTATTTGGCACATTGTTAGTATGAATCTTGATTCGAGGTGTACGAAAAAAGACCACTTTAGCTGCGCATAACAAACATCCCTAACAGCATAAATTATTGCTAATATCTTTAGATATGCAGTTAGATGATCAAGACAAATGCTGCAAAAAACTAGATCTATGCATTAGAAGACATTAAACAGTAGAAAATTAAGATTTACTCCATAGATCCAATAGACAAGACAAGAATATATCCAATGAAATTTTTATTAATGGAACCTGGGAGGAAAACACAAGAGGGTGTTTCCTGTTCTCCTCAATGGGATGGGTTCTTGTAAGTCCTCAGCACTTCAGATTTAGAACTTCTCTCTCTTGATGGTGTAGAAAACCCAGAAAAAAATGGAAAAATATGGCTATGATAATGGATCAATAGCCAGACCAAGAGTTGAGATCCAGAGTGATATTTAGGCAACAAAATGTGACAAATGAATGGGAAAACCCTTCTATTTATAAAAAAAATATTGAGTTAGTCTAGATATTGGTGCATAATTAAAATATTATTAACCAAATGAAGATCCAACTTTTATGGAATATTTTATTATATTTGTTGGAGGGAAAAGGAATTTGACTTAAGTCAAATCCCCTTATTTGTAAATAATAAATAAATAAATGATTTATTTATTATTTTAAGGATGTGATTAGGAAATAATAAATAAATAAATGATTTATTTATCATTTTAAGGATGTTATTGAGTAATAATCAAATAAATAATTATTTATTTAATTATTTAAGGGATATTTAGTCATATTTAACAAAGAATATTATTTAAGTAATGTTTAAATAATTATTCTTAGAAAATAATAAGATAAATAGTGATTTATCTAATTCATTTCCTTGATTTGGGTTAAACATAACCAGGAATATTAATTAAACTATTGTTTAACTAATTATTCCTTGAGGAACATCAACAAATATGGATTTATTTAATGTTCCCCCATGGGGTTTCCTGTTTAGACCATAAACAACTTAATAAAGGTGGTTTTACTAAGTTATTTTCATAGTGAATGCAATTATACTTGGAGTAAAATTGGTCTTAAATGGTGTACTTGGGTCCATCTAATACCAATGGGTTGGATGACCAAAAAATGGTGTAACAGATTTCCCCCCAGTGTGCGAGTGTTAGGAGCTAATCGTATGACCAAAGTATGTTGTAAGAACTCAATCATTAGACATCAGAGGGGAAGTAAAAGAGAGAGGAATGTAAGGTAGACCAAAGTGTTGAAATAACTAGACCCTGAGGAGGCGACTTGCAGGTGCGACAAGTCTTTTTGATGAGTGAGTACCTGCTATAGGCAGTGGGGGAGGCATACCTATGCTCGTCGAGGCAATAGTACAAACAATAAGGCATCAGAAAAACCACAGGATGAAATAATATAGGATATGCTGGCATAAACATGAGCCAGATAAATAACATGATAATGAATCCCACATACATATTGTGCCTGGGATAACACCCAGGACTTTGCACAATAATATATGAGTACATGAGATATGAAAACAACCTAGATGCCCCTATAAACAGGAAAGGGCTCTGAAAATCTGACTGATATATGCAATCAAGAAGGTGCTGCAAGCGACTGCGGTCAGTATCATCAAATATATGGAGCTGCATCGAAGGCTGAAATGAAGAGATCGTCCGAGTGTGTGAGGGGCTACTTGTAGGGCCACCCCCTCATGAGGGCTGAGACATCTCACACACACCCGAGAATCACCGATGTCAACTTCTGCATCACTGAACCATAGAATATATGGATCTTGATCATGCTGAAAGGAGCTGGAGCTGAGAAACAAACAAGTCAAAGGGTGATAAAGAGTCCCTTTGCCTGATCCGAGGCACCGCACAAGAGTGGAAGCTGGAACCAAGGTACACCGCCCTCTAGACCTGTCTTCTGGAATAAATGAGCTAGTGTCGACAAAAGGAGGTCTGCCATAGGTGAGGCAATAAGGGATCCTCAACTAAGGCATGAGAGAAAATAGTAGAGTGACTAACAGACTGATGCCAATGATGATGATGAAATCAGGGGGGGGGGGACTGAGTAGTGAACGGATGACTTCCCTTGTTAGAGCATAAATGGCATGGATGACCTGGGAGCGACTGATACAATATCATGAGGGATAGGGGATAGTGGGATTGAAGGCCATAATGTGTGACACAAGAAAGGGACCAAGCAATGAAGGATGGAGGACTATGGCGGGATGCGAAGGGACTCAGGATAGACTCCATGAAAGCAATGATGACTCAACTCGGATGCTCTAAACAAGGGTGACTCGATGGTGTTGCCACACAGGAGAAGGGTAAAATGGGGACCATAAAAGCATGAGTACAAGATGGTAACTCATGACGAAAGTTGACACAAGCATGGAAAAGTATGGATGCAACATGGTGCCCCCGGTACGAGTGTTGCAAGTGAAGAAATTCGATTTTGAGGAAGAGTGAAGTGGTGCTTCTTGGAAAAAATGTGTCCTAGTGAAGTATCAAATCACAAAAAGCTAATAGATACCCATTTGAGGGCTTGGTGAGATCTTTCCAATGGTATAGACGGTTCGTCACACTTGAGCTATGGTTTGGTTGCAGTAAGTGAAAGAAAAATCAGGGGTTTTCTTTTAATAAGCCATTTTCCTTCCAGATTCACTCATTTGCTGGTGGAACTGTGGTGAATGTTGTGAGGAGAGAAGGCCTTAAATCTTGTGGTGGTTGTAGTGGATGAACCGACCATTGGAATTTAAGATGTGATAGTTGTAGGTAAGATGCCTAATCATACTCTTTCATTTTAGTGGGCTAAAAGTTCAGCTTAGGTACCCAGAGCTCATGAACAGATCAAGTCTCACTTTCTTGGGGTCTGTTCTGTGACCTGGGTAGTAGGTACTGGGTAGAAAACTGCTATCTGTCCTAGGGAGTGACTTGGAAAGTGTGACCTGTCAGAGAAAGGGGGTTTCAGTGTTGTTATGGGCTGAGATCTGGGATTTTATGATTGAGGGGGATGGGTGCCCCCAGGCATGTTATGGACATGCCAAATGTATTTAGAAAAAGGGAAATCTAAACACATTTTAATGATGTGGTGCGCCACTTGTTTTCGGTATGGTTATGTAGTTTGAGAAATGAAATAGATGATTACCAATCTATTTTTGTACTGCATATATGGATCAAATGGAATTTAATTTTCTGGGTTGGCATACATGGTGTTACTATCCCAAACATAGTTTGGGGATAATGAACTGATGTTCTCCTAGAAAACCCATAGGTTGGTCAACCAAAATGTCTGTGAGACTGGGTTGTTGATGAAATATGAAGAAATGATAAGGGGTATCATCCCTATAGCGAACTGGAAGTGATATGGAACTCTAAAGGTTCTTCTAAATGTGGAATAATAATGGGACTAGAGTTGACATGGCTAGATTCACTAGGAGAGTGGTGGAGAACTGCTTCTCATGGTCTCTCAAATATGGGTACCCCCTTAACCAAACATTGGGTGTCAATGTAATGGCCACAAGGTGCATGTGGTTTGAATACATGAGTTTGATGTAAGGGGGGATAGATAAAGTCAAGAGTGATTGCTGCTTCCATAATGTCATCATCGTAATACAATATGGGGTGACTGATGGAAGAAATACCACCTTATGCGGCAAAGCGACCTTACTCCTCATCATGAGAGGAGAGGTTCACATGCGCATCGTCACAAGGGGTGACAGAAGAGTGAGTAGATAGAGGATCTACCGATGTTGAGACTAGGGAGGGTGCTGAAGGGAGGTCAGGCGAAACATCAGGGGAGGTCTCATTGCGGACTTCCGACCAAGGCCTTGTTATCTCAACATCATAAGGGGAAAAGTTAATGGGAGCATCTGTGTCCTCGGGTGTTGCCGAAGAAAGATGCAAATATAAGGGAGCGGGTGACTCATGGTGCTCGGCCTCGAATTGGAGTAAGGCTTCTAAAGAGGAACGATACTCTTCAAGGCGAGGACAAACATGAGTGGAGTAGCCATGGAAATCACACAAAGCACAAGGGTGTTTTGTGTGCAATGGTTTGAGTTTCGGGATTGAATCGGGTATAGTGACATATACCTCTGGGATATCAGATTTCGGAAACATCTCATTGACCATGGACTTGAGGTGAGGCAATTTTAGACAAGTATGAATGGCATGGCCGACAACATCACACAAAGCACACTGGGTGGTATGCTTTGTAGGCCGAGAAGGGGCAGGGTTTGTCGAGGTAGCCTTGTCCCTTGATGCCCCCTTGCGAGCTTTGCCCTTCTTACCCAAATTTGTCGCAATGGGAGGTGGTTCCTATTGAGGTGAATGAGGCACTGTTGCAGCGGGAGAAGTCACAGGGACCGGTTGAACTAGGGTCAAAGTGAGAAAAGGTTTAGGTTGACCAAGAAGGGTAGCAGCTGGAGGATCGAGGTACCAGACGGGAATCCCAAGGGTCAGGTTACAAAGAGAGAGGGTGGCCATAACAGGTACTGTGTACACTCATGGTGGGGGAGCTAAGAATGGTATTTTACCAGAGGGGTAATGACTAGGTGGGACAGCGCCACGATGATTAAGGCCTAGGGGAACCATCCTAGGAGGGTAAAGGGGGTCATGAGTACCAACTAAAGGTGAAGGGCTAGGAGAAGAAGGCTCAGGAGGCTGATCAGAGGACATCATGAAAATCTGATAATCAAGGGAACCAGATGGAAGAGCTTGAGTGGTTACCTGAATTTTAGGTGGTTAGGTAGCCACAAATCCCTATTGAGGGAAAGGATTAGTAAGCACCATTGGTTGGCTAGGTGTAGGACTGGGAGGAACAGAAGGGATGGCTTGCTGTCCTCTCAATGTTGCTTGGGACTCCCATAGCTATCTCATCTGTGGCAGAAGATGACAATCATGCGTATAATGACCATAAACACCACAACAAGAATAGGGTTTGTTCATACGAAGAGGCCTATCTTGCTTGGGCTGAGTGCCTTGTTGTTGGTTTGTAGTGTTAGGAGCATTACCTTGATTAGGTCCAAGATTACCAGGGGCAGCTTGATTTTGAGTGCCTCTCCTCTTCCTTTTTGAGGGGGGAGGATTAGTTGTGCCCTACTATGCATACACCTGTCCCTGAGGGGGTGGTAGTTGTTGTTGCGAGGGTTGAGAAGACAAGGGAGGAGGAGGTGCTAATGCTAGAGGAGCTGGAGCACCAGGCTATGGATACGAATAAAAATGGGGTTGGGTAGCAGTGTGGTAAATAGGAGGTTGGGAAAAAGGAGGAGGCATGCCATATCCTAGATACGTGCTACCAGGAGGGGGAAAAGTGTCAGAGGTGTTGGCCCTGCCCTGAGAGAAAACATAGCCCATGGGAGGTTAAGCATATGGATTAAAGAGAGCTCCAACGATACTGTCAGCAGCGTGAGATGCCCCTGGTGCATTGGCACCACCGGGTCTAGGAAGATCAGGTAGAACGGTGTAAAAATAACCTGACTAAGCATAGATTAGGTCATATTTTAACGCAATTTGGAGAGCGGCTTCTTCGGTTTGAGGAAAGTTCGATGCGATGTCTTTCCCAATAGGCAGAAAGAGAGTCCTAAGGAACCAGTCCATGTAGACATGGTCTTCAAAGGTAGGGGCTCGACATAGGCTCCTTCTTCTCAGCCATTCTTAAACATGGTCGGATAGGCGGGTCGCAGATAATTGACAGAAAGAGGTCAAGAGCTCAGTACCAGTGTCAAAATGAAGGGGAACCTAGAAGTAAGACAAAAAGGCTCGGGCAAGAGTCACAAAGGTGGTATGAGAAGAAGGGGCCTGATCAACATACCACTTAGAAGCTTCACCAATAAGTGTTCGTTGGAACAACCGAAGACGAACAAAGTAATCGGTAATGGAACTAGACGAGCACCACATGTGGAAAGATCTAACATGTTTTTAGGGATCTTGTCTAGTAAGACCTTCAAACTTTGGGATGTCTGAAGGGAGATTTTTTGGCATCGCAGGCCAACTAGCATCATGGTGTATAAGGTCGTTTATCAACTAGTCAAAGTCACGGAGGCTGAGACCTGCCATGAAAAGGATCAAGGGTGCAGCCGGGGTAGTGTCCGTTGCGGTCCACTAGTGGTATTCCCGGCGAGAGGGCCGGGGTTACCACCAGTATTAGGTCCTACACCATACATGGTTAAGGTGACAGGGGGAGAACCGAAGGTAGAGCAAGAAGAAGAACCCAAAGGACCAGAAGAAGAGTCAGAGTGCGGACTCAGTTGAGGACTAACTCGAATCCTATGCGGAGGAGTAATTATCCCTACCGGAAACTGAGGATGAAGGCCAAGAATTCTCCAGGATGAACACCTTGGTGGTGTAATAATGACGACACAAACACGGCACAAAGGAAAAAGAGACCAACAAGGGCAAGGAGGTGTAGGATCAACTGATTACAAAGTTGAAATAAGGGTAGAGAGGTGCATAATCAATTGATTTCAATGTTTTAGAGTCTTTGTTTGGTGGTTTTAACCAAGCCCTTTTTCACTTAGGGTGTGTGTGTAAAAGTTTGTAAATTTTAATTTTTAAACCCAGACATTTGTAGAGAAAAAAAAGTGTGATGTATAGTTGTAAATAACCTACAAATGACAGTATATAAGCCTACAAAATAGAAAATAAACAGCTAATAATGCAATAATATAAACCCAAGGAGGTGGACCTCTCAAAAAATAGTCTATAGGTGAGTGAAAAAACTAATCAAAACACTCTAAAATAGCCAATAGATCTAAGGTCAGAAGGGACAGGGATCTAAAGGAAAAAATCTGTTGGAAAGTGGTGCAAAAACATCAACAAATCAGAGGAAGAATTTATGTAAAAAGAGGTGGCGAAAGGCTATCTCCAGGAGGAAAACAGAGTGCACCCTAAATGAAAACCCAAACAAAGCTAAATGAGGAGATTTGAATGGATAACAAGCCAATATGAAGCGGATCTGAAGGTGAGGTATCAGATCTGAAAAATGGTTGAAGACTCTAAAATTTCAGACAACCTGCAACAACAAAAACTCTTCCACAAAATGTGGAGGGTACTGAAGCCCTAGGGGGCTAGGTTCCCACTTAATTGAGCGAAAAAAAGCAAGTATAGGTCCAAAATGGGTGGAGACAGAGTACAAACAACCCTGAACAGAGGCTCAGACAAACCCAAAAAAATTTCAGAAAAATCCCTGCAAAAAGTCCAGGTCACAATTTCTGACCTGTTTTCAGCAGAGGTAACACTTTTTGGGCTGTAAAGTGCACCCTGGAGGTCGAGGTCGCAGGTTTTGGGCTGAAAAGTGTGACTTGCACTTTTGGCACTCTCAGTGGTAGATTTCAGAAAAAATTACTGTCTCAGCTGCGGTTGATGTCTATCACCTGTGAAATAGGTTCGAAAACACACGGAAGTCAAAAATTTTATCGTTTTAGGGTTTTATGGGTTAAAAACAACACCAAGAAAAGCAAAAACAAGGGGCTGAAGAGAAATCCTAGGGTTTGAAGTAGCTAGATATGCAAGGATCAGAAAAATGACAACAGTTGTAATTGTAAACCCGTGTGGAGTCACTAGTTGTTAGTATGAATCTTGATTCGAGGTGTACAAAAAAATACCACTTTAGTTGTGCATAACAAACATCCCTAACATCAGAAATGACTGCTAATATCTTCAGATCTGCAGTTAGATGATCAATACAAATGTTTCAAAAATCTATATATATGCATTAGAAGACATTAAACAATAGAAAAATAAGTTTTACTCCATAGATCCAATAGACAAGACAAGAATATATCCAGTGAAATTTTTATTAATGGCACCTGGGAGGAAAACACAAGAGGTTGTTCCCTGTTCTGCTCAATGGGATGGGTTCTTGTAAGTCCTCAACACTTCAGATTTAGAATTCCTCTCTCTTGATGGTGTAGAAAACCCAGACAAAAATGGAAAAATATGGCTATGATAATGGATCAATAGCCAGACCAAGAGTTGAGATCCAGAGTGATCTTTAGGCAACAAAAGGTGACAAATGAATGGGAAAACCATTCTATTTATAACAAAATATTGAGTTATTCTAGATATTGATGCATAATAAAAATATTATTAACCAAATCAAGATCCAACTTTTATGGAATATTTTATTATATTTGTTGGAGGGAAAAGGAATTTGACTTGAGTCAAATCCCCTTATTTGTAAATAATAAATAAATAAATGATTTATTTATCATTTTAAGGATGTGATTAGGAAATAATAAATAAATAAATGATTTATTTATCATTTTAAGGATGTGATTGAGTAATAATCAAATAAATAATGATTTATTTAATTATTTAAGGGAGATTTAGTCATATTTAACAAAGAATATTATTTAAGTAATGTTTAAATAATTATTCTTAGAAAATAATAAGATAAATAGTGATTTATCTAATTCATTTCCTTGTTTTGGGTTAAATATAACTAGGAATATTAATTAAACTACTTTTTAACTAATTATTCCTTGAGGAACATCAAACAAATATGGATTTATTTAATTTTTCCCCATGGGGTTTCCTATTTAGACCATAAAAATCTTAATAAAGGTGGTTTTACTAATTTATTTTCATACTGAATGCAATTATACTTGGGGTAAAATTGGTCTTACACAGTGTACTTGGGTCCATCTAATACCAATGGGTTATATGACCAAAAAATGGTGTAACACACATTATCAATGCTGTCATTGTTGGACACATTAGATCCCTATTGGAAATCCCAACTGTTGGGAGGATATTCCAAGGATCTTCATACTTGCATGATTTTGGATGACTGGTTGCATGAGGGGAGATATTCAATCATTGAGGGAGTCATCTAAAATCATGTATAACCTTCATGTCTAGAGCCTCTAAGCTCAAGGGGAAACTTCTACAAAGGGCTTATAAAGAGTTCCATCTTAGCCACACTTATTCTATGGAGCTCAACAATATCATATTGAGGAGCTATTACTGGGAGAGCGTTCAAAGGGAACCATATCAGCATTATTAGAGATGCACGAACCTTGTGGAGATGGGGCAGCAACACAGCTCTGTTGAAGAGTTAATTTAGCCTTCTCTTTCCCCTCTTAAGAGAGGAGATATATCTATACACCACTCCAAATTGATGGGGAGGACTATTGGGGAAGAATATGCTCAGGTGAAACAAGTTTATTTTTCTGATTATATGCATTCTTCCACCTTGTTTATGCAGGCCATGACTCCAATGAGGAGAGTTTTATCTTGTCAATCTCATTGCAAATTTTGGTCCACAACACTTGTTGTACTTGTCCACTCCCTTGGTCGACAAAGGGAGATCTTGTTTCATGATGGGTGCTTTCCTAAGGCACCAAACATATCTCACACTTTCAGTTATAGTGAGATGGTATGGGCTACAAGTAAGTGGTGGGAAAACCATTTACCACAACTTGATCTAATGTAGGAAGGAGATGCCCTACGCTGGTACCATATATGGGATGATGATCCACCTCTTCATGTCCCAATTTATGTTTATGTATTTGTAGTTTTTCTTACATACATGGATGATGTACTTGTCTTATTTTTGGGATTGTATGGAGGGAGGATAGGAGGCATGTGTGTACCACATGGGATGGAGGCTCTCTTTGCATGCTTTGCTACATATTTTATGGAGAGTAGAGGTTCAACCATGTTTGTTTCAATGGCATTCTTGACACCTTATGGGATGGATCATGAACATCTCATAATGATCTTGGAGAAACAACTCATGGGAGGATGGATTGGTGAACACTCAGCTTATTCAGAAAGCTTGATCTTGGATGATGTCACCAATGGAGGAGAAGTCTTGCAACACTCACCTTATCAGTTGCTTGAGTACAAGCAAGATTTTGGAGGGGAGGACTATAATATTCCCATTTAGCCCAAGCTAATGGGAATATCTTATTTTTCCTTATTTTATCTTACATTTCATGTTTATGAATAAAATATGAAGGAGGACATGTAAAACTCCTAAAAACCATGAATAAATCAATCCCCATGTAAACAGAGACATATCTGGGCCATGTAAATAATATCTTGCAGGTGTGAATGAGCTTAAATCACAAGACTGGGTCAACCTTGACCAAATCAACAGCACAGTCTAGGTGCAATGAACCTCATGGATACACAACGCAGTTCTAGATGGAGTCTCCACATGTGAAAGGGGTTAACTCATTGAGGTGGTTTAGGGTTTGACAAGGCTTTCATCCTATAAAAGAAGGAGGAGGACAACAAGATAAGGTTTTTTATGTCATTATTTTCTGAAGGTATTGTCTGCTTAGACATCCTTTGTTGGGGTTTCCTGTTTATGACCCCCACCTCCTTCCTTGAGCAGCTCTTGGAGGAGCCTTGTTTGTCTAGTCCACTATCCGACATTTGGCCAAGCCACATCTTGCATATACAGTGCAGTTATAATTAGGATTGGGTTGTCCATGTGAGCTGCAGCAAGTGCAACTCTAGATCTGCAAAGATCTAGCTTCTAGTGGAACCTCTTCTAAGTGAGTGTGTCTTTTAACCTCCTGGAAGAGTGCATCCACAGTTTGAGCTTCAAATCCATACATTGGCAGTAGGCCAAAGCATTTCTAGGGCCTATAGCACAATCCCTCTTCCATGACTGCGTTATTTGCAAAAGCAGAGTTGCAGGGTGTCTTGGCATCATTTTAGAGGAGGAAGATCTCTGATGATTGGATCTTTCATTTCACTGTGGTGATCCATGGATTGGCCAACCAATCCATGTTAGTTTAGATTTTATCTGCTATATATTTTATGATTCAGAATTTTCTGAATACTTCTGCAGATATGTGACTTAGATCTCAGATCTACTCTCGTACCTTCATGTTTTGCTGAGATCCCCAAGGGGAGTGTATAAAGGAGAATTTATTGTTTACAATTATGATATAGATATAAAATTTTATGTATATATATATTTTATATCTTAGGTTTAATCTACTACATGCTTTAGCAATGAAAATTACGCTATCAAGCTCTTTCTGCATTTTCTTGTGTTGTAGTGTCTCATTCTAAAGCCCAGATCCATGTAAACTTATGTCTTTCTATGATATATTGCATAAATAATATCATAGGCCTAATATAATGATTTTTATACCTATTTTAATTTAAAATATTTATAAATTAAACTGCATATGCTTCAGTCACATTCTGCATACTCCAGGTCATGGGAAATCAACAATTTTAAGCCTAGTCAGGATTGGAGGAACTATTTAACATAGTTAGGATCACTTTTTTAAGCTGAAATTTGACATGGGAGTTGAATATGACCTATGCTAGAATATCCAACCTTCATCCCTCCTTAGTTTTACGCACATCCATGAAATTACTCATTTTAGAGCATAAAACACTGCTTTTCCCCACCCTTTTAAGTCAAGAAATGAAGTAAAGTTGCTGATGTTATTTAGAATGAAGGATATATCATCTAGAATCAGTTAAATATTATTTCTTTCTTCTCTCTAACTTTATAATACCTTAGGTTATTCTCATTGTTGTAGAAAATCCCTATATTGTTGCATTTCCCCACCCGGGAAGGAGAGTATAGGCCATCTTGTTGTTGAGGTTCTTTCACCTACTGGTGTGATGTTATTTTACATCTATTGACCTACTCTGCATTTTCAAGCTCATGATTTTATGAAGCTCCACATTGGTAATAACTCAGATTATTCCCAATAGTGTAGTTGTTCCCATCCTGGGAATATTACAGAATACGGGAGAGCAACAGACTATAAGTGATGATAGAGAACCATTTTAGTGTTGGATATGTGGAAAGGACCATCGCAAGAGATGTTTTCGATGGTATCAGGGTGGTAGACCCCAAATTTATAGTGCACGGGAGGCGTAAACAGTTGGGGATGTTGGTCATAACATTCCTCGGATTTATGCAGTTGTGGACAACATGCAGGTGGGTCACTAGGAAGCTATCATTGATATGGATAGTAATATTTGTGATAAATTTATTTATATTTTGATTGATCCTAGATCCAATTATGGTTATGTTAATCCTAACTTGGTGCATAAGTGTGGCTTGAGAAAAGAAGTGCATGTGGAATCTTGGTTGGTACATTTGAGTTAAATGGTATGCCTACAACAGCACATTTGAATATACTTCCATTGGGATCATATAACATGCTTTTGGGTATGGATTGGTTTTACCTTCACAAGACCAGAGTAGACTATTATTACAAGGCCATTGAGTGTCTGGATGATAATGGAGAAGAGAGAATTTTGTAGGGAAAGAATAAGTCTACATCAGTGAGGATGGTCATAGCTATGCAGGCTAAGAGTAGTTGTAGGAAAATTTGTTTGATGTTTGCAGTGCATATTTCTAGTGACAAGGGTAAGGATGTTGATGATGCATAAATATTCCACCACTGGTTCTTTCAGCTTTCCACTTTCAGCACATCTTACTATTTTTAGCAGGTTTTTGGGTCCTAAACTTCTGGAGCTGTTTTGGGGCCATAATGATCCAGGTGGATATTTGTGGCCACCCACCTATTCCATTTTAAATTCCACCATCAGTTCTTTCAGTTTTTTCAGTTGCAGCACAACTTACTATTTTTAGCAGTTTTTCAGGTCCTGAACTTCTAGAGCCCTTTTGAGGCCCTAAACGAAGTTTTTTGGGAAAAATGGGAGTAACATGGCTAAATGGATTGATGTTTCTCACACCAAAATTTGTACTCCTCTGATAGATATTTCTAACGAGGTATGATATGTGTCAAACGGAGATCATATGCCAAAGTTACGTCCCCGGGAAGTTGGAACACCAATTTACCCAAACGGGGCCCATAGTTTTGGCACTTCATCTCCTACGGTTAGGTTTTTGGATGTTTAGGGTTTTTCATTATTTCTCAACAATAAATAGGCCTTCGAGCCTCATTGTAACACAATTTTTAGACATGTAGTCGCCACATCTCTTCTCAGAGATAAGCTACCATCGCCCTAGCTAGTTCATTTCCATTATGTCTATAAACCAATTTCAGTTATTTGATATTAATGAAATGAAGTTTCATTTCTGCTGCGTCTCTTTGTTTATTTCTATTTCTGTAGTTTATTGCATTCTTGCATAAATCTGGATCAACATTGGAATGTACTTCCATTGGGATTGTATAACATACTTTTGGGTATGGATTGGTTGTACCTTCAGAGGACCAGAGTAGACTATTATTACAAGGCCATTGAGTGTATGGATGATAATGGAGAAAAGAGAATTTTGTAGGGAAATAATAAGCCTACATCAATGAGGATGTTCACAGCTATGCAGGCTAAGTGTAGTTGTAGGAAAGGTTGTGTGATGTTTGTAGTGAATATTTCTAGTGACAAGGATAAGGATGTTGAGGATGCATAAATATTCTAAAGGTATCATGTATTGTATCAGTTTCAGGATGTGTTTCCAACATAGATTCCAAAGTTACCTCCCCATAGGGAAGTGTAATTTTCTATTGAGTTGGTACCAGGGACAACACTAGCATCAAATGCACCTTATAGGATGAGTAAGCCAAAGTTAGTTGAGTTTAAGTTGTAACTGGAGGAAATTATTGACAAGGGATACATTAGGCCAAGTGTATCACCTTGGGGTGCACCAGTGTTGTTTGTAAAGAAGAAGGATGGTACTCTCAAGTTGTGCATTGATTACATGCAGCTAAAAAAAGTGATGATCAAGAACATGTATCCATTGTCGTGGATTGATGACTTGTTTGATCAGTTGAAGGGAGAAACATTGTTCTCTAAGATTGAATTGAGATCGGGATATCATCAAGTATGCATCAAAGAAGAGAACATCTACAAGACCGCATTCGGGACTAGGTATGGAAATTATGAGTTTGTTGTAGTTACATTCGGTTTGATTAATGTCCCAGCTACATTTATGTGTTTGATGAATAGTGTGTTGTGTCCTTACTTAGACAATTTTGTTATTGTATTCATTGATGACATCTTGGTATATTCTAAGAATGAGGAAGAGCATGTTGATAATTTAGCATCAATGTTGATATTTCTAAGAGAGCATCAATTATATGCTAAGCTTAACAAGTGCAGCTTCTTCCAAACATAAGTAAACTACTTGGGACATGTTGTCTCCAAGGAAGGAATAGCAGTAGATCCATAAAAGATAAGAACCATCATGGAGTGGCCAACTCCTAAGAATGTGGAGGAAGTCAGGTCATATATGGGATTAGAGGGTTACTAAAGGAGGCTCATCATGCATTTCATATCCTATTACATATTTTCAGAGGAAAGGTAAGAAGTTTTAATGGACATACGAATGTGCAGCCTATTTTGATAACTGAAGTAGTTGTTGACCAATGCTCCATTTCTTAATATTACATATATGGATAAAGGATTAGTGGTGTGTGTTATCACTGGAAAATTGGAAAAGAAAAAAACATCATGAAATGTCAAGCAGAAGGATTTACAGGGCTGAGAAACATTAGAGAATATAGAAAATTTAAAAATCTCTAAGGTCAAGAGGAAAAATTATCAAATTTCGCACAAAAGGCACAAGAAAAGTGAGCTTCACTCGCATTTTTCTTCGATAGTCACGCTAGTCTCTGTGAATTTCCCTCAATAAGTCACGCAGTCCTAAGCATAGCGAAATTTAACCATCCAAGACCACTTGGCACACTTCAAGAAGAAGATTCTCCACTTGCGGCCAACCAAGGACAAGCACCTAGAGCCGCCTTGAGACCTCAAGTGAGCACACAATGGAATCAACCCCCACTCTTGGGTCACTATCCACAATTGTACCAAGAGTGGGAATAAGGATTTGAATTTTGCCTATAAAATGCCACCATGAGAATAAAAAAGATAGAACACATTGCTATGCTAGCCAAATTTCCCATGAGAAAACTAGCATTGTGTTGTCCCAGCAGCAATAGAGTGAAGGGGTTCAGTTGTTGGCCATCTAACACCTCAATCCATAAGGAGAATTTCACCAAGTGTTTGGCATCCAATCACTTGTTCGAGGAGAAGAGAGAAGTATGAAAACCAAATCAAGGGGAAATCCTTCCTTGCTTTGGGTATTAGAGCTCCATAGCTCTAAGGACTCATTGCAAGTGTGTAACGTTCTATCGCTTCTTTACTAATAGTGACTAATAAGAGGGGATTAGTTCTCTGTTCATATTATTAGCTCATTTGACTCGATTGAGCTTGTGTTTATGTTTTATTGTTGTTATTTTTCCTCTTCTTGTTTGTAGCATAATATGTTCCATAAATTAGTTTGTCTACATGTTAGTATGTTTCCACTAACCATATAACAACTCTTTTTTCCTTGTGACCACTGCTTGTAGGATAGAAATTACTCCTATCAAGCATCGGTGTTTTAGTACACTTGTACATTAAACACACCAACACAATGTGTAAATATGCTTGCAAAAGAGGACTTGGTGCAATCCTTATGCAGGAGGGATAAGTGATATGCTATGGATATAGGAAATTGAATGAGCATGAACAGGACTATGTGACTCATGATCTCAAGTTGGAAAATATTATTCACGCATTGAAAATGTGGAAGAATTATCTTCTTGGGAGGATATTTTCATTGCTGAGTGATAAAAGTGGGTTGATATATTTGTTTGACCAACCGAATCTGAATGCTAGGCAAGATAGATGGTTGGCCAACTTGAGTGAGTTTGACTTTGAGATCAAATGTATCAAGGGAAAGGAGAATAGGGTTGCAGATGCTCTCATTGGGAAAGTACAGGTGAATCATATAGCAGTTATGAGTTCCTATGGGACAGATTTAGAGGATTGTATCTTACAGGTAGGACAACAAGATAACAATTATGTGGAGCTCAGGAACAGGTTATAGCAGAGTGCAGGTATAGGTGGAGGAACAATTACAGGTGTAGGTGCATGTATAGGTGATCAAGATGCAGACTATCATCTCATGGCATATGGTTTGGTGAGGTTTAGGGACAGGATATATGTGTCGTATGAAAATGAGCTCAAGAAGATTATATTGAGATATTTTCATGAAAATCCATACTTGGGTCACCCAGGATATTAGAAGACATTTACAGTGGTGAAGAAGTTCTAGTATTGGCTGAATTTGAAGAGGGATGTGGCAAAGTTAGTGGCTAGAAGTTTGGATTTTCAATAGTTGAAGGTAGAATGTAACCATCCAGGTGGTCTATTACAACCTATTCTGATTCTAGAATTGAAATGGGAGGTAATTTCCATGGATTTTATTACTGTTCTTCTGAGGACAATGAGGAAACGTGATTATAGCATAGTTGCGGTTGACGGGTTGAGGAAGGTGGATCACTTAATTCCAGTGAAGACTACATATTAAGCTTGTGAGGTGGCACAAGTCTTCATCAAAGAGATCATGATATTACATGGTGTTCTGAAGAAGATCATGTCAGATAGGGATGTGAATTTCACTTCCAAGTTTTAGAAGGAGTTACCTATGGGATTATGTATAGAGTTGGCCTTAAGTACATATTATCACCCACCAACAGATGGACAGATAGAGAGGGTCAATAGGATCCTGGAGGAAATGCTTGTTGAGCTCCAAAAATGTTCTCTCTTCCACCACATTCCACTCCATTTCTTTTGACCATTATTAATCCTAGGCTCAAATGATCAATGAAATTAGTTAAAATTGATTTAAGAATGAATATCATGGCTAACTTGCTATGTTTTTATGATTTTGTCATTGTAGTACTTTTTGAACTGAAACTAGCTACAGAATGCAGACATTCTGTAGCTAGTTGCCAATTCTGCAGCCATCTTCATGTTTAAGTAGGTTCCAGATTTCCTCTCAGGAAAAGCCACACATGGTCGTATTCCACATCATGCCCTCAGCATTTGTTGCTCTCCATGAAGATCGAATGGAATTCTGTACGTGGTTATGCACACGGGAACTCAAAATAGGAGATAGACTCCTAATAGGACAAGGACAGTCTAGATGTCCTTTGTCATATTATGATGCCACCTTTATAGTTCTAGTTCGATTTTAATATGGAAAGACAATAATCCCTGTATTATATCAAGTTCTGTTATGTAAATTTGCTATAAATGTAGCTCGGGAAACCGAGAGACAAGGTTAGATTTTTGTTAGATTTTATGGTTGATTGCTAGATCTTTGAAGTCCGAGAATACTATGTTTTGAAGTGATTCCTCTTTAATGAAAGAAGCAGCATTTCCTTGAACGCGTTGAGTTGATCTTGAACTAGATTTCGTGCTACTCTGGTGGTAGAGGGCCCCTACCTCATGAGTGGCCTTGTTTATACAGTAGATAAGTATTTTAGTCTTGTTTCTATTTCTGGTTTAGGCAAGTTTCTGAAGTTTATGTTCATATTTGTTTACATTAATTATCACAGCTAGACTTACTCTAATAAGCTCTTCCAAAATATCATTATGATGAATGAGGCATAGCTATGGTATTGTAGGTTTTAATTACATTATCTTTCGTTAATTATCACAGTTGGACTTACTCTAATAAGCTCTTCCAAAATATCATTATGATGAATAAGGCATAACTGTGGTATTGTAGGTTTTAGTTGCTAGTTTACACTAAGTGGCATAGCCAATCTTACTCTTACAAAGCTCTTCCAAAATATCATAACAATGAGTAAGAAGTAGCTGTGGTGTCTTGGATTTTAGTTGTATTTTCTTTCAGTCTTGTGTTTATGTTCAATTGCTTTGAATAATATAGCCACACTTGTTCTCACAAACTCTTCCAAAACATCATTCATACTGAACGAGATGGGCTATAGAATTCCTTACGTTAGTTGCATGTTAACTTAGTTATAGCACTCCAGAGGTAGAATGCATGTGATTCAGCTCTGTCATTTTATTTCTAGTTTGATAATGGCTTTTCAGTTCAACATTGTTCATTGTACTTCAATTAGACTAGTGGCACTCTAGTTTAGTTTTAACTCACTGTATTAGCACTCCAGTTTAGTTGCCATCCATTGCATTTTAAATCATATTAGTTGTTAAATTTAAATACCACGGTCTTCATTATTTACAAAACTTATTTTTTTCCAATCTTACATTAATACACAATCATTTGGATAGGAGTTAGTATCAGTCTAAGACCTAGAGTATTTTGCAACCTTTCTACCATTTCACAAACAAGTATTTTCTCAAAAGACCATTCCAAAAAGGAAATCTATAACTTCTGAATGAGGCCTAGTGGTGTTAAATTGAGTTGCAGAACAGAATTAGAAGCTAGTTTAGAATAGAAATATTATGATGCTACAAATATTCTTTTCCAAATATATTCCAATAGATCTTTAAACATGGATGAGATGTTGTAACATTGTAAGTTGATTGTTTGATTGTTTAGTTAAGAGAACCTCATTTACACTTAACTTGCCCATTTCTCAAGCTCTTCCAAAACATTGTTAATGAATGACTTGAACAAGTTTAAGCTCATGTTGTGATTTATTTCCTTGAAGTCATTATCAAGCTTTGTATTTTTTGTTTGCTAGCCATAGTTAGGCTTTGTTCTGTTTTAGTATTTTCATTTGTCATTTGCCATCCATAATTTAGGCTTCACTCTGTTTTTAACCAATAGCTTCTTCTCACCAGCATTTAGTTCTTTCCCTTGTGAACATAAAACCATAAAGAAAAAAACCAAAAACATCATAAAAGCACTAGACACAACGTAGTGAGAAACAAATACCTAGGCACATATAGTGCACCACACTTCAGCAGTTTACCAACCCTGGTTGACAATTAATGAACTCAATTTAGGAGACTAGGTTGAGCACAAACATTTTGGCGCCGTTGCCGGGGAAGTGTAACTAGGTAACCTTGTTTCTTAACTCCCAAAAACAATTATATGCGTAGAGAGAGAGACTAAAGGGGTAGATTCATAAGAAGCAGTAGCAGAAGCTTGATCCCTATAACACCACTTGTTTCATCTAGACCAAGAGCCAGTACACCTCCAACTCAGACCCATAATCCATCCTTTACTGATCCTAGACTCCCAGAGGACTTAAGATCAGATATTCCATTAGAAATACCTTCCATTTCATCCACTAAACCTGCCTTAGAAGAGGATTCAAGGACCTCTGTTAGAGACACAAACTTTTCCACTTCCTCAGAAGAATCAACTATGGCAGAAGAAGGGGGAGGAGGAGTCTTTAATGGAGAACACACATTATTTGGAGGGGGTAGAGGTAGAGGAGAAGGAGGTAGAGGTGTAGAAGGTGAAGGAGGTAGAGGAAGAGGTAGAAGAGAGATGGGAAGCTCTTTTTGGTTTCCTATAGTAGATGAAGAAACTAATACAACCATGAAAAACATTTCACCCTCTATCCTTCCAAACTTCTATGGACTTAAAACTGAAGATCCTGAAACCTTCCTATTTGAATTTGAAATCCTGTGTAGAACTTATGACTACTTACAAGATGCTCAAAAACTTAAATTATTTCCTTCAACATTGAAAGGAGCAACATTGAAGTGGTTTATGAGTTTGATCAACAGTTCTATTAGGACATGGGAAGACATGAAACAAGAATTTTTAGAGAGGTATTTGGATTATTGTATGCCAATCAATCATAAGGAAGAAGTGTTCAAGATGATACAAAAAGAGGATGAAAACTTGGAAGATTTGTTGGAAAGATTTCATTACAACATCAAAAGAGCAAAAATGGAAAACTTAGATCAAGACACCTTAAAAGCTCTCTTGTTGAAAACGATTAGGGATGAATGGTTGGATATCCTTAACATGATGGGAAAAGGGGATATATCTCAGCTCACATTACCTGAAATAGCTGAGTTATGTATCAACCTTTCAAGAGGGAAATCTAAAACTGTAAAAGGTCCAAGAGATCCTGCTCTTGCAAGGGTAAGCAAGTCTGCTTCTGGGATAGTAATTAGGGCAGAGATAGGGCATATGGATGATGAATTCAAATTTGACATCTTAAGGAGTCTTAGTGAACAAACAGACACCCTTAAGTTACAAAACAAGCAAAAAGTTGAATCTGATGCCTTAGCAATCTTTTGTCCCAGATGTAGAAAGAAGCATGCCCTGAGAGAATGTCCTTTGGATGCAAAAGTTGTAGAGACCTGTGTCATTTGTTCAGAAAAACATGAGACCAAGAGTTTTCCTTCACTTCCTGGTCTTAAAGCTGTCTTTCAAGAAGAAATTCCTACAAGTTCCACATCATCTCTCAATTTTGTCTCTAGAAGACCTTGACAAGGACCTCAAACACAAGGATTTCATGATCAAATGTATAATCAACCTCCACCAAATTGGAATTCTTGGCAGCAACCTTGGCCCCAATTTCAAAATCAATCTCAAGCTTGGGCACAAGGGGCACAAAATCCCTATGGAAGATACTCTCAGTACTATTAGTATCCACCATCTTATCCACCATATCCACATTTTCCTCAAAAACAAAATCCTCAACAAAATCCTCAAAATCTACAACATCAAAATCAACCACTTCCATTACCATTTCCTAAAAAATCAAATCAGTTGCCTGCTCAACCCATACCAAACCCCAACAATAAAAATCCTCAGAATACATATATGATAAAAGGCCAACAATTTCCAACTTATTTAATTACTCCTCTAGACCTTAGTGATGTTCAAATTAGGTCTGGAAGAATACTTGAAAAGAGGAAACCTTCTGTGATCATACAAGAACAAGAAAACTCTGAGGAAGACTCTCTACGAGAAAATAAAATTCTTGAAGAAGACACATCTTTTCAGGACCCAAACATTGAAAAATCAAAACAAAAAGAACCAATAATTTCAACTCCTGTATTAGAGCAGCCATCAACATCCACTCCTACACCTCCCTTTCCAGAAAGACTACAAATTGATAGAGGTGTAGAAAAACAAATTTTGGTGCCTAATTATGATTTCCTAGATGAGCTAAGAAATGTTTGCATTAAGATTCCATTATTACAAGCCATCAAGGAAATCCCAATTTTAGCAAAGACAATAAAGGAGTTGAGCATGAAGAAAACAAGAAAAAGAATAAGAGAGACAAAGAAAATTAAACTGGCAGGAAAAATAGCAGACATTATGATGGGTAAGATTGCTATTCCTAAGTATCTAGACCCAGGAAATCCAGTTGTCAAAATTCACATCAATGGAATTGAGATCCAAAACACACTCATTGATTTAGGAGCAGCAATCAATATCATGAGTAGACAAATCATGGATAAAATGAAACTTCCTAATCTTCTCTTTACACCCACATTATTACAATTAGCAGACAGATCTGTGATCAAACCTGATGGGGTAATAGAAGATATTCCAGTGTCCCTAGATTCTTGGGAGTACCCTGTGGATTTCATGATCCTAACTCCTAAGAATAATCTAGGAGGGCATCCTATTATATTAGGAAGACCTTGGTTAGCTACATTTGATGCTTTCATTAGTTGTAGATCCGGTGATATGCATATCTATGATGGTAATTCAACTAAGAAATTCACTTTGTATCCTCCAGCAAGGACAATTACAGATTTAGATAATACTCAATGGATAGAGGATGAAGAAGACTTACAACCTCTCTTCACAATTTCAGAAATTAGTGAAGATAGTCAAATTCTGAATACTTTAGAAAACTTTGAATCCTCTTCGGAACATAAACATGACCAATTTCAAGAAGAATCCAACATTGAGTTTTTGTCATCAAGACAGATGTCTCTTCATTCTATGGATAAATTTGGCAGCTCTACAAGTGAGATATTTCCAGGAAAAACTTTGAATATAAATAAGAACCTAGAAAAATCTCAACAAGAAGAGTTAGTCAAGATATTACACAGACATTCTTCTGCATATGCATGGGAGTACACTGACATGAAAGCGATAAGCCCCAAGACTTGCACTCATCACATCTATATAGAGGAAAATTGTAAACCAATCAGACAACCTCAAAGACGGATGAATCCAAATCTTAGGGAGATTGTTAAAGAAGAATTGCAAAAATTGTTAAATGTCAACTTCATCTATCCCATTTCAGATAGCCAGTAAGTTTCTCCTTTGGTAATTGTGACAAAGAAAAATGGTAAATGGAGGGTATGTATTGACTACCGATAATTAAACAAAGCTACTCTTAAAGACCATTTTCCCTTACCTTTCATAGATCAAGTGTTAGATACATTAGCTGGTAAAAAGTACTTCTCATTGCTAGATGGGTTTAGTGGTTACAACCAAATCCAAGTAGCACTTGAATATCAAGACAAAACCACATTTACCTGTCCTTGGGGTACCTATGCTTACCGAGTATTTCCATTTGGATTATACAATGCATCTGCAACATTCCAAAGGGCAGTATTAGGAATTTTTTCAGATCTAATACATGATTGTGTAAAAGAGAGTATATATGGATAAATTTCACGGTTTATGGAAACAAATTTGAAGAAGCTTTAGCAAACTTGGAAAAAGTTTTAAAGAGATGTCAAGAAGCAAATCTTTCACTTAGTCATGAGAAATGTTTCATGATGTTTACTGAAGGTATTGTTTTGGGGTGTTGTGGACAATTTTGTCACCCCTAGAGACAACCTAGAGTTGCTATAGACCAGTGCCTAGGACATCTTAATATAGCAAGGAGCTCATAATATAGCTTGGGTTTTCAATCCAAAAGCTCTCTTACTATCTCTTTTTAAACAAGGAAATTATTTTGAATGGGACCAATCTCTCTCAGAAGCTGATACAAAGATAAGAATAGTGTAGGAACATTATGCAAAACTTCAATACAAAGGCATCAGACAGTTAAGAGATAGCTTACTGCAAAGAGCGCCAGTTCAAATAATATGCCACAGAAATCAAATATCAGAAAGTGGATGCAGTGAAGAAACATGAGGAAGATATTAGTTAACATGAGACTGATACCCAGATACACAACAAAACCATATATGGGCTTAACCAACTAAGAATCCATACATGACAATGGAATTTTAAAAGCACCCTCCTCAAGTAATTAATATAGCAGAAAATATGAATGAAATGAACATGGAACAATATATCATGACTAGGCCCTAGCCCAAACGCTTAGCTAATCCAGGTATAGGCACCAACTGAGATGAATCCTTACTTAATATCGGTGAGCCCCTCGCATTCTAGAGCATGATACAAGAAGATAAATAGCATGGAATGAGATTTTATATTAACACATAAGAGAAAATTACATACTGTGATATACCAAAAACCAGAATCCTCATTACAGTTATAACTCCTCCTCACTGAGACCCTACGGGCTCTGAGCCTTCATACAGAAGTGTTACAAAAAGTATACAAAAGCATTTTCACTGCACAAATTGCTGATAGAAATCTGGAACCCTTCTAATGTCTTATTTCTGGGTTTTTATAGAAAAGATAGAGAATTCTCGAGAAGGAGGTAGATGGAGCACATTTAATGACTTGATTTGAACAAAATGGCGAAAGACATTCGCGCCCACACTGTGAATGACTAAATATAAATGACTGTACTTTACAATTTACCTCTAGAAATAAATAATGAGGATGAAAACATACTCATGAACAAGACAAATAATAAAATGTACAATGTTCCACCCTTTACTAAAAGAGGGAAAATCTGCTGCCATAAAACCCGGATATAGCTTGTGATTGTGCATAGTAATCTCAGACCTCTAACTTTGAATTTAAACCCCAGATCTTTAATGCAGGGTGTTGCACTTCCCGATCTTTCACCGATATCTGTAAGCGGCCCCATTAATATTTTCTTGCTGTGTAATCTTTCCCTCTGCAGGCATCTTTAGAATTTAATGGATTTTATCCATATTTCCATTAATGAGGTCATATCATAACGGCTTCCTCCAGCTTCTTTCTTAAATTTCGCCAGCAGAATATTGTCCTTTGACATGCTCTTGACCTCCGCAATGGAGGAAACGAATTAAAGCGTCTCCTTATCATCTTGAAACCTGCAAAACCCACAGATACATTAGAAAAACCAGACTCAGGAGCAAGTGGTGTGGAGGTGGAGATGGTGATGACGCCGCAGACATGACCATATGGCAAGAACACGCAGGGTGGCGGAGGAAATACAATGGAGGCTTTGATAAACAAACAGAATGTAGATTTTCCACGTAAAACGGTTTGAACATGATGACTGAATAAAACGATGAATACGAATGAAAACACACACACATATATATATATACGGCATAGGAAAATATCATGGACACGCGGGAATATGACACATGGGTGTATGAGGGACAGGTGGAAGAATGACATGGCTGTGGAGTCAACAGGCGGAGGAGAACGCGTCTTGGACCGTCGGATTTTGAAAACATATCAACGGCTCGAAGGCACTGGGAGCGATGTAGTAGTGGGCCATGGGACACTGTAGACTAGCGTTAATGCCCACACAACTAAGTCAAGAGGTAGCCGTTGGATGAAGATTGTGAGATCGGACGGTTTACGATCATTCCGCTGCCCAGCCATTGACCAGTCTTTAACGCGCGAAATGGTTGTTTTGAAAGTCGTACATGGGGACACTTATCGCACGTTCAATGGGATCGCTGGTCCCATAGAGAATACCGCCAGCCTTATAAAGGTGGTGCGGAATAAAATCGCCAGTTTCCGGGCGTGGGGACCACCACAATAAATCAAATTCCGCTCCGTTGATTTGGCTTTGGATCTGATGGCCACGGTTTGGCCCGAAAACACGAAGTGATAAACTCCTACCTGTCTGGCACATGGTCTTGTGCTCGGGTCATGTGTGAATTAAAACAAAAGGGGCTAAGGCTTCAGGGGGCTAGGCCCGACATATTTCCAAGCGCGGGTTTTAACCTTTGCACAGTGTATTTTATGAGCGGAAATGGTAATGTTAAACAGAAACATGGAGGTTTTTGGCTGCGAAAGATGTTTGAAACAGATTCGGAAGAGGCAGCGGACCAAAAATTTATATGCAAGGGTCAATATGTACAACATCAGCTCCATCTGGGGACGGCATGTTCGTCTTTGGACATGTCGAGAACGCGCAGACCACTGAACATTTCTGTATGAACATTTTGTTCTTTAATTCTTTTGCGTTTCTTCTGATAATTTGCCCGCACCCTTTCTTTATGAAAACAAAAGCTGAAACAACTTATATACAATATAATACAACAGGCATTTCCAGCCTGGATCAGAATTGGAAGTAGGGCTTGAGGAATTGGCCATTCACAGGGGCATCCAACAGATCACCCTGTAGGTTCTCTAACATAAAAGTATTATTTCCTCCTTGATTCACAACTTTGAATGGGCCAAACCACAGTGGATCGAATTTAGCATGCTTGCCCTTCTCTGCTCTTCGAACGTTCCATCTGAGAACCAGGTCTCCAATTTGAAATTTCCTATCTTTCGCATGCTGATCAAATAAATTCTTCATTTTCTCTTGGTATTCTGTTAATCTCTAATTAACTTGGTTCTGTGTTTCCTCTAATTCGACCAATTGATTAATCCTTCTGACCATGTCATCTGGTTCTTCCTGACTTTCCTGCATGAAACGTGCTACCGGCAACGCCAATTGCACAGGAAACACAGCTGCTTGCCCATACACCAACTCATAGGGAGATTTCCCTGTTGCTCTCTTGCTGGTTATCATATTCGCCCATAGAGCAAATTTTAATTGGGAGTCCCAATTCTTCTGATTCTCATTTATTGTTTTCTTCAAGGCCCTCACCAGGGTTTTATTAGAAGACTCTACTAAGCCATTTCCCTGTGGATAGTAAGCTGTGGAGTGACTCAATATGATGTTATACTGTTGGCAGAAATTTACAAACCTGGCAGACTTGAAGGCCTGTGCATTGTCAGTTACAATTCTAGCAAGACAGCCAAACCTGGATATAATATTTTCCTCCATAAACTTGATTATCACAGCATCTGTAGCATTTCTTGTAGGTATGGCTTCCACCCATTTTGTGGAATAATCTGTGGCTGTTAATATCCATTTATATTGGCCACTTGATGGGGGATGTATTTCTCCTATAAAATCTAATCCCCATTTCTGAAATGGTTCATTCACATGAATAGGAATCAAGGGCAAAGCTGCTAATTTCTGCCTTTCTACAAATCTTTGGCACTTGTCACATGCTCTGACCCAAGCAAAAGCATCTGTGAATAATTTTGGCCAGTAGAAGCCAACCTTCAGGATTTTGTGAGTTGTAGCCCTCCAGCTGTAATGTCCTCCACAAATTCCCTCATGAAATTCTGTCATTATATTCTCCACTTCATTCTCTGTTAGACATAATAGTAATATACCTGAAGGATCTTTCCAGTATAGCTGCCCATTAGCAATTATGTATTTCTGTGATTTCATTCTCACAGCTCTGTATTTTACCTTATCACAACTTCGGGGACAGCTGAGTGTTAAAAGATATTCAACTATTTCTTTATACCAAGGACTAGTGAGATATTTCATGTGTACCTTTTGAGTGGCCATCTCTAGTCCTTGCTGTTCTTCTCCTTTCTCAGATTCTTCATTTGCTATCATGGATAAATTAATGCCCAGAGCCTGATGATTTGATTCTGATAGCATTTTAGCAAGTCCCTGTCCTTTAATCAGCTTAGTAGGCCTTATGTCCAGATCATACTCCTGTATTTTTGCAATCCATCTTCCTCTTTTACCTTCACTATCCCCCTGAACAAGAATGTCTTTGACAGCTGCTGTGGGAACATATGCAGTAATGTGAGATTGCAAAACATAGGTTCTAAAAGCTTTGAGGGACTTAACCAGGGCATATGCCTGCTTCTCCAATATATTATATTTTAACTCAGCATCATGAAGCACTTGACTGAAGAAAGTTATAGGCTGCTCATATCCATCTTCGTTTCTCTGCAATAAGACTCCTGCTACTGTATGGGGTGAAGCAAATGAAAATATCATAAATGGCTTTGTATAATCTGGCCCAGCTAGCACAGGAGCTTCAGCAAATGCCTGTTTTATCCTGGTGAATGCATCTCTAGACTCCTGGGACCATTTTACTTCATTATCCTTTTTCAACATATCAGTTATATGCCTAACTATCTCAGCATAGTTAGGGATAAACCTTCTGAGAAAATTGATTCGACCTAAAAACACCTGCACTTCCTTCTTATTCCTGGGTAAAGGAATACTATTTATTACTTCAACTCTCTTAGGGTCTATTTTCACACCATCTTTAGTTACAATGTGCCCTAAGATTTTTCCCTCATCTAATGCAAATAAAGATTTTTGAGGATTGAGGGAAAGGCCATACCTTCTGCATTTTTCAAAAGTTCTCCTTAAATGCTCAATATGCTCATCATCATTCTTTGAAAACACTGTGATATCATCCAGATATACCACCAGAAACTTGTCCTGCTCTCCAACAAAGGCTATGTCCATTGCCCTCTGAAAAGTAGCTCCTGCATTAATTAATCCAAATGGCATCCTGGCGTACATAAATGTTCCCCATGGTGTTGTAAATGCAGTTTTCTTCTGATCCTCTGGGAACACAGCTACCTGATTATAACCAGAAAACCCATCCATCATTGACATTCTGGAGGCTCCGACCACTTTCTGCAGAATGTGATCCATCTTAGGCAATGGATAATTATCTTTTAAATATGCTCTATTTAAGTTTCTGAAATCTACACACAACCTTATTTCTCCATTTTTCTTTCGAACAGGAACAAGGTTTGCTACCCATTCTGAGTATCTCAATGGCACAATTATTTTGGCCTTCAGTAACTTCTTGATTTCTTTTTCAATAGAGGGAAGCAGCAGAGGATTTATCTGTCTGAGCTTCTGCTTATAAGGCTTTTCATCTTCCCTCAAAGGAATTTTATGCTGCATTATATTAACATCAAAAGTTTTTAGGTCCTGATAGGACCATGCAAATACATCTTTATAAGATTGAAACAACTTCAAATATTTCTCTTTATATTCTTCTAGGACCCTTTTGGATAATTTTACAATTTTGGGATCAGCATAAGTACCCAGATTTAAATCTTCCACTTGATCTTCTTCTACCACTTTGTTTGGCTGCAATGGAATATCATCTTTGTTAAATAATATTTCTAGAGGCACCAGACCTCTAGGTATAACATTTCCTTTCAGCTGCAGCCCTTTATTACCTGCTATCTTCTCTTCCCATATGTTTTCTGCAATATTTTCAGTTTCCTCTTCTTCATTGTCATCAATCTCCATATTAGAGAATTCTCCCACTGTCTCCAAAAACCTCTTCATCTGTTCATCATCTTCAAATACCTGCCAATGTTTAATATTATCTGGGATAGATGGCCTGTAACGTACCTCCACTTCATATCTTAAGAGTGGATTCTGAGGGGGACGGAATGTACTGGCAGCTACAACAAGAGAATCTGCTATTTTGTTCTGCTCCCGGGGTATGAACTGTATATTAAAATCCAGGAAGAAATTTTCCACCATGTCCCAAACTTCATTTCTATATGCTCTCAACCGAGGATGTTTGGTTTGGCATTGATTTCGGACCTGTCTTACCACCAGCTCAGAGTCTCCCATGACTTTTATACTTTGGATGCCCATATTTTTGGCTCTCTGCAAACCTAATAAAAGTGCTTCATATTCAGCTACATTATTGGTAGCCTCATATTCCAGTTTAAAGGACAGTGGGATCCATCTACCTGTAGGAGAGATTAATAACACCCCAGCTCCATTTCCTTCTCTAAAATTTGCTCCATCAAAATGCAAAGTCCAAATTTCTGATTCCTGATCTTCTTTGGGCTGCTCAGCTTGGATTTGACCAAAAGGGGGCTCATGGGCATAATTTTGATTTTCTTCTAACATTAAACATGAGAAGTCTCCCTCTTTGTTATAGACAGGGGAATTCTCTGAGCAGTCAGCCTTAGTTACCATTTTATCAAATCTAGTCTCCCTGTATAACCTCCTCTCCTGGCCTCCAAAGACTGGGATAATAGCATATGTTAAATCCAATTTGATTGACCCACCAATTTTTGTACCCCAGGACCTTGACAACAACATGCCAAAGCGGGTTGGGATATCAGCCACCACAATGTCCATGACCACACTCTTTGCTGGAATTTGGGCCAAATTGACCACTAAATCTTTAATCATTCCCAAGCATTTAACCCTTTTGGAATCAAATTAATAAAGGTATTTATATGGTCTTGTAATTTGCAGTCCTAGTTGTTCCATGACAGACAAAGGCATAAGATTATGGGAAGCCCCAGAGTCTAGCATGCAGTTGTGTAACAACAGGTCATAAATAACTAGATACACATAAAAGGGGGGAGTAGAAGGGTCTATCTCCTCGACGTGTGGGCCAAAGACTACCATGGGCCTTTCTTCTTGGAGGTTTAAAATATCAGGCACAATTGGTATTTCAGGAGGAAGCATGAAGGAAGTAACTTGAGACTGATATATAGGTTGTTTTAATAGTTCGGTCAGGGGGACTGGAATCTTAATTTTCTCAAGTTCTTTTTGCAAATTAAAAGCAGGAGGGGGCTTTTCTATCACAACTTCTTTAAATTCTTTATTTTCAGCTGAAGGTTTAATTTCTTTTAACACTGACTCAGCATTAGGGGGACTGACTAGTTTTGAAGAAGAAGGAATTTGATCATTAGACTGCAAGGGAGCATTTAGGGGACTCTTACCTTTTTCTATGTTTCTCTTTGTTGCTGATCCCTTCTGAGCAGGTGCTTCTTTCTGAGGTGGCTCCTCTTCTTGATATTGAGTTCGGGTCCTCTTCCTTGAAGATTTGAGATCATATTTTACATTAAATTTTGCTTGCATGAAATCAGAAAATTGCTTACAATAATGATCAATCTCTGCTTCTTCTTCTTCTTCTTGCAATGGACATTCTATATCATCATAATTTGAAAAAGCAAGATTTGAATCTTCTAATCCATAGGCAGCATCTTCAGTGGAGTCATCTGCTGGACCTTCCAGGTATAATGGAAGTGGTACCTGCTCTTGCTGCTCCTTTGTATCTCTGGGCAATATTTGCAATGGGGGTCTCTTATACTGGGGATTGTATCCTCTGTTTGGAGCATTATAAAAATTCTTAGGAGCTGAACTCTTAGCCTCCAGTTCAAGCTTGACCATATTCTTTATAATTTTGCTTATTTCATCCATTTTATCTGAATCCTTATCTTGATTAGAGGTGGAAACCTCTTCTTTGCCTCTCCTCCTAGTATCTTGTTCAACTTTTCCCTTTAATTTCCCAGTGGAAGAAAAGTTTGCTTCCAACTCCAGAGCATCTGACTGGGCATCATCTAAAGTAGCAGGTTTTCTTTCTCTTAGAGAGAATCCAAAATCTGAGTCAAATGCTGCTATGAAAACAACTTTGGCAGCATTCTGATGTGGCTTCATATCAGCAGGGAGATTTAGATATAACTTATTAAATCTCTTGATAAAATCTGATACTCCTTCATTATGTTTCTTCTTAAGAGTATTGAATTCAGTAAGACACTGTCCATGATCCTTCTTTTCTCCCCATTTCCTGAGAAAATTATTCTCCATATCATCCCAGGTGGTTACTGAACGGTCCCCCAAGGTCTTGAACCATTTTCTGACTTCACCCTCTAAATATTGTACAAACAACCTCAAGACCACATCCAAATGTTCAACATTTAAGTTTTCTGCAAAACAGCAGAAAGTATCAAGATGTTTCTGAGCATCAATTTCATTTTCGCCATTGAATCTGGGCAATATCTTCAAATAATCCCGTGGCATATCATTAAGCACTTGGGGTAAAGCCAGTGGAGCATATTTTTTCAATAAAAAAGCTGGTACATTGGCCATTGGAGGAGGTGGGGGTTGTGCAAAAATCTGAGGTACAGATGAAGGAAGGGGAGTAGGAGGAAGTGAGGTATGAATAACAATGGGAATATATTATACAGAAGCCTGGGGTGTAGATGGAAACAGCTCACGATTAACAGGGGCTACTTCTGTAACTTCTTTAATTTCCTCAGCCTCAGGAGAAGGATGGAAATCCTCTTCAATACAGGCACTTCCTCTACGTGGAGTCTCTGAGTAATATTTGGGATTTTCTTCGGTGGAATCGGGATGTCCGGTTATGATATCTTGAGAAGAAGAAGGCGGACAATCTGCTACAGAATATTCAGGGATTTCAGCACGAACCGGTTTCCTTTCTTTCCAAATTCTTTTGTGAATGATCTTCTCCGGGTCAGACACGTAGGGTTTCTTTGGTTGAGATGTATCTGACCTCAAATGTGGCTTACGAGGAGCCAGGACTACCAATAGATTTATCAAATCAAGAACAGTGGAGTCGCCAAGGTGAGAGATATGCAACTCTTCAACTCTCTATGCTCACCTAATTAGAGAGTGAATATGATTTGTCGAGGCCTAGGGAAAATGATATTCTCAAATTTGTCCCCGGAAACGGCGCCAGAAAGATGTTGTGGACAATTTTGTCACCGCTAGAGACAGCCTAGAGTTGCTATAGACCAGTGCCTAGGACATCTTAATATAGAAAAGAGCTCATAATATAGCTTGGGTTGTCAATCCAAAAGCTCTCTTACTATCTCTTGTTAAACAAGGAAATTAGTTTGAATGGGACCAATCTCTCTCAGAAGCTGATACAAAGATAAGGATAATGTAGGAACAGCATGAAAAACCCCAATACAAAGGCATCAGACAGTTAAGAGATAGCTTACTGCAAAGAGGGCCAGTTCAAATAATATACCACAGAAATCAAATATCAGAAAGTGGATGCAGTGAAGAAACGTGAGGAAGATATTAGTTAGTATGAGGCTGATACCCAGATACACAAAAAAACCACATATGGGCTTATCCAACTAAGAATCCATACATGAAAATGGCGTTTTAAAAGCACCCTCCTCAAGTAACTAATATAGCAGAAGATATGAATGAAATGAAAATGGAACAGTATATCATGACTAGGCCTATTTAAAGCGCTTGACTAATCCAGGTATGGGCACCAACTAGGATGAATCCTTACTTAAGATCAGTGAGCCACTCGCATTCTAGAACATGATACAAGAAGATAAATACATGGAATGAGATTTTATATTAACACATAAGAGAAAATTACATACTGTGAGATACCAAAGACCAGAATCCTCATTACAGTTATAACTCCTCCTCACTGAGACCCTACGGGCTCTGAGCCTTCATACAAAAGTGTTACAAGATGTATACAGAAGCCTTTTCACTGCACAGTTCGCTGATCAAAATCCGGAACCCTTCTAATGTCTTATTTCTGGGTTTTTATAGAAAAGATAGAGAATTCTCAAGAAGGAGGTAGATGGAGCACATTTAATGACTTGATTTGAACAAAATGGTGGAAAACATTCGCGCCCACACTGTGAATGACTAAATATAAATGACTGTACTTTACAATTTACCTCCAGAAATAAATGCTGAGGATGAAAATCTCCTCATGAACAAGACACAAATAATAAAATATACAATGTTCTTCCCTTTACTGAAAGAGGGAAAATCTGCTGCCATAAAACCCTGAGATAGCTTGTGATTGTGCATAGTACTCTCGGAGCTCTAACTTTGAATTTAAACCCCAGATCTTTAATGCAGGGTGCTGCACTTCCCGATCCTTCACCGATATCTGTAAGCGGCCCCATTAATATTTTCTTGCTGTGTAATCTTTCCCTCCGCAGGCGTCTTTAGAATTCAATGGATTTTATCCATATTTCCATTAATGAGGTCATATCATAACAGCTGCCTCCAGCTTCTTTCTTAAATTTTGCCAGCAAAATATCGTCCTTTGACATGCTCTTGACCTCTACAATGGAGGCAATCAAATTAAAGCGCCTCCTTATCATCTTGAAACCTGCAAAACCCACAGATACATTAGAAAAACCAGACTTAGGAGCAAGGGGCGTGGAGGTGGAGATGGTGATGACGCCGCAGACATGACCATATGGCAAGAACATGCAGGGTGGCGGAGGAAATATGATGGAGGCTTTGATGAATAGACAGAATGTAGATTTTCCACGTAAAACGGTTTGAACATGATGACTGAATGAAACGATGAATACGAATGAAAAACATACATATGTATATGGCAGGGGAAGAATACTATGGACACGTGAGATGATGACACATGGGTGTACGAAGGATAGGTGGAAGAATGACGTGGCTGTGGAGTCAACAGGCGGAGGAGAACGCGTCTTGGACCGTCGGATTTTGAAACCAGATCAATGGCTCGAAGGCGCTGGGGGCGACGTAATGGTGGGCCACGAGACACTGTAGACTGGCGTTAATGCCCGCGCAACTAAGTCATGAGGTAGCCGGTGGATGAAGATTGTGATATCGGACGGTTTACGATCATTCCGTTGCCCAGTCATTTACCAGTCTTTAACGCGCGAAATGGTGGTTTTGAAAGTCTTACATGGGGACACTTGTCGCGCGTTCAATGGGATCGCTGGCCCCATAGAGAATACCACCAGCCTTATAAAGGTGGTGCGGAATAAAACTGCCAATTTCCGGGCGTAGGGACCACCACAATAAACCAAATTCCACTTCGTTGATTAGCTTTGGATCTAACGGCCACGGTTTGGCCCGAAAACGCGAAGCGATAAACTCCTGCCTATCTGGCACATGGTCTTGTGCTCGGGTCATGTGCGAATTAAAAAAAAAGGGGCTAAGGCTTGAGTGGGCCAGGCCCGACATATTTCCAAGCGCGGGTTTTAACCTTTGCACAGTGTATTTTATGAGCGGAAATGGTAATGTTAAACAGAAACATGGAGGTTTTTGGCTGCGAAAGATGTTTGAAACATATTCGGAAGAGGCAGCGGACCAAAAATTTATATGCAAGGGTCAATATGTACAACATGGGGCATCATATTTCAGGGGATGGGATTAGAGTTGATGAGTCAAAAGTTGAAGTCATCTCTAACTTATCTATTCCAAGTTGTCAAAAAGATGTTAAGAGTTTTCTTGGATTTACAAGATATTATCAGAGGTTTATAGAAAACTTCACCAAGATAGCATCTCCACTCTCTAAATTTCTTACCAAAGACTATGAATTCAAATGGAATTCTGATTGCCAGCTAGCCTTTGAGACCCTGAAAACAAAAATTTCTGAAGCACCTATTTTAAGGGGACCTAACTGGAAGTTACCTTTTCATATTTTAACAGATGCCTTAGATACAGTTCTAGGAGCAGTATTGGGACAAAAAGACCTGATTTCTTATGCCATCTACTATACCAGTAAAAATTTGACTCCTGCAGAGTTAAACTATACTGTAACTGAAAAAGAGTTTTTAGCTGTTGTTCATGCCATAAACAAATTCAGACACTATATAACAGGCTATGAAACTTTTGTTCACACTGATCATTCCACAATTAGATACTTAATGAACAAATCAATTACTAATGGCAGAGTCATAAGATGGTTATTGCTTTTACAAGAATTCAACATTACCATTCTAGATAGGCCTGGAAAACAAAACATAGTAGCTGATTTCCTATCTAGACTCCAAAACATCAAAGATAACACTCCAGTTGAAGATCAATTTCCTGATGAATATCTTTTTGCAATTTCTACTCAGACTCCTTGGTTTGCTGACATTGCTAATTATTTAGTTTCAGGGAAATTCCCTTCAATAATGAATGCAAGAGAGAAAAGAAAAATCATTTATGACAGTGCAAAATATTCATGGATTGCTAATGAGTTGTATAGGACAGGTCCAAATTTTATCATTAGGAGATGTGTTCGGGAAGATGAGATGCCTGAGATTCTCAAAGCATGTCATGATGAACCTTCTGGCGGACACTTTGCTGATAAGAGGACAGCCTATAAGATCCTTCACTTAGGATATTATTGTCCATCCCTTTTTAAATATGCTAAAGAGTATGTCAAAAGGTGTGACAGTTGCCAAAGGGTAGGGAAACCTTCTCCTTCAGGTGAGATGCCATTGCAACCTTAGGTATATATTGAACCTTTTGAAAAATGGGCTCTGGATTTTGTAGGACCTATTAGTCCTCCATCAAGAAAAAAGAGATATATATTAGTTTTCACTGATTATGTTACTAAATGGGTAGAGGCCAAGCCATTACTTTTTTCTAATAAAGCATTTGAAGTTAATTTTCTTTTTGAGGATATTTTTACTCATTTTGGTGTCCCAAGGGAAATTGTTACAGATCAAGGAGCTCAATTCACATCAAGGCTAGTGGAACAAATGATGGAGAGGTACAAAATCAGACACAGAAAATCTACTCCCTATCATCCACAAGCAAATTGTCAAGTGGAATCTACTAATAAGGTTATTGAAGGGATCCTAACAAAGACTGTCCATTTACATAGAAAAGATTGGGTAGATAGGCTTCCTGAAGCCTTGTGGGCCTATAGAACTACATGGAGAAGCACAAAAAACCATACTCCTTATGAACTTGTTTATGGAAAGCAAGTTTTGTTTCCCATAGAGTTCCAGATTCAAACTTTCAAGATGGCAGTTCAGCTAGGACTTGATCTATCAGAGGCACAAAAGCATAGATTGGAGCAGATTAATGAATTGGATGAGATCAGACAAGATGCAGTTCAAAAAACCAATATAGTCCAATAGTAGAGGGCTAGATGGCATGACAAGTACATGAAGGAAAAGAAGTTCAAAGACGGTGACTGGGCTCTCTTGTTTGATTCAAAGTTCAAGGATTTTCAAGGTAAATTTCAAACACATTGGCTTGGGCCATATGAAATTGTGAGAATTTTTGACAATGGAGCAATAAAAATCAGGAAAATAGATGAAGAAGAGGTTAATTTTCTTGTGAATGGTCATAGATTGAAGCTGTATCACAAACCACTCTCAAGAGAATAATTTTTCAAGAAGTTCCAGGAAAACAGTGATGTGAAGTTAATGAAGAAGAATCTTTCTTCTTCATCAACTTAATCAAATTTTCTGAAGTCAGAATTAAAAAATAAGTAAATAAATAAAGTATAGAGATTAAAACCAATCATTGATTGGCATGATTATACAGAAAAGATGGAGTGAAAATAAGAATCTTTCTGACACTCTAACTTTTCCATTTTTTTTTTTTTTTACAAGCAGCTGTTACAAAATCATAAGTGCAGATCCATTTCACTTATGATCCATCTCATTTTACTTCATTTCATTCGATTCATTCATATCATATCTTATTCCATTCATTCATCCACACTTCATCCATTTCACTTCATGGTCCACTTCATTTCCATTTCAGATCTTTAAGTTTGATCTCCTTTCTGCAATTGAATAATACATAGCAGAAATTGCAGGGCACTTTTTCACTCCATTTCATAAGTTGTGATTCATCCCACTTCATCATTCACTTCATACATATCCCATTATACCATATTTCATCATCCATATTCACTCATTCCATACAACATTCCACTTATATTCCAAACCATTCCATTCCATGTTTCAAGTTCTCTACAGGTACATTCTGCAGCTAATCAGACTTTCTGTAGCTAGACAGACATTCTGCAGCTACAGATCCTGAAGGCACTGACCAGCAATCATTTGATTTGCAACAAAATGATCCTGCATATCCAAGAACAAGCCAAGATTAAGAAGGTTATGAAGACTCAAAAATTAATGATTTTCAGGAGAAAACAAAGCATATGAAGATCACAAGAAAATCAAAGCAAAGGCAAAGGTATGAAGTGATTATAATGACATATCATGAAAAATCTTAGCGTAGTTTAGTTGTATATTGTTCAAAAAGTGTTTTAATTAATTTTTTTGATCTTGCCTAACAAATCTCCCGCACAAACTTTGGATAAAACTCCTTCTGATTCCACCACTTCAAAACCCATATCCGATCATCATTTCAAAATCTAAATTGTTAAAGTGCTAAAGTGATTGAATTGATCACGTCACTAAGAATTTAATGATGATTTTTGAATTCGTTACAAAATATCTCCGCGGTCTTTTCACTCATTGATTCGTTTTCTTCACCTCACCTCATTAATTCATTCCGTAACCATTTCATATAACTCCTACCCGTAGCCAAATCTTAACCATTTCATTTTGTAACAACCATTGTCACCGTGAAACAGAGGAAACATTTGGGGAGAAAAAACAACTTGTTAACGACCATTCTCACCATGAGCAGAAAGCTGGTGAATTGAAGATTGAAGAAGATTTATGGGCCTCATCGTGAGAATAGAACCAATTGGCACCAAATACTTGGAAGGCTATCCCCAAATCCGAGAAATTTTACAACAAGCAGGATGGTTGCAATTCCTTGAGAAATTTAGTGTCTTCCACAAAGAAGTTACTAAAACCTTTGCAAGATCTTTTAATGGGGCCGAGGTTGAAGTTGGAGATATTAAATTCACTGTCACAAAGGCTTTTATTGCAGAAGCAACAGGACTGCCTAGACAAGGAGAAAGGTGGTTTAAGAACAGATAATTCCATAACGAAGCATGGAAACAGATACTCAAGTCACCAGGTATGGATGTCACTGTTTTTAGAAAGGGTATCCCTAGTTCTGCATTAAAGAACAAATGGAGAAACATGTTGCTTACCCTACAAAAATTCATCACTTGTGAAGGTAGATATGGTACTTTCTATGTTTACCATATTAGGTTGATAATGCATTTCCTAGAAGAGGAACTTAATTTTCCCTATTTCTTGCTTCAAAGTTTAAAGAAAATGGCTTCAAGTGTCCAAAAGAGAATTCAATTTCTGGAGACAAACTTATACCACCATGGTTTAGTCAAGATTTTGATTGAACACCATTTGAGAAAAATAGGGGATAATTGGGATAACTTCTTAGTGAGAAATCACTTTGAGGAACCAAAGGAACCTCCACCTGAACAGGAACCTACAAAAAGAAGCAGAAGATGGAGATCCTCCAAAACCGGAATTGGTAAAACAATACAAGAAAGCAGTGAAGAAATGATCTCTGAAAAATTAGTTCAGATTAAAAAGCAACTTAAGAAAGAGAGGGTCATAAGAAAATTTGCTAGAGAAAAAGGAGAAGGGCCATCTCAACCGAGGAGGAGCCACAGACTGAGGGGCATACTAGAGAAAAAAAAAGTTAAACAAACTAGAGTTATAAACATAGAAGACGAAGAAACACCTACTGAGGAGGATTTTGATGAAGAAGTTCCAGAAATTGATCCTGCACAGCAAGAAATTTACAACTATGTTGAAACATTGGAGAGAAAAGCTTCAGAGAGTAGAGACAGAACCCCTAGTCCTCCATAGTCCGAAATAGATGTGCTAAGAAGAGATAAGTACAAGCTAGAAGTACTTAATAGACATATCAGGACTAAGAATGATATTCTAAGGGAGCAAGTTAAACTAAAAACCAGTATGAACTCAACCCTGTCTCTACAAATGGACAAAGTGGAAAAGGCCAATGAAAAGTTGAAAAAGAGGAACAAAAAGTTAATCAGGGCACTTACCAATTTAAGGTTCAAGTTAGTCATCAGGAAGCCCAAAAGGCCTTTAACTACTAGGCAGAGCGGAAGAAGAGGGTTGGATGTTCTTTCATAGGTCTCTGAGTTCATGGAATAGTTGCATGAGGACATGCAAGAATCTAGTAGTGGGGGTATGTTGAGTTAAAAAAATGTTCTTTCTTCCACCACATTCCATTCCATTTCTTTTGACCATTATTAATCCCAGGCTCAAATGATCAATGAAATTAGTTAAAATTGCTTTAAGAATTAATATCATGGCTAACTTGCTATGTTTTTATGATTTTGTCATTGTAGTACTTTTTGAACTGAAACTAGCTACAGAATGCAGACATTCTGTAGCTAGTTGCCAATTCTGCAGCCATCTTCATGTTTAAGCAGGCTCCAGATGTCCTCTCAAGAAAAGCCACACATGGTCGTATTCCACATCATGCCCTCAGCATTTTTTTCTCTCCATGAAGATTGAATGGAATTCTGTATGTGGTTATGCACACGGGAACTCAAAATAGGAGATAAACTCCTAATAGGACAAGGACAGTCCAAATGTCCTTTGTCATATTACGATGCCACCTTTAGAGTTCTAGTTCGATTTTAATATGGAAAGACAGTAATCCCTGTATTATCTCAAGTTCTGTTATGTAAATTTTCTATAAATGTAGCTCGGGAAACCGAGAGACAAGGTAATATTTTTGTTAGATTTTATGGTTGACTGCTAGATCTTTGAAGTCCGAGAATACTCTATTTTGAAGTGATTCCTCTTTAATGAAAGAAGCAGCATTTCCTTGAACGCGTTGAGTTGATCTTGAACTAGATTTCATGCTACTCTGGTGGTAGAGGGCCCCTACCTCCTGAGCAGCCTTGTTTATACAGTAGATAAGTATTTTAGTCTCGTTTCTATTTCTAGTTTAGGCAAGTTTCTGAAGTTTATGTTCATATTTGTTTACATTAATTATCACAGCTAGACTTACTCTAATAAGCTCTTCCAAAATATCATTATGATGAATGAGGCATAGCTATGGTATTGTAGGTTTTAATTGCATTCTCTTTCGTTAATTATCACAGTTGGACTTACTCTAATAAGCTCTTCCAAAATATCATTATGATGAATAAGGCATAACTGTGGTATTGTAGGTTTTAGTTGCTAGTTTACACTAAGTGGCATAGTCAATCTTACTCTTACAAAGCTCTTCCAAAATATCATAAAAATGAGTAAGAAGTAGCTGTGGTGTCTTGGATTTTAGTTTTATTTGCTTTCAGTCTCGTGTTTATGTTCAATTGCTTTGAATAATACAGCCACACTTCTTCTCAGAAACTCTTCCAAAACATCGTTCATACTGAACGAGATGGGTTGTAGAATTCCTTAGGTTAGTTGCATGTTAACTTAGTTATAGCACTCCGGAGGTAGAATGCATGTGATTCAGCTCTGTCATTTTATTTCCAGTTTGATAATGGCTTTTCAGTTCAACATTGTTCACTTTACTTCAATTAGACTAGTGGCACTCTAGTTTAGTTTTAACTCACTGTATTAGCACTCCAATTTAGTTGCCATCCATTGCATTTTAAATCATATTAGTTGTTAAATTTAAATACCACGATCTTCATTATTTACAAAACTTCTTTTGTTCCAATCTTACATTAATACACAATCATTTGGATAGGAGTTAGTATCAGTCTAAGACCTAGAGTATTTTGCAACCTTTCTACCATTTCACAAACAAGCCTTTTCTCAAAAGACCATTCTAAAAAGGAAATCTATAACTTCTGAATGGGGCCTAGTGGTGTTAAATTGAGTTGCAGAACAGAATTAGAAGCTAGTTTAGAATAGAAATCTTATGATGCTACAAATGTTCTTTTCCAAATATATTCCAATAGATCTTTAAACATGGATGAGATGTTGTAACATTGTAAGTTGATTGTTTGATTGTTTAGTTAAGAGAACTTCATTTACACTTAACTTTCCCATTTCTCAAGCTCTTCCAAAACATTGTTAATGAATGAATTGGACAAGTTTAAGCTCATGTTGTGATTTATTTCCTTGAAGTCATTATCAAGCTTTGTATTTGTTGTTTGCTAGCCATAGTTAGGCTTTGTTCTATTTTAGTAGTTGCATTTGTCATTTTCCATTCATAATTTAGGCTTCACTCTGTTTTTAACCAATAGCTTCTTCTCACTAGCATTTAGTTCTTTCCTTGTGAACATAAAACCATAAAAAAAAAAAAAAACCAAAAACATCATAAAAGCACTAGACACAACGTAGTGAGAAACAAATACCTAGGCACATATAGTGCACCACACTTCAGCAGTTTACCAACCCTGGTTGATAATTAATGAACTCAATTTAGGAGACTAGGTTGAGCACAAAAAATGCTAAGGATGTATTTCATGCATCAGCAGAGGAGATGGGAGAAGTATCTTCAAATGGTTGAGTTTGCATGAAACAATGATTATCAAGATTCATTGAGGATGAGTCCTTTCGAGGCACTATATGGGCAGAGTTTTAATAATTCCATCAGCTGGAATGATCCAGTGAATAGGATACTTATTGGACCAGACATGTTGGCAGATATGGAATAGGAAATGTAGGTTTTAAAGAAGAATCTAAAGGCAACATAAGATATGTAGAAAATTTATGCAGACCAACACAGGGAATTTAAGGAGTTTCACATTAGGGATCATGTTTCTTTGTGCATCAAGCCCAAGAAAATATCCTTGAGGATTGGATCATGAGCCAAGTTGGCACCACGGTATTGTGGGAATTTTGATATCCTTGAGAGGATTTTACCAGTGGCCTATCGACTTGCACTACCTCCAATAGTGAAAGTCAAGATGTTTTCCATGTTTCATTAATTAAAAGGTATATAAATGTCATACGAGGAGGTAAATCTAGAAAAAATGAATTGATTTGTATTGAAGGTTGCACAAAAATATATACATGGAGGGTGAGACTCTTGGGATTCATCTCCCAATATATCTTCATCCTCCAGCACTCCTTATTTTCTATTTACACTGTTTTACAATTTCACCCAATCCTTAGGATTGGGTGTAAATATTGGGTGTAAATATTCCACCCCCCAATCTGAAGGGATGTTGGTGAGTCCAAGCATCATTCTAAATCTTTCAATCTTTTCTCTTCCAAGTTCTTTGGTGAATATGTATGCAATCTGCTCATTTGTGTAACAATTTCATAGATGGATTGCATTGGCCTCAACTGTAGAAATTTGAACAATTGATATATTATTCACCGAGATTATCCTGATCACACACTATTTTAACTTCATGCACAATACAAAATCTATTCTACCATTGATCATTACATGCAGAAATAAAATCAATTGCATGCACACATTAAAACCATAAACATTCACACATATGAACACAGTATTTCATGGGAAATCTTAAAGCTGAAAACCCCCAACTATCTATATATTATATGTCATAGAGATCATGTAACAATCATTGTACAAAGCTCCTCACAAGCTCTCAGCACAACCTCCAATTTCTCCACACTAATCAAGCTAGATCTAGCAAAACACATGCTCCAATCTCTGCCACCTGATAGCCAGCCTCTATTGCGTAATTAATGCTCTAGGATGGCTCATTAAATAACATAAACCACCTAGCTTTCACTGCGCAATCCTCATGGGATTCTCCAATCACTGGTAGTTGCAAATATGCAACAGTATAGTCACAACTGGTAGTTAACCTGCTCTTTCACCTATCTCTGCACTGGTCTCCACTGAAACTGTCCATGCACTGAAGTTAACTGATGTATTCTTTAGTTGATTAATGAGTATATAATTAGTGAATTAATTAATAATTAATTCACACCACTCTCACTAATTGTATCAATCAGTTAAACTAGATACAAATAGCTCAACTATGTTTAGATTAGTTAAACTGAACAAAACTCCATTAACTTCTTCAATCAACTCCACCAAACTCTCTCACATGAGTTCTAACTGAATTCTTCATGCAATAGCTCCACTTGACCCCTAGAAATAGCGTAATTCCTTCTATCATCTCATGTGCCACATTAACTGAAGTGCTCCAAGAGAATAAGATAATGTTTATAGTCCAAATATTATTAAGAGCTAATAATATTCGACATATCTATTTTTAGATTGGCAATCTAAAAATAGATTCCACCCAGTATGTCTAAAAATATAAGTCCATATATTTTTTACGACTTGACCAACCATCCACAAATAGCATCATGAAACACATAGAATATGATTGACATGTATAAAAATAGACATCGTCTAAAAATATACTTTGCGCCAAAAATAGCCTGCGGGCCCACTTAGTGAAGGCAACTCTTTTCAATAAGCTCATCATCTTGTTGCAATCTCAACATCAACATGATGTCGAATCATATGGTATTTTTTATTGATCTGATTCATTCGATCATGGAACTTTGGGTTCTTAGAAAACTTTATTGTAGAATTTTTGTCCATCATGAGTGGAGTTTAATGCACTTGTTTCATCTACAAATCTTCCAGAATTTTCCTCAGCCTCACAATTTCCTTCGTTGCTTGAGTTGCTGCCACATATTCTACCTCAGTTCTAGAATCTTCTGGAATTGATTATTTGCGTGATCTCTAGGAGACAGCTCTTCATCCAAGACTCATAGCATAACCTGAAGTAGATATCCCATTTTTTTTGTCTCCATCGAAGTTTGAATTGGAGTATCCAATCAAGTTGAAGTTGCCCACATGTGTATACTTGAGTCCAAAGTCTTGAGTCCCTTTCATGTACTTTATAACTCTTTTTGCAATAGACCAATGCCCCTCACATGGATTTTGCATAAACCTAGATAGGATTCCAATAGAAAATGAGATGTTTGATCTAGTATTAGTAATATAGTTGAGACTTGCTACAAGTTGTTTATACTTTCTTGCATCCTAAAATTATTTTCCTTCAATGGACGTGCGCTTCAAATTTTGTTCCATTGAAGTAGTCAAAGGATTTCGCTCAATCATGCCAAACCTATTCAACATATCTCTAATGTATTTCTTCTTAGAGAGGAATATAAACTTAGGATGTTGATTTACTTTAATACCAAGATACTAGTGTACATAGCCCAAATCATTCATTTCAAAACGTTTCCTCAATTCCTTCTTTATGGATGCAATATAGCTCTGATTGTTCATTTTCACCAAAATATCATCTACATACACCACAAGATATACAATTTTTTTTCCAACTTTCTTGACAAAAAAAGTTGCATCATCAAGATCATAATGTTTGAAGTTATTTTTTATAATATGATCAGTTAAATTCTCATACCAAGCTCGTGGTGCTCGTTTGAGGCCATACAAGGATTTTACAAGCTTGCATACTTTTTGTTCTTAGCCCTTCACAATAAATCCTTTTGGCTGGGACATACAAATATTCTCCTTTAGATCTCCATTCAAGAAATAAATTTTTACATCTATATGATGGACTTTCCAACTGTTATGAGCTGCCACGGAAAATATTGTTCGGATGGTAGCCCATTTTACCATGGGCGAGGGTAATTCTCCTCATAGTCAAGCCCTTCTTTCTGTGCAAAATTTTTTTCCACAAGCCTGGCTTTATGCTTGTTAAGTGAGCCATAAGCTTTGTACTTTCTCTTGTATACCCACTTGCAGCCAGTTGGTTTGGTTCCCAGTGGAGGATCAACCAGCTTCCAAGTTCCATTCTTTATCAAGGCATCATATTCCTTTTGCATCACTTCGTTCTATTCATCATGAGAAATGGCTTCTTTGAATGAATTTGGTTCAAAATTTGTTTGCCCACCCTGCCTCCAAAATTTATTCTTCCTCTTCCTCTTCAACCACCTCTTCCTCTAGAAGAATCTTGAGTATGATTCTTCTCTTTATATGAAAGAAAGAAATTCTTTAGAAGACTGAGGACTTGTCTTCTTTCCAAAATCCTTTTCTCTCTCTTCAAATTTCTTCTCAAGGGAGTAAAAGGTAATCTTCTTGAGGTTTCCACTTTCTTCCAATGACTCAAGATAATGTGAGTAAGTGGTATATAATTCCTTGAAATAATCAACGAGAGGTGTGTCTATTTCAACACCAGTGTTTTTAATTTCATGCATGATAGATCTTACTTCTAATGCTAAAGCAAGAGGGTCATCATTTTTCAATTCAAGACTGAATAGTTTAATCATCAATTGAACAACTTCAAGTTATGATTGTGAGTCATACAGTTCTTTCAACTTCTTCAAGGCTTCATAAGAATTTGAGAATGGTGTAATATGGAGATTCACCTCTTCATTTACAGATATTGCAATCAAGGCATAGACATTATTGTTCTTATTGTCCCAAATGGACATCTCCTTGTCTCAGGTAGGATTTGCAGGTGCATTTTCTCTATCTCCTTCACAAATTCCTTTCCATAACTCATTAAAAATGAGGTTGTGCTTGATTTTCAGGGACCACTCAAGATATTTCTCTTTTCCAGTGAGAACCACTCCCACAATGGATATGAGTGAATGCATTCCGAATATGTACTGTAAAAAAAATTACACTCTATTGTAAAAAATTTCAATTTTGGTGCTAATTTTTTGTAAAAAAATGAATAATTGTACTAATTATTTTTATGTAGAGGTATATGTGGGGAAGGAATCATATGGGGGAGGTAATATTTGGGGACACATATGTGGTATCAGATTGAATATGGGGAGGGTGCTTCTAGGGAGGGTGAATATGGAGTTGGAAACAATGTGTATGTAAACGTGTATGGAGACTGTGTGGGAGGAGTAGCGTAAGGAGTAGCATAAGGAGAAACATAAGGTTGGGGAGGAGAAGCATATGGAGAGTAGTTGCATGTCGAGAGCATCAAGGAGGGAGAATTGTTGTGGAAGCAGTGTATTGTGCACTGTGTATTACCACAGCTCAACACCAAGTCAATGCAACAAGTGTCAATCTAATGGAGATGATTGTATAGAGGGAGGGGTAGTGAAGTGCAGAGTTATCCATGGTAGAGCCAATTTGGAGGAGAAACTCACCTCCAAATCGAGTATTGTGTGTTAGGATGGAAGCTTACTGTAATAGGGGTTGACAATGTGACTTTTTGTGGTATGGGAGGGAGGCTAGCCAGGAGTATGTAGGAGTATGGAGGGTTGCATAGCATGGGAGGATTTTATGTCGTGGGGATATGTGAGGGTGCATATGTGTGGGAGGAGGATTCAACACTGCATTTGGAGGTGTTGTGAAGACAATCCCCTCTGCAAATAGAGGTGATCTCTCTAGCCCTTGAGTGCATCTAGCAACGCACAAAACTATCTAATGGACACTTTCTTAGCTAATATTCAAAGCAGGATGAGAAGGGGGAAAGGATGTACCTCTTCCTGATGCTATGCCCAACCCTTTGGTGAATGCCTCAACCCACAATCCTTCAGGCTCACTTCTCACTACTTGTGGCATTCAAATACCTGCAAGAGATCAAGAGACAACAAAAAACATGATCCAATACAAAAAATACATTGAACATAAACTACCTAACAGATCAAGGAGCATTAGGCTACTTTTATGGATATCCAAACAAATATAGAAAGAAAAACACTAGATATGTTATTGATAATATAAAAGATGAAGCCTACAACCGTGGCCTTGATTTTGGAGGCATCCCTTTGGTGTAGCCTGAGTCCAAACCAAGGCCTTTCAAGTGATCCTTCTCCCGAATGGAAATTTAGGCATTAATATTGCATGGGGATGCAAGGGATTAATGATTAAACCATCCCAACAATTACCAACCAGTAGTGGAGGGATGGGATTCAATTTATAGGAAGGGAGAGGGAGTTAGGAGCCCATAAAAGGAGGAAGGCCCACTTCTCAAGGGGATTTGTAAAATCCCCTATTGATAAGATCAAGAGCTCCAAATGAGAGAGCTCGAACATATCTCCACCAAATGATATCTAGCTTGTCATTATGGAACCTTCTAGTGCTCGAAGCTTCTCCTCCATTTTAGGAAACACTTCCAGAAATAGTTCATTGTGGTTTAGCCAATCAGAATCATGCTAACAGTGCTAGGCTAGAACATGCAACCCACCATAAACACAGGCAGACAACTGGCTAAGAGCGTTGAGCCATAAATTCATGGTTTGAGCCAAGCTTCTTCAGAAATTCTTCAAGGCAGATTTATTTTAGTTAAAGGATATCTTGATCTATTTTTCCCAGGTGGATATACTGCACAATATTCATCATAGGGCACTTTAGGATCGGGGACGAGAACTGAACAGGGTGACAAATTACTGTGTAACATGAGGGTTCTTCGTGTGTTGCTGCACGTGGAGGGTTGTGCATAGGAGTCGAATTTGACACCAAACATGAGCCAGATAATGTGACTAAAAAAAAATGAATATGTATGAGGAGGTTGTGTGACTTTGAATACTTAGGAGAGGCAGAAAATATGTTGGAAGAGAATAGAGGGATTTTGCATTAATGCTAGGATTTTGGAGAATGCCAGTATTATGATAGAGATAGTTTTGCAGAATGGAGGAGTTATAAGGGAAGGTAAGTGAACAGGGTGACAAATAAATATTTAATAAATGCCCCATAAATCATGAAGGAAGGATAAGGAGTGATGGGTGAAATGCTTTACTAACCAAGGCAAGGACTCATAGAACTGCCAGGAAACTTGCCAAATCAAACACAATAAAATATATGACATATTTGATATGGATATGCCTAATAAAATATCTCTAAATAGACATCAAATAACACATGAACCCATGGCATGGTCATAACCATCCGTCTGAAAGAGATCATGTAAATGGATCCATGGTATGGTCGCGGCCATCCGTATAAAATGGATCATGTGTATAATAATTAATACTCAATAACTCCATGCAGCCTGGATAATAACATATGTGATCCAAGGTCTTCGACATAATCTCAATCTATCCAATTTATGAATCTAACCATGCGAAAAGAAGTGTTGATTTCGAACATGGTAAAAACCACCTGATTATTGGTCAATGATGAAAATCATTAACAAGTGCGAGAGAGACCACCAATAAGAATGATGGCCCTCAAGGTACAACAACACAATCTAAAAGTGTGAATAAATGCGTTGAAGTCTAACACTTGTAAAATCATCCAATTGAAGGCCAATGAGGTGAACCTGTCATCAAATGTGAAGAAATTTCCATTGAGTCATGCAAGCTCCAAGGTAGTGAAAAGGAGTTTCTAAATCATCTTCCTAGATAATGAGTTGAAGTCAACATGAAGTGATCCGTCAAAGGAGGGCCATGATGATTCCCACATCATCAACACGAAACAAAGGATTTCTCAAGATAATAGGATTGGTTCAGGACTGTTTTAGAGAGGTTCAAATAAGCAGAGGATGTTTGACTTTGACAAAAAGAACTTCTCTTGAGCATATTAGCGACACGACTCTGTAGCGTGGCAGCATTTGACTCAAAATGGGATCAAAGGTCATGATGACAAAAATGGTGATCGAATAAGATGCAAAAGGATTTCCCAAACCCAAGAAAGCAAGTGATGAATGAAGGATATCGCTAACCTGAAATGAAATTCAGATGAGTTTCATGTTCAAGAGTGACATTCTGACTAATACATAGGACATTTCATTTTCATTTTTTCCCCATTATTACTAACGAGTACCTCTTTATTTTTTATATCTAGCATGGAGAGGATAGCATATGCTACACTTATAAGTTCATTATTCTAAAGAATCCATCCTAGTAATTTTAGTGAGCCCTAGGAAGGAGGAAGGAGTTCTCGTCATGGTGATAAGTCTTTCATCGTTTAATATTTTATGAGTCCGATGGAAGAATAACTTGGTGTCTTTTTCATGCTTATGGAGTTTGAAAATGAAACGAAAAATAAAACTCCATCAGGTCCCTTTTCATAAGTCATCCCTCAAATCCAAAAAGGCAGAAAACAATATTCTAGAGAACCTCTTGACCATGTTCGATGTAATGCTCCTAAATTAGCTTAAGCTAATAGGAAAATTAATTTTGCCTTGTTTATTTTTGCATTTCATGATTGATGAATAAACTGTAAATGAGGACATGTAAAACTCCTGAAAACCAAGAATAAATCAATGCCTATGTAAACAGAGACATATCTGGGTTATGTAAATTATATCTTGCAAGTGTGAATGGTTTAAATCACAAGAATGGGTCATCTTTGACCAAGTCAAACAACGCAGTCTAGATGCATTGAACCTCTTTGAGGGACAATGCAGTTCTAGAAGGAGGATCTAATGTTAAAAGGGTTAAGTGATTCAAGGTCATTTAGGGTTTGGAAAGACTCCTAACTTATTAAAGGAAGAGGAGGGCAGCAAGGAAAAGGTTGTTGAAGATTATCATTTCTCAAGGAATTGTCTGCTTAGACATCCCTTGTTGGGCATTCTTGTTCAGGAATCCCATCTCCTTCCTTGAGCAGCTCTTGGAGGAGAATTTTTCTAACTTGTCCACTATCAGGCTTGGGCCAAGCTTCACCTTAGATTTACAGCACTGCTCTTGTTGAGGGTTGAGCTGTCTTGTGAGCTACAGCAAGTGGAGGACTAGAACTGCTCAGATCTAGATGATAACAGTGGCTCTTCTCAGTGAGTGTCTTTTAACCTCCTGGAAGAGTTCATTTGCTAATTATGCTTCAGATCTACACCTTGGCATCAGGCCATTCCATTCTCAGAGGCTATAACATTGTTTCCTTCCCTGGACAACGTTGTTTGTAGATCTACAACTACAGTGTTTTTCCTGCATTTTGGAGGAGAGATCTCCGGTGTTGGGATTCTTCCTTTCACTGTGGTGATCCATGGATTGGCCATCCAATCCATGTAGGTTTCAGATATGATCTTCTGTACCATTGTAATATTCAGAAATTTCTAAATCATCCTGTAGATTTTCATTCTTAGATCTCATATCTACTTCTGGTGCTTCATGTTTTGAGCAAAACCCCAAGGGGAATGTACTAAAAAGATATTTTTGCATATAGATCCCATTCTGATCTGTGATTTTCTATTCATATCTATTTTAGATCTAAAATATAATTAAACACTACTTCAACCCCCTGTAAATTATGTTTTTTATCTTTTCTGTCTCATTCCATGGTTGCAGCACTTCATTTTGTGGCCTTTCTTCATGTATAAATCTGTATTTTATAATATAAGGCCATTGAATCATATTATAAAATTTCCATAATGATATTCCATCATTATTTCAGTTAAACCCTTCATGAAATCACGTTGTAGAAGCTTTAGCACTCTCTTCATAATTTAGGCCATGGGAAATCAGGATTTTCTAGCCTAGTTAGGAAAGGAGGAATTGAGGCCTTTTTTTTAATTAAATTTGACATGGGTGTCCCTCATAACCCTATCTATCATACCCAACCACTTTCCCATATTATTTTTACGCAAATCTTTGAATACATTCATTTTAGGGCCTAAATCATCACTTTTCCCTACCTTTTGCCTTATAAAACGCTGTATAAAGTTTCTGATGTATATTTTATTGAAGTATAAGTGATTTTAAATATTTTCTAAGGCCTATTGTTGCATATCCAACTCTAGAATACCTTAGGGTATTCTCATTGTTGTATAAATTCTAGTTTGGGAACATTACAGTGGTATCAAAGCAAGATCTTTGGCTCAGCCTGTGGCTTCAAGCCAAAGTGTTGTACAGCAAGGAGAAAGGTCAGAATTATGAATAACATGAGTTTACTCTCATTATTTTTCAAGTCTAAGAAGAACCTCTCCAAGGAGGTTGAACAAGAAGGAGAAAGAAGAAGCAGTGAAACTCCTAGAGAGTTTCAAGAGCAGAAAGATCTTCCGATCAGATCTACAAGATCTATACATGAGGAAAATTCTGAATCCTCATCTCATGGATATGTGCACTCAGCCATATCACCAAAGCTTCAGTGTTATATTAGTGATTTTTTCATGAAGAGGAAGAAAGGAGGTGTACCCAAGAAGGAGACTCTTAGAGAGTATTTGTAGGAGTATGAAGATCAATCCAAGGAGTTCAAAGATAACTTAAACATCCAAGGGTTCTGCAAGATCAAGGAGAACAAAGGCACAAAGGAGGAGCAGCATGGTAAGGGTAGATTCTATCTATCTATATTTGATGGATCACCTAAATGTCCAGTAAGGGTTTTGGTGAAGGAGCTAGACAACTTTGTGAAACAACATCAAGTTTTAGAGATTGAAGCCATCAAAGTAGTAGCGTTGCATTTTGAAGGTAAAGCATATGCTTGGTGGTTATTCGAGTCTTTTTCCTTGAGGAATGAAAATACACCTACTTATGCAAGATTTATTGTAATATTGATAGAGAGGTTTGATGAAGCTCCATGTGTAACATCTTTTGTTGACACTATCAAACCACATCAGACAAATCTTTTGCATGAGTTGGAAGGGTCTATGAATCCAACTCCATTTCTGAAAACCATGGAAGAAGGTGTAAGCTTGTTTGACACCTTGCCAAGGGAAACATCTCCATTGGATGAAGGGCTTCCTTCTCAAAAATAAGGCATGAATATTCCTCCTTCAATAGAGGGCCAAGATCTAAGGTCTCTTATTGAGGATGAGGCAACTTCAGCTATTGAAGAGGAGGATGGGGAAAAAGGAGCTAATAACGCAATCATGACAAGAGAACCTCAAACATATCATGAAGAGGAGGATGGAGCACTTGCTCCAAGAAGAGAAACTCTTGCACTTTTGCAAGGAGTTCCAAAATATCTCACACATGGAGATGTTGATACAACACAAGAGCAGCATGCATCATCATTTTCAAATGATGAAGTCTTGAAGATAGAAGGAGGAAGAGAGGAGGAAGAGCATCTCAAGAAGAAGAGCATATACCCTTCTCTGTTTCAAAGGTTGGAAGAAAAAACAAGGCAAGATAATCCATGCAGCAATGGTAGGGGCAAATCTGTCCACCTACATTCACATTCTTCTCTATGCCTTGATGCCTCTTTGCAAGGAGGCATTCCACCAGGAAGACCTCCTGATTGGAGGAAAACTAAAGTATTCTCTCAAATATGGGCAACATTTGCATACTTTTCTAATGAAGGAGCCTTGGGAGAAGCAAGAATAGCACAGAGGATCTTTCATGAATTCAGAAAAGAGGTAAGCAATTTTCTGAATGGGGCATTGTTATCTTCCATTCATTCATCTGCACTAAGAAATGAGAGAATAGAGATATATGATGGTATAGATATGAGTATACATGGTAAAACCATATCTTTGGGGCAGCCCATGGTCTTCTCACTTACAAAATATATTTCTAAACATTACAAGAGGATCTTAATACTCTTGCACGCATGGGCCAAATTGAGTAAGTATTGGAGGAAAAGAACTTTCTAAGGGGAAGTTGATTTCCACATGCTTCAATCTTGTCTTGAGCAAGCTCAGCTGCAAGGGAGGTAGTAAAATAAAGTTTATGGGACTCCAACATGTGACCTTGGCATCAAGTATGTCAAAGAGGAGAGTCATGACATGAAAAGGGCTGCATTTTAGACATCTACAACGTTATCATTTTTGGGGAGCCTAGATCCTTACTGGGATTCTCAACTTCTGATAGAGTACAGCAAGGACCCTTTCACATGTGAGGTTATTGATGGGAAGGTAATGGATGGGAGGTATAATTTAGTTGGAGGAGTCATATATTTCCATGATTAGATTTATTTAGTTAAAGGCTCCAAGCTCAAGGAGAAACTGCTGAATGCAACCTATGAGATCCCGCTTTCTAAACCCACTGGTTTAATTGGAGCATATCATACTATCTTGGATGGATTCATGTGGGATAATTTCAAAGAGGAGGTGCACTCTCATATGAAGAAGTGCATGGACCATTTGTTAGATGATGAGGAACATAGCTCTTGGGAAGAATTATCATCTACACCTCCTTATTCATTGGGTGTGAGAGGAGGCTCATCCATGAGAAATATTGCTGATTTTAAACAAGTGTATGACAAATATTATATTGCTGAATCTCATGATGTATAATTTTATTTTTCTAACACTCAATTGTAGGGCTTTGCTCCAAGAGGGGGCACTATTTATGATGGGCTTAATGGGCCACTTGAGGCCATGAACTTTATTGATGATGATCATCCTTTAGAGGATCTTGGGATATACACTTTCCATGGTGTGACTCCTTTACACCAATCATAAAACACCTTCTCCAAGCATGAAAGAAGGATGGGGCAGAAAGCAAGAGTTGGAGCAAACACTTTCCATCTTCTATTCTATGGAAGTTGAGGGTAAAACTGCGCTGGTTGCACATGAAGAGGCATCTTACTTCTCCTTTATCATATATGGTAGCTAGCATGATCTTAATCATGATTCCACATGCTGAATATGTTCTTATTCTTGGGAACATGGTTGGAGGAGAGACACATTTGTGGAATGTGTCTTTGGGGAAAGGATTTTCCCACATTATTTGCACTACATGCTCTAGGGGGAGCATGGGAGACCATATGGCCACTATAGAACATTACATGTCTTTTAATGTTGTTGACCATATGATTGTATTTAGCACTTGGAGAATGCCTCTCATGGGCATTTGGGAGGAGCTTCACTATGAGTTACCACGTGGGAAGGTAATTCATTTCATTTGGATGACAGCATGGAGGTGGAAGACCTTCATTGATGGTGAAATTCCCCATTATGACCATTACTTCTATATTGATGAGGCCATGGATCAGCAAGAATGTTTCCACAACAACCTTCCATTTCTTCATGATGAGAGCCCTTGGGTTTATTCACCAAAGGCCAACTTGCATATTGAGGGAGGACCATTGGGAGACAGAGCTATTGCAAAAGATTTAGAGAAATGGTGGAGACTAGCATATGAGGAGGCCCCAAGAGAAGAAGGGGAAGTTTTTTAGCACCCTTGCAGTTGCTTGAGGACAAGAAAAATTTGGGAGGGGGAGACTGTAATGTTCCTAAATTAGCTTCAGCTAATAGAAACATTAATTTTTCCTTGTTTATTTTTTCATTTCATGATTGATGAATAAATTGTAAAGGAGGACATGTAAAACTCCTGAAAACCAAGAATAAATCAATGCTTATGTAAACAGAGACATATCTGGGCTATGTAAATTATAGCTTGCAAGTGTGAATGGGTTAAATCACAAGAATGGTTCATCTTTGAACAAGTCAAACAACACAGTCTAGATGCATTGAACCTCTTTGAGGGACGACGCAGTTCTAGAAGGAGGATCTAATGTGAAAAGGGTTAAGTGATTCAAGGTGGTTTAGGGTTTGGCAAGACTACTAACTTATAAAAGGAAGAGGAGGGTAGCAAGGAAAAGGTTGTTGAATATTATCATTTCTCAAGGAATTTTCTGCTTAGACATCCCTTGTTGGGCATTCCTGTTCAGGAATCCCACCTCCTTACTTGAGTAGCTCTTGGAGGAGAATTGTTCTAAATTTTCCACTATCAGGCTTGGGCCAAGATTCACCTTACATTTACAGTGCTGCTCTTGTTGAGGGTTGAGCTGTCTTGTGAGCTGCATAAAGTGGAGGACTAGATCTGCTCATATCTAGATGATAACAGTGGCTCTTCTCAGTGAGTGTGTCTTTTAACCTCCTGAAAGAGTTCATTTGCTGATTGTGCTTCAGATATACACCTTGGCATCAATCCATTCTATTCTCAAAGGCTAAAACACTTTTTCCTTCCCTGGACAGCGTTATTTTCAGATCTACAGCTGCAGGGTGTTTTGCCTGCATTTTTGAGGAGAGATCTCTGGCATTGGGATTCTTCCTTTCACTGTGGTGATCCATGGATTGGCCATCCAATCCATGTTGGTTTCAAATCTGATATACTGTACCATTTTAATATTCATAAATTTCTGAATCATTCTGCAGATCTACATTCTTAGATCTCAGATCTACTTCCGGTGCTTCATGTTTTGAGAAAAACCCCAAGGGGAATGTACTAAAAAGCTATTTTTGAATATATATCCCATTATTATCTGTGATTTTCTATTCATATCTATTTTATATATAAAATAAAATTAAACACTACTTCAACCCCCTGTAAATTACGTTGTTCATCTTTTCTGTCTCATTCCATGGTTGCAGCACTTCATTTTGTGGCCTTTCTTCATGTATAAATATGTATTTTCTAATATAAAGCCATTGATCATATTATAAACTTTCCATACTGATATTCCATCATTATTTCACTTAAACCCTTCATAAAATCATGTTTTATAAGCTTCAGCACTCTCTGCATAATTTAAGCCATGGGAAATCAGGGTTTTCTAGCCTGATTAGGAAAGGAGGAACTGTTTAATATAGAAAAACGCCTTTTTTTCTGAAATTTTACATGGGAGTCCCTCATAACCCTAGATATCATATCCAACCACTTTCCCATCTTATTTACATGCAAATCTCTAAATACATTCGTTTTAGGGCCTAAATCATCACTTTTCCCCACCTTTTTCCTTATAAAACGCTGTATAAAGTTGCTGATATATATTTTATTGAAGGATAAGTGATTTAAAATCTGTTCTAAGGCCTATTTATTCATCTACAACTCTATAATACCTTAGGTTATTCTCATTGTTGTAGAAATTCCAGTTTGGGAACATTACATTCGATCAAGGTATTCATTTTTCGTAAATAATAAATATCAGCAAGAAAAAGGGGTAAATTTATACCAATACAACACCAATTCATTTTATTTAACAAGTTATAAATGACAATTACTCGGTGATATTTTCATTTTTTGAGAGTCAGAAAAGAGCTTAAAGGGAAGACTCCTCCTAAAGGAAGGAGTAGTATAAATGGATAGCAACTGGTTTTGGTGATGATGGAAATACTCAAGAAAAAAAAAGGTGAAGAAGTTGGCTAACAATACCACTCATTGCAGTGGTTCCTTAGGAAAAGGTAAAACAACCAAGTGAAACTGTATGATTTTCCAAACATATGGTAACAATGGAATGAAAAAACCAAAGCTCATCTGGAAAAAAAAAGGCTGATAAAATGGCAATCACGAGAGGTAAAATTTGAATGGTTTCATTTTTACATAAGCTTGAAACATGGGAAACTATTCTTGGAACTGGTTTCATTATTACACGAGCTTGAAACAAAGACAAACTATGCTTGGAATAAGTTTGCATGCCCCCAACATAATGATTAAATTCGAGGTATATGCCCCCTAAGCTTCATCTCATTCACCTAAGTATACTATTAGTTACTAACAGGTGGATGGAATGAAGGTTTATGTAATATTCCATAATTAGCATGTAGCTAACTGGAACATTAATTTTTTCTTTTATCATTTAGATTGATGAAAAATTGGGTAGGGATACCCATAAATCTCTTTAGTAGGAATAAACTCCCTCTTAATGTGAAAATGGATCATCTTAATAGCTGGATAAAGCACCCTCCTATGTGAACAAGGGCTAAAGCATGTGGACAAGGTCAATGTGGACCAAATCGACAATGATGGTAAGGAGAGAGTGGATCGTCAATGAGAGACGACTCAATGTTAATGGGAGGGAGTCTCCATGAGAGTAGTGGCTTTAATGAGTGGGACCCAAGGTGAGATGGCTCACAATTCATATAAGGAGGGCAAGGCAGCCATAGAATGTTACATTGATGATTATTGATTCTGTGGTCTGTCTGACTATTTGCACTCTTCAGCTGTTTAGCGGAGTTTTTTGTGCTGTTTGGCACAAGGGTGTTCCCGAGTGGGAATCCCACACTCATCCTTGGGGTACTTTGAGTGCCTATTGTTAGTCATCAGTATTTTTCATAGATGACTATATATTGGTTCTAGATTTCTAAAAACAACATTATTTGAACATTGTGAGTTTTAGAAATATCATTGCCTTTATTATCCTTATAGGAAAATTTTCACTATTCTATCAATATTTGCATTTCATGGTCCCCCTTCCACTCCTAAAATACTCCTTATGGGCTTATGCCACTCATCTCCATCCTTATTTCCTACCTATGACCTCATTACTCTGTTTTTCCCTTGCCCATAAATCTACTTTCCATCTAGGGTTACCTGTAGCCTAACTCATTCCCATGAACCCCAAGTTCCTCAAGCATTGATGGTCTCAAAACTAACTCTCTAGGCTTTCTAGATAAATCAAGTACATTGGATTTTTTATCTTCAATACAAAACTTTGAAAAATACTTTGTTTTTCACTTGAAGCCTCTAAGCCAATTTTCAATCAAAGATCATGGTCAAAGGACCCTCCCACTAGGTCATTAGGGTTTCATAGGTTTTAAGGTCATCATTGATGTTTCAAAAATTGCTTTTTCTTATGCTAAAAGATGGCTCAAATGTAATAGAAGTTCAACACATGGTTATTGAGGGAAGACCTAAAAGTTTTCAAAGGAGACTACCCTATCAGCTCAAAGTCTGCAAGAGGTAAATGTTAAGATTTTAACACTTCTGAAGGAGTGTTAAGAGGTCCATCAGTAAAAGGAATTGATAAGGTATATAGTCTGCTCCTAAATGAAGAAAAATTACAGCAGGAGAAAGGGAACGACTTGGTCTTGAGGAAAACTAGGGATTTTGAACTTAATGGACCAAATAGAATGCCAAACAGTGATCAATTGCAGAATGGCCATGGAGGAGGCACACCAAATCAAACATGAATAAGGTCTGTCAAAAATATTAATGAAATAGAGAAAAAGGTGAGGTGAACTGGATAGAAACGAATTGTTGAGATTTCTTTTAATTAAATTTGGAGAAAATCTCATGAATGTGACAAAAATAGGATTTGTTGCTAAATTGACTCCATGTAATCCTGATATGGAGCTATTGCATCCTATATTTGTTGTGAGTGAATTTATGATTCAGTTTCTACTCTCAGCTATAAAATGTAAGCCCGTAGAGGCAAATGAGTATGAGGAATGTGAGGTGAGTGGAAGAGAGGTGCAGATGCAAAACTCTGCTATTGCAATTCTCCTTTTGTTGAATGAGATTGTCGATGCCTTGTTTGGTGGACGTAGCCTAGATTGGTTGGGTGAACCACATTAAAATCTTCTGTGTCTTTATGTTTTTCTACTGTGTGTCTCTGTGTTTTATTTATGTTTCCGCTGCTTAAAATCGATTATATTGAAAATCGATGTTTGGTATGCAATTTGGTATTAATCGATTATATTGGGGGTTATAAGTTTTAATATATCGATTTTAATTGTGATATGTCAATATGGCATCATATTTGGTAGGGCCTAGGGCACAGCTATTTTTTCTTTTTCTTTTTATAAAAAGGGAAAGTCATTTTCTAATCAAAATTAATATTTTTGATTAAAATAAAATCTTCATTTATTAAGAGTTGCGATTGGAGATTTTGTGACACGAGCTACTAAACATGGCAAAAACACAAAGTGCTTGATTTAAAATCGAGAAGTTCAATGGGAAAAACAACTTCGAGATCTGGAAAGTTAATATGCATGATCTACTCATACAACAAGGCGTGGCAAAGGCGTTGTTGGGAAAAGCCAAACAACCTTACACCATGACAGATAACGAATGGAGTGACATGGATGAAAGAGCACTGAGCAACATTCGATTGTGTTTGGCGAATGATGTTTTTTCTAACATCATGTCAAAGAAAACTATTGCTGGTTTGTGGACAAAGCTTGAAAAGCTGTACATGACAAAATCCTTAACCAATAGGATTCTTCTGAAGCGACAGTTGTACAGTTTGTGCATGAAGGAAGGTTCGACAATAACTGATCATCTGAATACCTTTAATACTCTCCTGGTGTAGTTAGAAAGTATAGAAGTAAAATTTGAATCTGAAGATAAAGCTGTAACTTGATTATGCTCGTTGCCCGAGTCATGGGATCATTTTGTTACTTCTATAAGTCTTAGTTCATCAGAAACCCTTGAATTTGATGATGTTGTTGGAGCTTTGTTGTCTGAAGAAACAAGGAAAAGGTCAAATTTAGAAACCTCTACATTGGAAACAATGACCGTTAGAGGTCATTCTAAAGAAAGAAGCTTCAGTAAGCACAACAACTCGCGTTCAAAATCGAAAGGGAAGAAGAGTAAGGTAAAGTGCTAGTTTTGTGGAAAATTGGGACATTTGAAGAAGGACTGTTGGAAGAGACAGAAAACATCCAAAGGAGACTCTTCAACAAAGAAGAAAGAAGAAAACACGACAAATACAGGTTCCGCATCTGTTTTAGGTATGAGTGATGAAGTGTTATCAGTTAGTTTGTCTAATCATGATCAACATTGGTTGTTAGATTCTGGAGCGTCAAATCACATGTGCATTCATAGAGAGTGGTTTAAATCTTATAAATCAATCAATGATGGAATTTTTTACATGGGAAATGATGTCTCATGTAATATTGTGGGAACTAGAAGCATCCAGATTAAAATGTTTGATGGGACAAATAAAATTTTAACTAATGTAAGACACGTGCCTGAACTAAGAAAAAACCTCATTTCACTAGGAGTGCTAGACACAAATGGATATAAAACCTTTATTCAAGGTGGAGTAATGAAATTTTATAAAGGAATTTTACTCGTAATGAAAGCAAAGAAGGTTGGAAATATTTTTCAGTTAGAAGGAAGAACAGAGTCAGATCATGCTTCTAAAGTATCTAAAAACGACAGTAATTCTAGTCGTTTATGGCATCAAAGGTTGGGCCATATGAGCGAAAGAGGATTAAAATTTTATATGATCGTAAGTTACTTCCTAGTTTAAAATCTTCTAAGTTAGATTTCTGCAAACAATGTCTATTTGGGAAACAAAGCAAGAAAAAGTTTAAAACTGGAAAACATATTAGTAAGGGAATCCTTGATTATATCCATTCTGATGTTTGGGGTCCATCTCCTATGACCTCATATGGAGGATCGTCATATTTTGTATCTTTTATTGATGATTTCTCTAGAAAAGTGTGGGTCTATATGTTAAACAAGTCTGATGTATTCACATTTTTCAAACAGTTTAGAGCATTAGTTGAAAATATCACTGGAAAAACCATTAAATGTTTAAGAACTAACAATGGTGGTGAGTTTAATTCAAAGGAATTTGGTAATTATTGCAAGGAAACTGGGATCGAAAGACATAAAACTATTGTATATACTCCTCAGCAAAATGGAGTTGTTGAACGCATGAACAATACTCTCTTAGAGAGAGCAAGAAGTATGCTTAGTAACACCAATTTACAGAAGGAATTGTGGACAGAAGTGGTTTCTATGGCTTGTTACTTGATAAATCGATCACCATCAACTGCAATAGGATGAAAAATTCCTCAAGAGGTATGGAAAGGTTATCCATGTGATTATTCTAAACTGAAATTTTTTGGTTGTGATGCATATGTTGTAGTTCTGAAACATCAACGTTCTAAATTCGATCCTAAATCAAAAAGATGTATCTTTTTTGGATATGGTGATGGGACTAAGGGATACATGTTGTGGGATCCTACTACTCACAAGATAATCATTAACAGAGATGTTAAGTTCAATGAATCTTCACTTGAAAATCCAGATGTAGATGATAAATTGAAACAGTATAATGTACCTAAGTTTCAACATATTCAGTTTGAAACCAGTTCAAATACTGATGATATTCTAGATGAACAAGTTTCAGGTGCAGATCATGAACAAGTTTCAGATGTAGATCATGAACATGTTTCAGATCCAGATCATGAAGAAGTTCCTACAGATAATAATCATCAAATTGTGGAAGTAACAGAAACATATTTAAGGAGGTCCACGAGAATCAGACGTCCTCCTAAAAGGTATGATGATTATGTTACTTCAGTTTCTTTAACCTCTAATGATGATGAACCTTTGTGCTATCAGGAAGCTGTATAAGGTTCTAACAGTGATAAGTAGAAAGAAGCTATGAAGGACGAGATGAAGGCATTAGACAAGAATTCCATATGGGATTTGGTAGAACCTCCTAAAGACAGGAAAAATGTGGTTTGTAAATGGGTTTAAAAATTGAAAAGGGGTGTTTATGATAAAGAATACAGGTACACAGTGAGGCTGGCTGCGAAAGGTTTTTCTCAGAAAGCAGGCATTGACTTTCATGAGATATTTTCACCAGTTGTAAAAATTGTTTCAATTTGGATTGTGTTAGCATTAGTTGCTTTACTTGATTTAGATGAGGAGATTTACATGGAACAACCGGAAGGGTTTGTTCAAAATTGAAACAAGAAATTTGTCTGCAGGCTGAAGAAATCATTGTATGGTCTGAAGCAGTCGCCTCAACAATGGTACAAGAAATTTGATTCTTTCATGATGAGTCAAAATTATATAAGAATTGAATATGATCATTGTGTTTACTTTAAGAAATTGAGTAATGGCATGTTCATTATCTTAGTGTTATATGTTGATGATATTCTTTTAGCAAGAAAAATCATAACAGAGATCAACAGGTTAAAGGCTCATATGGCTAGGACGTTTGATATGAAAGATCTAGGAGCAGCAAGACAGATTTTCGGCATGGAGATTTTCAGAGATAAAAGTAATGGTAAGATGTGGATATCATAAAAGAATTATATTGAGAAAATACTCTTGAGGTTTGGTATGAACAATGTGAAGCATATTTCAGTCCCTTTAGCTTCCCATTTTAAACTTTCTTCAAGTTTATGTCCTAACACAAATGAAGAAAAGGAATATAAGTCTCGAATTCCATATGCCAATGTAGTAGGTTGCTTGATGTATGCGATGGTTTGTACTCGACCAGATATTTCACATGCATTTGGGGTTTTCAACAGGTATATGAAAAATCCAGGAAAAGAACACTGGTCAGTAGTGAAATGGGTGCTTCGGTATCTTAGAAGCACAAGTGATTATTGTATCACTTATAACAGAAGTAGCGAATTTGTTTGCGAATATGTTGATTCTGATTTTGTAGGTGATTTGGATAAGAGACGGTCAACTTCAGGATATGTTTTTACTCTTGCAGGTGGAGCTATAAGCTAGATATCAAAGCTATAGAACATTGTTGCTTTATCACTGCAGAATCAGAATACATAGTTGCTTCACATGCTTGCAAAGAAGCGGTTTGGTTGAAAGGTTTGTTTGGTGAGTTTGGTAGGTTGCAGGGCAACATCAAGTTATTTTGTGATAGTCAAAGTACAATTCACTTGGCTAAAAATCCAGCCCGTCATATTAAATCAAAGCATATACCTATAAAGTACCATTTTTTAAGACAGGTTATCACTGAACGGGGAGTCTCTCTTGAAAAAGTGCATACAAGGAAAATTGTGCAGACATGTTCATGAAACCAGTTTTTTTAGAGAAGATATGATGGTGTCTGGCTTCTCTTGGCTTGCAAAAAATATAAAAATAATAATGGAACAGGGTATCAGGCTAATTTTTGTCAAGGTGGAGATTGTTGAGATTTGTTTGAATTAAATTTGGAGAAAATCTCATGAATGTGACAACAATAGGATTTGTTGCTAAATTGACTCCATGTAATCCTGATATGGAGTTATTGCATCCTATATTTATTGTGAGTGAATTTATGATTCAGTTTCTACTCCCAACTATAAAATGTAAGCCCGTAGAGGCAAATGAGTATGAGGAATGTGAGGTGAGTGGAAGAGATGTGCATTTGCAAAACTCTGCTATTGTAATTCTCCTTTTGCTGAATGAGATTGTCGATGCCCTATTTGGTGGATGTAGTCCAGATTGGTTGGGTGAACCACGTTAAAATATTTTGTGTATTTATGTTTTTCTGTTGTGTGTTTGTGTGTTTTATTTATGTTTCCGTTGCTTAACTTAACACGAATGAGCTTGAAAGGGCCATAGAGAACTTAGAAGACAACACTGATGATTGTCTTAAAGCACTCCAATGATGAGTTGAACTCCATGATGACAGAAAAGGAAGGATTGTGAAGGTGATGTTGTTTGAAATCATCCCAAAGTTTGCCAAGGTGAATGTGTCATTGTCTCAAAGAGAAAAGGTGTAAAGAATATCAGTAAGAAAGGTAAATTCAAGGTTTTCAGTTACCAGTAAATTCAAGGTTTTCAGTTACCAGCCAAACATGAGATGATTTAAGCTCCAAGGTGGGGACAAAAAAAGTTTTTGGAGATACTGCTACTGTGTAAGCATCCTAAAGTTTTCAAAAGTGAAATTATCATGTTTCAAGGAGTAAGATAAATCCAGGGGAGTGTTTTCAGTCACCTGCAATCAGAAGTGTCAAAGAAGGTAAGAACATGGTCTAAAATCCATGGTGACAGCAAAAGAGGGCTTTTGAAGGTGTTGATATATGAAATCCTCCCAGAGGTGTTTAATGAGATTGTTATATCTCAAGGAGCAAAAGGACGGTGAGAAGCGTGGTTTGAACTCTATGGGATGGGAAAACGAGAGCTTTGAAGGTGTTATTGTGTGTTTGAATCCCAAAGGTGCTAAAATGAACATATCAAATCTCAAGGAGAAAAAGGAAAAGCTACTTCAATTTTTTTATGTCACCTGCAAGATAAAAGTGTTAAAATACATCAATAAGACAAGAGAAGCCAACTTTATGACTTAAGCCAACCTGCAAACAGAAATGTAAATAATATCAGTAAGAAAGGAAAAGATGACTTAAAACATTATGAAGTGGGTTTTCAACAGTTTAATCAAAAGTCAAAAGTCTATAAAATATCATTTGGCATTTCAAATGAATCATTTTTTCCTTTAAGATATCAAGAGTAGTCAAGGAGAGAAAAAATTGTGAATTTTCTAAGCGAAATTAGACAAATTTTCCCGGCGCTGTACCCTTGGAAAAGTTTCCCTGTATATTTTAAATAGACACTATGTGCATGGGAGGTGGCATTATGCGACTGGTAAAGCGCTGCACTCTTTCCTGACTCACCAACAATAAGTTTCTTAAGCTGTTGCGTGCCTAGGTCTGAGTGTTGTGTGCTTGGAGCTGAGCATTGCGCGCCTGGCAGAGTGTTTCAATCTTGGTCAGGAGGGCTTTCTAAGCATTTTTACCATTCAAATCACCTCAATATTTCTTCAAATCATCACCAAGGCTTCTCCAATCACTAGCAGAGGTATGTGCAGGTCATCAACTCCTCTCCAAGTATTTTTTTCATCATTTGATTAAAAGAATGGAACCCTAAGGAGAAAACCCTAAATTTCATGCTTAAAATCACTCTTTAAGCCTCATTCACATGCCTACTAAGGGTATCAGACAAAACAAGGTTGAAATATGGTGTTTTGTAAGTTTTCACTCATCCAAGTTTCCCCTAAAATCCATTTCCTTCATAACCCTCTGTCCCTTTATCTACAAAAAGATTCACTTTTCTTTGCCCTCTTTCATCTCATTTTTACATTTAGCCCAAGTGTTTCAAAAAACAGAGTATAAATATTTCAACAGAGGGTTGTCATTAATTTGTTAGCTTATCCCTCATTCTCATATACTTACACCCTCACTCATTCATGTCATTCACTTGTAAATATTTCCATTCCACCATCCCTTCATCTCATTTCCATTTGCAGTTCTAGGGTTTCTTCTCAAGGCAGAGTTTTCAAAATGTCAAGGGAGGGAGACAGTGATAGTGGAGGAGAATGCCAAATTCCAAGGAGGCATGAGCACAAAGGTGGAAAGATCAACAGATTTGAACCCCTCAACACAAGGGAGCTAATGGCATCTCCCCTTACTGTTCAATGTTTCAAGCATGTAGGATGCTTTGATTTTTGTGAGAAGATACAGCAGGTGCAAAACCACCCTGAGTTAACTAGGCTCTTCATACTTAACTTGCATGAGAAACAAGTTAACCTTGAAGGGGTGAATTTTGAGCTATATACAGATGCTATTGCCAATGCCATGGGCATACCTAGTGTAAGGGAGAAATGGTTCAAGCAGGCCAATCTTGACATGAGCTAATATGAGCCATATTTAAAACCTAGGTACAAATACCACAATAAATCCATCTTTCCTTTCTCTCACTTTCTTGATAGACATGCACCTATGATGAGGATCATTATGAAGTATTTTACATGTGAGGGAAGGTTCTCCCGACTTTACTCCTATCACATTAGGCTACTTATGCACTTTACGAGGGTGAGGATGCTGCACCTACCCTATTACCTCTACAGAAGCATTGACAAAATGTCCTATATTGTACAAAAGAGAGACTATCCTCAATAGATGCAAAGCCTCTTCCACCACTCTCTTATCAAAATGGTTGTTATGCATCAATTGTAGCAGAAGGGTATTCCTTGGGAAACCTTCATTTCCAATGAGGTGTTCACCAATCCACAAGGCTAACAGCGACAAGATGTCCCTTCTTCTTCTCATCCTCCATTCCTCCATCCACTCACATTCCCTCACCTCATGATGATTATCCCACCTCACTATCCACTCATAGTCCTTCACATCATGATTATCCTCCTCCTTCATCACCTATTCACCATCCCTCACCATCATCTCATGGTACTAGTGCATCAAAAAGTGAGGCAAGTGGAAATGAGGCAGAAAAGAGTAATGAAGAAGAAAGTGGTAAGGGAGATGGAAATGAGGAGTCAAACAATGAGAAATCAATTAGTGCAGAAAACAGTGAGAATGATGGAAATGGTAACAATAAGGAGGTTATCAGTGAGGCAGAGAGCATTGAAGTAGAGGGCAGTGATGATGTTGATAGCTACAATGGTGGCCATAAGAGCAGTGAGGGCAGTAAGGCAAATAGTGATGAGGCAGAAAGTAGCAGTGATGAAGGCAACCATGAGAGCAGTGATGATAAGAGCCATGATGACAGTGAAGATGACAAAAATTATGGAAGTAAGACATATGACACTAAAATGGTGGACATTGAGCCCTTTTCTTTGACCTAAAAAAGGGGAAATAGGCATGTGTTTTTTGCCCTTAAGAGGCAAGGGGCCATGCCTTATACATCAACCAAGTAGCTTGATAAAGGTAAAGAAAAGGTCATTGATGAAGAAGAAGAAGAAAAACATGTGACTGAACAACAATTACACCTTGTTCACATTGATAGTGATGACGAAAATGAAGAAAGGCTCACAAGAATGCTCCTCAAAAGAAAATATGCCCAAATTAAGGATTTTAAAACCAAACTAGGTAGGGCTAGGAATGTGATTCACTGCTTTGAGGTTGAAAACAAGCAGTTGGAGGCACATTAAACTATTTATGAGATCAGAGTTATCAGAGCTCGGAAAGAGGCTGCAAATACAAAGGTAAATCTAGATGAAATCTTGGGCACTTATGATGACATGCAGGAAGAGGAAGAACAACTTCCTAGGAGGAGGCCAAGAACAATTGGTTTGAAGAAAGATTTAGCCAAGGAGAGGGAGCAAGAGGCAGAATTGGCAGAGCAGCTCACTCCAAGTGAGTTTCTTGCCATGTATATTGACTATGATCAGGAACCTTGGATTGAGAGGACAAACATAAACTTAGAGGATCTTTTGGAGAAGACCAAGAGGGACCTTGACCTCCAAAGGAAGATGGCAAGGCATTATGCCTTAAGAAACAAGATTGCAAGGGCTAAGCTCAAAAGAGCCCTTGCAAATATTCAAGCCCTAAAGAAGGAAAAAATAAAAGAAAATCTTGACATCCTTGTTGACGCTTCCCTACAAGCATCCCAAACTTAATCAGCAAGGTAAATCCAAATTTTGGCACAATTTTGAAGTTTTTGGATTTTTGACTATTTTGAAGGGCCAAAGGTACATCGCTACTAGTGCTGCACTCTTTTTCGGGCACCCATTGTAGTAAAAATTGACATTTTTGGGATCCTTAGGCCAAGTAAATCACCCTCACAAAATTTCAGATCATTTGGAGCAGAACTGGTACTCCAAAAGTGCCAAAAACATACACAAAATCAACTTTCTAACCTATTTTCAGAGTTGGCTCTGCGCCCTAAGCAGTCTTGGGAGAATGATTTTTTGGGTAGGAAAATGGACACCAAATGGAAAAATAAATGTATATTTTGAAACGAGACAGGACAATATTTCCAATGAGCTATCATGGAGCTCATTTGGACACCTGGAAGGCCTCCAAATCTTGGTTACAAAATAGGCAAATTTTCCTAGTGCCGGCGCTACGCCCTTGAACCTCTGTGTTGCGCCCTTGCAAAAAAGTCAATAAAATACACTTGGAGATATTTTGGAATTTATTGAGGAGCCTCAAAGTCATTTTATTTCCAAAGTTGTTTGAGGAGTTATTTTTTCATTTAAGGAATTAGGATATTTCTGCCTTGGGCCTTGCATGGTCTCATAGGAAAAAAATGACATTTATGAGTAATTAATGGTTTCTAATACCCTAGTTAGGGTTTTGGTCCTCCTTGCTAGTTAAATACTACATTGAGTCCTCATTGTACATTTTGGTTGGTTTTTGAGCTCAATATGATAGAGACTTTGAGCTTGTTGAATAAATTGGCTATGGTGTGTTTTGATTGCTTTGGATTGAGCATCAATGGATCAAGCACATTCCTAGGATTCACGAGCTCTATTAGATGGTGATGTTATTCCACTCTTGTATTTATTTACTTCAGTTTTTATTATGTTCATGGTTTCTTTGATCATAGGACATAAATTTTAGCGTAGGATATGCTTTCTTGGCACCCTACTTCTATCTGCATCCTTTTATCTCTATGTTTTCTTCCTTGAAGTTTAATTAAAGAATCCTTTAATGCTCTTTAGTTTCACTAAAATGTTATGTTAAAAGATCTCTTTGTTTGAAATTAATGTTCAAAGAATTCTTAACTTCTCTCTAGTATTACTTGTCTATTTTTTTGAGGTCTATTTATAAAAATTCTAGTTGAAGTATCCTTTATTTCTCTTCAGTTTTTCTATGCTATCATTCTAAAATATTTTCTTGTTTCTATTATGTTGAAGGATCCTTAATTTCCCTTTGAACCTACTGCATTCATAACTTCATTTTCATTTCACACTCAATAAACCTACTTAGATCCATTTGGCCTTGTTAACTTTCCCTATGAAACACCCTTGACCTATTGTTTTACTTTTGGAGGCCTTTGCAGACTCCATAGCCCAATGGATTCATTTTCTCTTACTCTACCTATTCTTGTTAACAACCTATCCAACCAAACAAACAAACAAAAAAACCCTATCACTATTACTAGCGTAAAATCAAAACCCTAAAATTAACCAAGCCACATCCTTTATAGAAACATAGAGAGAGCCCTCTCTGAGTCCAGGAAGGCTAGGTCCTAGGACTCCAAAGGTTGGTTTGATGTTATGTAATATCCAAAAACTGGAATTTTCTACAACAATAAGAATACCTTAAGGTATTCATAAGTTGGATAACATCAATCAATCAACTCATATAATGTGTTTGAGCACATAGCCATCATAATAATAATCACAACAACAAACTATGCACTTATATAGTTCACCAAGTGGGGAAAAAGAGCTATTTTTGCCTCAAAAGCGCTATTTTTTGAATATTGAGTTAAAAAAGTGGAAAATAATGGTTGTTTCCCTTATAATGGACAATATATGACATGCATGAAAAATAGTTTCAAAAACAAATGCCTTTATCTTAGTTAAATTAGACTCCCATGCCCAAGACAGCTTAAAATTTCCAAAACCCCAAGACTGCCAAAATGATGGAGTAGCTGCACAAGTGACTGCGAAGTATAAAGAGAGGTTAAATCAGAAAATAGAGATAAATATGATTGATAATTTTATTAGAATACTCAATGATATAAAAAATCAGAGATCTAATCTCTTTTACAAAAATCCAAGAAGATCTGGCAAGGATTTCTTGACAGAAAAGATATACAAGAGAAGCTGCTGCAAAATCTGTGGCTGAATAACGATGTATGGCTGAAGCTATGAAATATATCGATGAACATGCAAAGAAATGGTTGTAGATTCTTCCTCTAACTTTCCCAAAGAAAGGCTTATCCTCCTCTTGGGAAACTAGCTCCTCAAAATAGGGTTTCAACCCCTTCCACTGCACACCTTAAGAAATAACGTAGTTTTCTAAAGGGACTGTGTTTTTGCTAAAGGTATATGCTTGGCCCAACACTAGGTAGTGGAAAATCAATATCATAAACCTCCTCTTAGATTTCTTGAACAATATCTCCAAGAAAGAGTAGGGACTCCCCACCCGGGTAAACCCTTGCACAAAGCAGTGCAGCAACTTAGCTAAACAGCTAAGTATGCAGGAAGTCTAAGAAGACCTCATGAAAATATAATCTCCAATATGTCCATATTCTTGCCATATCCTTCATTATATAATTGATGAGCTCCTTCACCAAGGGTCCCACCCACTATGAGGTTGCTTCCATGCAAAGGCTCCTCCACAAAAATTGCGTGGTCCATGTTGGTGTCCCGCGTTTTGATAGTTTGGAAAATCAAAGGACAAGGAAACATCAGAACCAATATTTAGAGTTATAGGATCTAGTCCTCCTGTTCTCAGAAAGGGATCTCTCAAATGTTTGTTTGCAAAGGTTTATCTTGTGTGCTTAGAGTATGGATTTTAGACTAGCTATTAAGTGCAGGAATTTGTTTGTTTGTTTGGTCGGATTGATACATCAGAATATGAAAGATCTAGGAAAGGTAAGTAGAAAGAGGAAGTAGTAGCTTCATTGGGAAATGGAGTCAAAAAGAGGTCATGACAAACTTATCAATGGATATGGGATATCAGAGGGCAAATCTAACTTGGCCACAAGATCCTTTGGTTTTTTGAATGAGATGGACATCAATGATTTGGAAAGAGAAGTTTAATTCTCAACAAAGGGAATTTGAAAACACAATTTGAACAATAAAGAGATTTTTGATAGACAGGGCTAACCATGAATTATACAAGTCACACCTTTAAGCAAATAATGATTTCAAAAACAACTTTTAAAATGAAATCTAAGATTCAGGGAACGCCCTATTTCCTCAAATATTTTATTTCAAATGACTTACAAAACATAAAAGCTTCACTGATAATTGCAGTCATAGAAGAGGGAACACCTAACACATCTATGATTACAATTATAACGACCTTTAAGCCAACTGTTTAAGCAAGGACAAAGGGCAAGATCAGAACAGACCTCCTTGATTCACTATAAAAAGAAAAATTCAAAGGGAGACTTCAATAATAGTTTTTAAGTGGCAGTAGACAAGCAAGGAGAACCATAAATCATGCTGAAACCAACTATTCGAACTATTAAGGAAATAAACAAGCATGAAGACTAAAGAGAAAGATTAAAGACTCTAAAATAATTCAGCAGAAGAAAACATGAAACAGTGAAGGATGAACAGGTCTAAGGTGCTTTCAGGAGTCATTTCTTAGCCTAAAAATTTCAGCCTATTGTAGTAAGAAATTATGGAACAGAATGAAAACAGGAGAAAAAATTAAACAGTTCAGAATACTTCACCAATAGCCAAGCTCATGGATCCAATGATAGAGCCTTCTCAGTAACAAGCATGCAACAACATCATCAGGGCTTCCAAGACTTCAATTTCTTCTTCAACTTCAACAGACTATGTATTATTTCAGAGAATTTCAGTATTACAACTAGTGATAAACCAACCCCTCACTCATCTTCTACAGTAGTATATATAGAAGAATGAGGAGGTGAGATTCGATAAAAGATCTCTAAAGATAATTAATACAGACTTAATGGCTCCTTGGCCCTTGGGGGGCTCAATGAAGAAACTTACATAGATTTCCTCTGTATTAAATGATTTACATAAAGATTTAAGCTCAGTGGAAGTTCTTTTTTACCTTTGAGGCTCTGTGTGATGTCAAAGTAACTCTGCTGATATTTTTTACATTAAATTTGTTTGCAGAAATTACTCTCTGGCTGCGTTTGAGACAAATATCTGATCCTGATCAATAACTTCAGCCTCTGTTTGAATGCTTTGAGGCACAGGTGGCACTATGGTAGCTGGGAGGAATCAATTTGCCTCAGATGTGGCGGTGGAGGCTTCTTTCTGATGAACCTTGGTGATTTATCTTTAAACTGTGTTTTAATCGGGAGGATTAGGCTTCTGCTAACCCATCTCAGCCATAATCCCACATATCTGTATTCGACACTAATACTCTTTGATTTTTTCTTGATTCACTGTGTTGTTGGTGTGCAGGGCTACGCAGGGATCGTGTGGCATCAATGTTTCATGAATCATTGATGAAACATGAAGTTTAAACCCTGCGAAGGATTCTCTTTGATGGATCAGAGGTGGGAGGATCGTCACCCTCTGCCTTTGAATTTTCTTCAAACATAGTGGAAAAACAATTCAAACCCTACAAAATACAAATAACATTATGACATCCTGCATGTATAGGTTTACTTCTTCAGAAGGCGTGTGGAGAGAGCATGGTCGTTGGATGGCATCATCCAACAGTCGAGATTGGTCAGAGGGAGTCAAAAGGAAATGTGGGAGGGATTAAATTGGAGCCGTCGATTGCGCAGAGATCGATGGTTAGGAGCGAGGGTGACTGAACAACGTGGAGGGGTCACATTTTTTAGAAAAATAAAATAAAAAATGGAAAAAAGGTTTAAAACCTTGTTTCAGCGAAGAAATAGTCGAAAAATCATGTTCGGGGTTCGGGACGATCGTGGACCATCAGATGAGAGTGGCCCAAGCAATCCACAGTGTAGATAGGGTACCATAAAACCTTAGAAACATGCCCCAGAATTAAAAAAATTTAATTAAACCATACTATATAAATATTCCTGGGTCTGCGTCTGTTGACTATGTGAGGAACCCATGGAGACCCACCCCAATTAAAATGTGCCGCGTGGACGCTGAGATGGCGCAAGGACCAACGACTGCTGTTGTGGACAAGGGGACCAGGGCGATGAAGTGTGGGCCGTCAATCTACAAATTAGATCGATGACGGAGATGCTTTTATGACCGCGCCATACCTTGGTTATTGCACGGGCGTCTTCAGAGAGAGATCACCATCTGATGAGCAGCCTCAGATCGGACAGTGGACGTCAATATCGCACCGGGTCCATGTCCGAACTTTAACATGCGATGAGGGTGGTTTTTGAAAATGGTCCCAAGACACGTGTCAGCTGGTCTATGGAATCGCTGCGAAATAGAAAAAATCTCCCCCCTCTCAAAAGCGGTGCGATGAAATCCGCTTGGTTTTGCAACAGTAAGTGGCTAGAGGGGACCACCAGGGTGATGGATTATGCACCGTCGATCTACAGATCATATCAATGGTGGAGAGCGATTAGAACCTTGCACCGGCGGAAAAATTTAGGACATAATAAAAATCAAAAAATTTATATAAACGAAAGTCTATACATTTGAGGGCGAAATATTAATATTCAAAATGGCTTGGCGCCCGTCTGCAGGGCCTTTGTGCGCATGGAAGATAATATGATCGAGGGAGATAATACAGAGGGCTAATCGGCATTGGGGTGATGCGATAAGCTCTTGGAAGGCTAGCGCTTGGTTCTAGCACCAAGGCATATGGAGGGGAAGGGTTAAAGACTTAGCCCAAGGGGCTTAAGTCTATAATATATATAAAAAATGTGATTTTTATAGATTTTCAATGATTTTCAAAGGAATTTGAGGACTTCGGTAAGGTTAAAAAGTAAGTTCTTAACCTTGTTAAAATGATTTTCATGAATGGAAGAAGAGGAATCATGAAAATAGAGGAGTTTTATGGAGAAAATGGGGAGAAAAATGAAGGTTGGTTTTGAAGTGGAAGGTGTTGGCAATATGATGCAATGTGTTGTCCTTGATGGCAACCCACTTCATGAAGATGATGGAAACACTTGAAGAAGATGATGGCAATCTACTAGATGAAGTTCTTCTTGACTTGATGAACTTGTTAATGATGTAAATCTGATGTTCTACAAGTATTACAGAAGTTGCAGAAGAAAGAAATATCAGTATGAGCAAGAGTAATAATGAAAAGTGTATGTCACAAGGCATACACGGGTTTTCTTAATAGAAGGCGCATATGCACGCGGAAAAATACGTGCCAAGTCGCGTATGGTCAATTGCGCTCTAAATGTGTAAAACCAGGGGTTACTACCATGGTATTGACCCATTGTATTGAGCGCTGAGTTGTCTATTTGATCCCGTCCAGGAATACCATTGGAAGTGATGTGGTTTTGGCTCATGGTATTGAAAAAGGCTAAATCTATATAAGGAGGAGAAAATCATTGTGTAATGGGTGTGCATGAGTCTGGGTTTGAATGTATACTTCGCTCTGAAGTATGTATGAATGGAAAGGGTAACAGTTTGATGATAGATTTGAATCTGTGATGCACCTATGAAGAAAATGATGAAGAAGGAAATCTAGATCTGAAATGTATTTGTATCTTCTAGATCTGTTTATGGAATGCTTAGATCTGAGATGAGGCGAACATCTGTCTGAAGTAAAGGGTTAAATCTGAACTGAATATTTGATCTGAAGAAGTATGCTGCTCTATAATGTCTGAAGATCTATACGCTAGTTTGTCGCAGTGGAAGCGCGTATATACACAGGTTTGATGAAGAGAAAGCGCGTATGGGGTGCTCTGTAATGTGTAGATGTATATGTGGGTTGATTTGAATGGAAGCGCGTATATACGCAGTATCAGCGAAAGGAAAGCGCGTATCAAATCTAGGGTTTGCTGAAGAATGAAGTATGAAATGTCTGATCTGTTCTGTTGTGTTACTGCTATCTATATTCTACAGTTCTGGGTTGTCTGAATTGATAAGTATCAGTTTTGATGTATGATTGAGCTTAAATGTATGGAGTGGGTCCAGTCTGAAAATATGATGAAAAGTGGCCTGCAAGTTGTGTTCTATGGAAGTTATTGGATCCAGTGTGAAAATTGATGAATCGTGGTCCATAGAGGTGCTGAGGGTCGTAGCCTTCAGTCAGGGGGTTGTAGCTCCCTTCCAGGTGAGGCTGGTAAACGAGAGCAGGGGGTCATAGCTCCCTTCCAGGAGAGGCTGGTAAAAGAGAGCAGGGGGTCATAGCTCCCTTCCAGGAGAGGCTGGTAAACGAGCGCAGGTGGGTGCCTGTGTACTGGTATGAGTCTGCGCCAGTACATAGTTGTAAGATGTTTTCTTTATAATAAATATTGAAGGCTGAGACAATGGCAGTGGTGGTTTTCTCCCGACTTGGGTTTCCACCTAAAATCCTGGTGTTCATGTGTGTTGCTTATGTGTGATGGTTTATTCTATTATTACTACACATGCTTACTGTTAAATAAACATCAGATGAATGAATGTTTCAAAGATCTAAGTTAAGAAATATCTGCATAATAAGATCTCTGCGCATACGCATGTTTTATTAAGGATAGCCGCGTGTATACGCGAGTTGGATTCATGAAAGTAGCGTATGGGTTTTGAATTAAGGAAAAGTAAAAAGATTTGAGTTTTCCCTAAATACTGATTCACCCCCCCCCTCTCAGTATTTTTCCCAACAATTGGTATCAAAGCAGGTCCTTCTGCAGAAGCTTGATCGCTTGAAGGAGATCCGTCGCCATGGGAAGTCATGAAGGGATAATGTTTATACGGCCACCTCTATTCAATGGAAATAATCAGTTATTCTGGAAGATACGAAAAAAAGCATATTTGCAAAGTCTTGGTGTAGAAGTATGGGCAATCGTGGAAGAAGGGTATCAGTATCCGGTAAGTATTTCTACTGATGCAGCAGAAAGGAAGAAATATGAAGTCAATACCAAAGCAGTCAATGTTTTGTTAGGAAGCATGTCTGAACCAGAATTTGCTAAAGTGATGCAGCTAAATTCAGCGAAAGACATATGGGACAAAATCATTCTGAGTTATGAAGGAGATACAAAGGTAAAAAGTGCAAAACTCCAAACTCTCAGAATTGAATATGAAAATTTAAGGATGCGGAGTGATGAGAGTATTGCCAGTTTCTTTTTACGTCTAGATGATATTGTAAATCGTATGAGAAGTTTGGGTGAAACCATAACCGATACTACTCTGGTGGAAAAAGTCTTAAGATCTCTGGCTTCAAAATTTGAGTCAAAAGTATCAGCTATTGAAGAAAGGAAAGATCTGCAAACTCTTACTATTGTTCAACTACATGGTATTCTGACTGCTTATGAAATGAGACAAGGAGGTCCCTCTCAAATCAAAGAAGTTGCTTTTAAGGTGTGTGCGAAAGGAAAAGAAAAGGCAGATGTCAAGGAATCAAATTATATATCAGAAGAAGAAGAAGCAAATTTTGTGAGAAAACTCCAACTAGGAACTGGAAGATTCAAAGGTAAGCTTCCCTTCAAGTGTTTTGCTTGTGGAAAAGTTGGTCATTATGCTGCTAAATGTCCTTATGAAGAAAATCATGGTAAAGGGAAACAATTTGAAAAGAAAAAGAGTTATTATACAAATGAAGTATCTGATGAGGAAGAAGAAGATTCTGACCAAGATCTACAAGTGCTTATGGCAAAGAAGCAAAAGAAGAAGGCTACTCAAAAGAAGACATCTCAGAAGACATGTGCGGCAGAAAATGAAGAAGATAAAATAGGTACTGATTGTTGTTCTTGTGACTCACTTTCTTGTGCAAGCAATGGTGAAGATAGTGAACGTAACAGTATAAGTCTAGAAGAAAAAGTCAAGATCAATGATGAAAGCAATAATTGGAATCAATTTCATAAGAGAGAGTCTGTCTACAAAGATATGATCTCTAGAATGAATGAACAGAAAGAAATACTGAATGGACAGATAGACAAGTATCAAAAGTTGTATGTTTTTGCAACCAATCAAAGTGAAAGACTTGAAGTAGAAATCATCTCTCTCAAAGAAGATCTGGAAAAATCAAATAAGAAGAATGAAGAACCCCTATCAGTTGAAAAGGAAGGACTTGAAGAAGAAATCATCTCTCTCAAAGAAGATCTGAAAAAATCAAATAAGAAGAATGAAGAACCCCTATCAGTTGAAAAGGAAGGACTTGAAGCAAAAATCATCTCTCTCAAAGAAGATCTAGAAAAATCAAATAAGAAGAATGAAGAGCTGCTACAAACATGTGAAGAACAAGAAAATTGGTTGAAGGAAGAAATGTTAAAATTGAATGATCAAGTAGAAGAAGGAAAAAGGGTTGAAGAAAGCATGATGAAGCAATGCCAAAAATTGGAGGTTCGAGGTAAACATTCTCAAAGGTAAATTAGAAGAAAAGGATAAACTCTTGAGGTTTCAAGATAGTACTAAGATTCTAGACAATATTCTTAGTAGTCAAAGGTCTCCTTCTGTTAAACTTGGTCTTGGTTTTCATGAAACTGTTAAAGGAGAATCTAGTTCACAAGGAAGTGCTAAAGATTCGAAGGATATCAATGCAAAGCCTAAAGTGTTGAAAGAAACAAAAGGTCAACCGAAAATCATGAACTCTCAAAAGAAATCATTCCCTCCTTTGATCAATAATGTTGAATGCTTTAAATATCATAATTATGGGCATGTTGCAGCAAATTGCAGAAGCAGATTGTTTCAGTCACAAACAAACAGATTCTATATAGAAAGGTACTCTGGGTTCTTTAAGGGATATTGTTTTATATGCAACAAGTATGGTCATAAAGTAGCTAATTGCAATAGAAGAAAGTATAGAAAAAAATATTATGATCCATATGCTTACTTTTCTGGTCATGAAAGATGTTATGCCTGTAACAAGTATGGACATGTAGAAAAAGAATGCAGGATGAACAGATCTGAGAAATTGAACAATTTCCAGCACACAATAAGAAACTTCAAGCAAAGCTGGAAAAGGAAGGAAGACCGGTCAGAAACGTAGGGAATATTGACCCTACTGCAGTCATCTGCTTCTAAAGCTTATTTCTCATAATGACTGCATAAATGATGTGAGATACATTCTGGTGATTAGTAATGTATCATCACAGGGGGAGCGATGTATGGTGATTCTCATGATTGTTTTGGTTATTCTGGTTATGTTTATTTCTGACAGAGCATCTGATGTGAAGAAGACAGGTACAGGTGGTACAACTTCAGGGGGAGATGAAGGAATGTGAAATTTTCTATGTTTCACTTTCCATACGCGGGTTCGGTGAACTAAAGCCACGTATACACGTGAGTTACAGTGGAGACAGTCGCGTATGCACTTATGATAAGAAAATTTGTATAACAGTTGAAGATCAGGAGCACAGGTTCAGGGGGAGCATCAGTCTGACTATTAATATTATTGGCACTGTATCTGTTTATTTCTCAGTTCTAAATGATGATGAAATGTTACATGGTTTCTTGTGATTATGGATGAGCTCTGTTTGCTTTTTGCTGAAGAGTATTATTTTCTTTCACACATGGATGAGATGGAGATAAGGACAGATCATGCAGAGATTGTTGCTGATAACTTGTTGTTGAAAGTATTCAGGTTGCACAAACTAAGGAGGAGACTTGGTCATATGGAAATAATGCTTGGATGTACACTTTCAAGAGGAGCATTAGCCTTGCTGAGTATAATGCATTGTTGGCATTATGATGATTCTGAAATATGATCTCTCTTGAGGTCCTTCTGGTATTGGTCATAAAGATTCATATTTGTAATTTGATGAAAAGGTCATGTTGAGACCTATGATGTAAATTGTAATATTCAGTCATGTAAGGACTTTTTCAATGTGTAAACCCACTTGGTTGGGTAGTTGGATCAAAATGTGTAAGCCCAGTTGGTTGGGTAATTGGATCAAAATGTGTAAACCCACTTGGTTGGGAAGCTGTGTCAAAATGTGTAAAACCACTTGGTTGGGTACTTGAGTCTCATCTGTAAATCCACTTGGTTGGATCTTTGATGTAAGTATGAGTCCTTGGTGATAGGAAGGTCATAGAGTCATGTACTTCATTGAAAAACATGTTTGAAGATCTGGCATGAACTCAGGGGGAGCATGGTAACTTCAATACACATCAGATCTACAACACTCTTCTATCTACATGAGGAGAAAAACCTTATGTTGGTTTTGATCCGCCCTTTTCCCTTGATGTCAAAGGGGGAGAGTGACATGGTGTTTGAATAGGGGGAGAATATAATTATACTTAATGTATCTATCTGTTGTTATCAAACACCATCATGGTTGCCATCAAGTCCAAAGGGGGAGATTGTTGGCAATATGATGCAATGTGTTGTCCTTGATGGCAACCCACTTGATGAAGATGATGGAAACACTTGAAGAAGATGATGGAAATCTACTTGATGAAGTTGTTCTTGACTTGATGAACTTGTTAATGATGTAAATCTGATGTTCTACAAGTAGTACAGAAGTTGCAGAAGAAATAAATGTCAGTATGAGAAAGAGTAATAATGAAAAGTGTATGTCACAAGGCATACGCGGGTTTTCTTAATAGAAGGCGCGTATGCACGCGGAAAAATACGTGCCAAGTCGCGTATGGTCAATTACGCTCTAAATGTGTAAAACCAGGGGTTACTACCATGGTATTGACCCATTGTATTGAGCACTGAGTTGTCTATTTGATCCCATCCAGGAATACCATCGGAAGTGATGTGGTTTTGGCTCATGGTATTGAAAAAGGCTAAATCTATATAAGGAGGAGAAAATCATTGTGCAACGGGTGTGCATGAGTCTGGGTTTGAATGTATACTTCGCTCTGAAGTATGTATGAATGGAAAGGGTAACAGTTTGATGATAGATTTGAATCTGTGATGCACCTATGAAGAAAATGATGAAGAAGGAAATCTAGATCTGAAATGTATTTGTATCTTCTAGATCTGTTTATGGAATGCTTAGATCTGAGATGAGGCGAACATCTGTCTGAAGTAAAGGGTTAAATTTGAACTGAATATTTGATCTGAAGAAGTATGCTGCTCTATAATCTCTGAATATATATACGCTAGTTTGTCGCAGTGGAAGCGTGTATATACGCGCGTTTGATGACGAGAAAGCGCGTATGGGGTGCTCTGTAATGTGCAGATGTATACGCGGGTTGATTTCAATGGAAGCGCGTATATACGCGGTATCAGCAAAAGGAAAGCGCGTATCAAATCTAGGGTTTGTTGAAGAATGAAGTATAAAATGTCTGATCTGTTCTGCTATGTTACTGCTATCTATATTCTACAGTTCTGGGTTGTCTGAATTGATAAGTATCAGTTTTGATGTATGATTGAGCTTAAATGTGTGGAGTGGGTCCATTCTAAAAATATGATGAAAAGTGGCCTGAAAGTTGTGTTCTATGGAAGTTATTGGATCCAGTGTGAAAATTGATGAAACGTGGTCCATAGAGGTGCTGAGGGTCGTAGCCTTCAGTCAGGGGGTTGTAGCTCCCTTCCAGGTGAGGCTGGTAAACGAGAGCAGGGGGTCGTAGCTCCCTTCCGGGAGAGGTGACAACGAAGACGGGGTCAACAGCTCCCCTTCGGAGAGGTGGTAAACGGCGCGGTGGGTGCATGTGTCTTGTTATGAGTACCAACCCATTATGTAAGTTGAATGTTTGGTGGAGACAATGGCAGCGGTGGTTTTCTCCCGACTTGGGTTTCCACCTAAAATCCTAGTGTTCATGTGTGTTGCTTATGTGTGATGGTTTATTATATTATTACTGCACATGCTTACTGTTAAATAAACATCAGATGAATGAATGTTGCAAAGATATAAGTTAAGAAATATCTGCATAATAAGATCTTTGTGCATACGCATGTTTTATTAAGGATAGAAGCGTGTATACGCGAGTTGGATTCATGAAGTGGTGTATGGGTTTTGAAGTAAGGAAAAGTAAAAAGATTTGAGTTTTCCCTAAATACTGATTCACCCCCCCCTCTCAGTATTTTTCCCAACAGAAGGAGGGGAAAATGGTGATTTTGCAGCAGTCTTTTCTTAATGGAATCAGCAGAAATTTCTGAGTTTTGGAAAGGAAATAGCAGTGAATATTTTGGACAGAGGCCTGAGGCCTTCAAGAGTCTTCAAGAGCCAACACTTTTTAGCAATAAAATTTGTTCCTTGAAGGCTCCAAAAAATTTTAGCCACCTTTTTCTACAACAAATTTTATAGGTGGCTAACAGTCCAGCAATATTGTTCAATGCATCTAGACAGTTTTGTTGACTTGGTCAACCTTGAATGATTCTTCATGCCTTTTCCCTTTTCACACTCGATGTACCTTCATTTTATCTAGTTGGATTTGATCCCTATTCACATTGAGCTAGATTGTTATTCATATTTGAGCAAATTATGAGTCTCCTTGCCCATTTATTCGTTAATCTAAGTTCGAAGAGAAAAATTAATATTACCATTAGCTAAAACTAATTTAGGAATATTACAGTCTCCCCCTCCCAAATGTTGCTTGTCCTCAAGCAACTGCAAGGGTGCTACAAAATCTCCCCTCTTCCTCTTGTGGCCCTCTCATCACATAGTCTCCTCCATTGCTTCAAAATCTCTACAAAAATTCCATCTCCCAATGGCTCCTCCCAAGTGTGCAAGTTGGCCTTTGGTGAATAAACCCAATAGCTCTCATCATGAAATAATGCAAGGTTATTATGGAAACCTTCTTGCTGATCCATGGCCTTCTCAAGAAAGAAGTGATGACAATCATGGGGAATTTCATCATCAACGGAAGTCTCCTTCCTCCATGCTATCATCCAAATAAAATGAATCACCCTCCAGCTTGGTAATTCGTAGAAAATCTACTCCCAGTTGCTCATGAGAGGCATGCCCCAAGTGCTCCAATAAAACATATGGTCCACATCATAAAGAAACAAGTGATATGCAATGGTGGCCATATAGTTTCTCATGCTCCCCTTGGAACATGTAGTGCCGAAAAAGTAGGGACTCTCTTCCCCCAAAGACACAGCCAACAATTGTGTCTTTCCTCCAACCATGTCCCCAAAAAAATTAAGAACATCTTCAGCATGTGGGATCATAAGTAAGATCATGCTAGTGAAAATATACAATAAGGGAGGAGGAAAATGGTCCCTCATGTGCAACCAGCACAGTTTTCCTCCTAACTTCCATAGGATATGATATGACAAGCGCTCTTCCCAAAACTTGCTTACTGCCCCATCCTTCTTTCATGCTTGGAGAAGGTGTATGATGGTTGGTGTTAAGGAACCACACCATGAAGAGTACATCATCTCTCCAAGATCCTCCAAAGAATGGCCAACAACCCCATGGTTCATGGCCCAAAGTGGCTCATGAAGCCAATCAGTAAAAGTGCCCCCTCTTGGAGACAAGACCTGTACATGAGTGTTAAGAAGATACAAGTATATAATGAACACATTGTTAGTTCCCTGTAATCAGCAAGATTGGAAAAAGTCTGATCGTAGGGAGAAACATCGTTTTAACCACTTTGGGATTCTAGGATCTAGCCCTCCTGAATCCGGAGTGGGATCTCTCCAATAATTGCAAAGATGGATTTGTCTTTGAAGTTTGGGGTAATGATATTAGACTAGTTATGAAGGCGAAGGGTTTGTTTTGTTTTTTGGATGGTTGAGCATGATTAATGTTTGAGGTGGAAAGTTCTAGATGCAAAGAGTTTCAAAGGTGAGAAGTTGCAGGCAATCAGAGTAAGCTTTGGCCAGGAAGATAGATAATTGCAGGTTTTATTCCATTGGGATATGGAGTCATAATAAGGTTTAATTGGAACAGTAAGAGGCAAGAGTGGTCCATGGGGCAAGTCATCTATGTCTAAGGATCTCTTTGAAATTTGATTTATGGAATAAAATGGTACAACAAGAAGGAGTATTAAATAGATGAGGAACAAAGAGTAGCCCAGGATCTGGTAAGTACTTCTAAAATAGCCAGCCTTTGACACACACTTAAGGAGAAAAATAAAAGCAATCCAGGATCTGGTAAGTACTTTGAAACTAGCCAGCATTTGATACACTTTCAATAGAAAACATTTTTAAAACAAAGGGAAACTTGACGGTAACTGTTGGAGTATAAACTAGCGGGTCGGGCTCACCACAAATCCTCTCCTAGCTCTTATTTACTTGGTTAATTTCAAGACAAACAAAAAGATAACACAGAATGGCCTGAGATCTGGTAAGTACTTTGAAACTATCCAACTTTTAACACATTCCAAGGGAAAAATTCAAAGAGTCTTTGGGGATAAAACTAGGACCAGGGCACACCATATCTTCCATAGTTCATCTCTACTTAACTAATACTAAGCATAACATTCAATAATAATATTCAGCTAAAGCAATAAGACGAGGGAACGCTAGCATTCCTATGCTTAAACTGAATTGAATCATTCCCAAATAACACAGATGAAAGAAAACATTCAGATAAAGATTTTTAGTTAGAGAAGGGTACTGATATATAGTAGGTCCTAACTCTATGCATGTTGCTCTTTATAAGAGAAGATGAAACACAGTGAACACGGATGCAAAATGCCAAGTTACAATGAGAAAAACATCACCATCAACATAGACCAGGATCCCATAAATCAGCTTGTATTGATGCTCCAAACCAGTTACAGCTTTAAGTCCAATGCTTTAGTTTAGCAACCATCTACACATCTCAGCCTAACCTATCTATCACCAGCAGAGCTCCAAGGGCCAGTGAACACTATTTACAGATAGAAGTCTCAAGCTCAATTAAATTTGAATGTTCAATAACTACATCAACCAACCCCTCACTCATCTTCTCCAAAAGTATATATAGAAGAATGAGGAGGTGAGATCTGATAAAAGATCTCAAAGACTAATTAATACAGACTTAAATGGCTTCTTGGCCCTTGGGGGGCTCGATGAAGAAGCTTACAATAGATGTCCTCTGTATTGAATAATTTACTTTAAGATTAATCTCGGTGGGAGCTTTTGTTGACCTTTGAGGCTCTGTGTGATGTCGAAGTTACTCTGCTGATATTTTGTCATTAGTTTTTCTGCAGAATTTATCCTCTAGCTGCATTGTGAGGTAGATATTTGGTCCTGATCAATAACTTCGGCCTTTGATTGAATACTTTGAGGCACAGGTGGCATTTCGGTAGCTGGGAGGAATCAATTTGCCTCAGATGTGGCGGTGGAGGCTTTTTGTTCATAAAACACTTAAGATTTTCTTCAAACTGTGTTTTAATTGGGGATTAGGCTTTTGATAATCATTCTTAGCCGTGATCCCCACAAATCTATCTTCAATCCTCTGTCCTGCTTACATTTCGTCTTCGGCACTGATACTCTCTGACGGTGCTTGATTTACTATGTTTTTTGCTGAGGTGCAGGGCTCCGCAGAGGTGATATGGCATCAATGCTTGATGAATCACCGATGAAACGTAAATTTTAAATCCTGCGAAGGATTTTTCCTTTGATGGGTCAGAGGCGGGAGGATCGTCACCCTCTGCTTATGAATTTTCTTCAGAAATGGCGAGAAAACCATTTAACCCTGCAAAATATGAATAAATATTATGAAATCCTGCATGTATAGGCTAACTACTTCAGAAGGCACATGGAGGGAGCGTGGGCGTTAGATGGCATCATCCAACGGTTGAGATCGATGAGAGGAATTCAAAGGGAGGCAGAAAAAGAATTTGAATTGGAGCCATCGATGGCGCAGAGATTAACGGTTAGGAGCAGAGGTGAAAAGTCAAAGTGGAGTAATCAGGGCGATGAATTATGGGCTGTCAATCTGCAGATCAGATCGATGACAGAGATGCTTTAATAAGCGTGCCTTATCCCAGTTAACCGTTGGGCTCCTTCAGAGAGCGATCACTGTCCGATGAGCGGCCTCAGATCGGACAGTGGACGTCAATATCGCGTCGAGTCCACGTCCGATCTGTAACGCATAATGAACGATGGTTTTGTGAATAGTGCCCAGGCCACGCGTCAACCGGTGTATGGAATTAGTGCAAAATGAAAAATATCGCCCCACTCTTAAAAGCGGTGTGATGGATACCGTGTGGTTTTTGCAACAGTGAGTGGATGGCGGGGACCACCGGGGGATGGATGGCGCGCCATCGATCTGCAGATTAGATCGATGGTGGAGATCGACTTGAACCTTTGCACCGGCAGAAAAATTGTAATATAATAAAAATGGAAAATTTAATATAACCAAAGGTTTATAATTTGGGGGAAAATTATTTATTTTCAATACGACTTGGCACCCGACTGTGGGGCCAGGGGTTATATGGGATATAATATGACCGGGGGGTTAAAGAGGGGGGGGCTAATCACAATTGGGCAACGTGATAAGTGCTTGGAAGGCTGGCTCTTGGTTCTAGCACCAGGGCGTATGGAGGGGAGAGTTAAGGACTTAGCCCAAGGGGGCTTAAGTCTATAACATATAAAAAAAAATGATTTTGATAGATTTTCAATGGTTTTCAAAGGAATTTAAGGATTTCGATAAAGCAAGAAAGGGTCTTAAACCTTACCAAAAAGGGTTTTGATGAAGGAAAAAGGGGAAAAACATGAAAATGATGGTTTTTCATGGGAGATGAAGGGGTTAAAATGAGGTTATTTTTGGAAGAAGGGGGAAAAGGAAAATGGTGCTAGGAGCAATATTCTTTCTTGGGCATCAGCAGGATTTCAGAGTTTTTAAGACAGGAACAACAATGAAGATTTGGTCAGAGGAATGAGGCCTTCAAGAGTCTTCAAGAGCCAACACTTTTTAGCAATAAAATTTGTTCCTTGAAGGCTCCAAATAGTTTTAGCCACCTTTTGGTATAACAAATTTCACAGGTGGCTAATAGTGGCTCCACTTGGGGATGGTGCCTTCTTGAAGGCATCAAGAACTTCAGACTTGCATTCTCTGGGAGGCTGACCTGTGCCACATCCATTGGGCTACCCTTCCTTGGCTGGGAGGATCTTGCTTTGAAAACATGTCAGCAACCATAAGAACAATGGATTTTCATCAATACAAAATTTCTACCTACCCAATCCTACTGATCTAACATTTTTTCTTCATCAGAGTGCACTTGGATTGGCAGACTCTTATCACAGCATTTTATTCTTTTGAAAGCATAAAAATAATATAATTCTACTCCTTATTCCTCCCTGAACTCAGATTAAACAGTTGAGTTCAGATGCTTCTCTACCTATTCTACTGTTTGTTGGGATTAAACTGTCCAACAGACTTTATTCTCTAAATTCTACAACATAAATTTAAAAACAGTCAAGTCAAGATTAAGCTGTTTGAATTGATGTGATCTATGGCATAAAAATAGGCTGCACATAAACATTTATTTTGCAGAAAATTTACAAAAAAATTGGAAGGCCTGAGATATGAATTTTGAAAGCATTTCCTTCTTCCTTTTACAGCTCTGTTTTGACCTTTTTTTGAGTTGTTCTTTCTTTGTCAACTCGTTCAGATTTTGAGCTGATTAGAACCAGATTTTTACATCCTTTGACTCAAAATTTGAAACTGATTTGAGTCATTCTCTCTTTCAAACCTCAGGTTCAGATTTTGAGCATGTTTGAACCTTTAATTTCTATCCTAAACTATTTACTGATAAGCCAAGATTAAACATTTTGGCAAATCGAATTCATTATCCTATAGCAGAAAATTTAAAGCTAATTAGTCAAGGTTAAGTTGTTTGACTAACTAGATGTGTGTTCTTCAGGAGTGGCATTTAAGCTTGCACACTTTCAGATTTGTTTCTCTTTTTTGGTATGGGGCTATACCTTTCCTGTTTTGACAATCTGCCCTCTTTTATTTCTTTTCTTTGTTTTTTGTATTTTTGATTTTTTATAACTTTGAATGCAATGGTGGATGAGATATTTATAATGAGAAAAAAGATAAAAAGGCTTTCAGAACATGGTATGGATCAAGAGAACTAATGTTTAAGCATCCTACCATTGACAAGACCCCCAAACAATTCTACTCCATTCAACTGCTGCAAGAAGAATGCATTATTGCCTGCAACTGAAAGAATAGAGTAAGGGCCAAGCAATAAGTTGTCAAATTTCCCGTGCTTGCCCTTGTCTTCCCTCTTTGAGTCCCACTTTAAAACTTTTTCCCCAACTTTAAAATTGCTGGCCTTTGTTCTTCTATCAAAAAGCCTTTTAATGCTGTCCTGCTTTTGCAATGCTCTGTTATAAACTTCCTCTCTGGTTTGCTGAAGATGAATGGTCTGATTTATTCTTCTGATCATGTCATTTTATTTAGTTTGCAACTCTTGAATCAACTTCATCACTGGTACACCAAGGCTATTTTGAAAAATTGCATCAGTACCATACACAAGCTGGAAAGGTGACATTCCAATAGATTTCTTCAAAGTCAATCTGTCAGCCCAAAGTGCATGAACTAGCTTTGTGTGCCAAGACTTTTTATTGTCCTCCAACAGTTTCTTGATTATGTTCACTAAAATTTTGTTTGAGGATTCTGCAAGTCCATTACGCTGAGGGTAATAGATCGTGGAATGCCCCAATGTTGTCTTATACCTGTGACAGAATTCAACCGTCTTCTTTGATCCAAATGCTGTTGCATTATCAATGATGATCTTGCTAGGACAGCCAAATCTGGAGAGAATGTTAGTCTCCATGAATTTTATAATAATGGAATCATTGGCCTGCCTACAACGTATGGCTTCTATCCACTTAGTGAAATAGTCTGTGGCAGTGAGAATCCATCTATGCTGGGCAGAATATGGTGGATGGATTTCTCCTATGAAGTCAAGTCCCCACTGTTGAAATGGGGCTTCAATAGTGATTGGGTGCAAAGGTAGGGGTAGCAGTTTTCTTTTACCTTCAAAAAGTTGACATTTATGATAGGCTATGATCATCTTGTGCACATCATGGAAAAGAGTAGGCCAATAGAAACCAGTCCTGAAAATTTTGTTGGCGGTTGTCTTCCAGTATAAATTACCTCCACACTCTCCTTCATGGAACTGGTGTTTAACCTTCTCTGCATCAAACTCAGGCAAAAATTTAAGCAATAGACCACTTGCATTTTTCCAATAAAGACATTTATCTATAATGCAATAGTTTACAGCTTTTAATTTTAAGAACCTTGCCTTTGTTTTTGTCAAACTAGGAGGTGTATTCAAATTAAGCAAAACATAGATTATACTAGCATACCAAGAGGAATTCATAAAATGGTCTTCAAAAATGGGAGTTGAGATTTCCTCTTGATCATCCAAAGCATCAATCATATTAATATCAAGAACTTAAAAAATTGATTCAGCCATTAATCTAGCCAAACCTTGGCCTTTGATGAGTTTAGTGGGTTTTATCTCTAAATCATATTCAAGAATAACAACAATTCACTTACCTCTCTTACCATCTGGGTCCTGTGTTAGAATGTCTTTAACAACTGAGTTTGGGACAAAGCCAATGATGTGTGAGTGCAGGATGTATACTCTGAAGTCTTTTAAATCTTTAACCAAAGAAAAAGCTTACTTCTCCATAATGTTATACTTCAAAGGGGCATCCCTCAATGCCTTACTAAAGAATGAAATAGGCTGCTCTTGTCCTTGTGGATTTTTCTGTAAAAGGACATCAGCTATGGTGTGTTCTGATGGAAATGAAAAAATATAAAAATCTTTTGAAAAATCAGGACTTATTAGAACCGGTGTTTTGGTTAACGCTTGTTTCACTAGCTCGAAAGACTTCTTTGCTTCCAAGGTCCATTTCACCCCCTGCTCCTTCTTCAACATGTTTGTGATATTCCTAAGGAGCTCAGCCAAGTTGGGGATGAATCTTCTCATAAATTTAATCTTTCTAATGAAAGATTGCAACTCCTTGATGTTTCGAGGATAAGAAATTTGCAATATGGCCTCAATCCTCTTTGGATCTATCTTTATACCCTCCTCAGAAATAATGTGCCTAAGAAGTTTACCTTCTTGGAGACCAAATAGTGTCTTCTTAGGGTTTAAATATATCTCAAACTTTCTGCATTTCTCAAAAACCTTTCTTAAATGTTCTAAGTGTTCTTCATCTGTTTTTTAAAACATAGTGACATCATCAAGGTATATAATGATGAAGTAGCCCAGTTCTTCCAAAAATGTTGTTGGGAAAAATATTGAGAGGGGGGGTGAATCAGTATTTTGGACTTTATCAAACTTTTTACTTTTTCATTCTCTAAAACCCATACGCTACTTTGCTGAAGCCAACTAGCGTATACACCTGGATATCCTTCATAAAACTCGCGTATACACAGAGATCTAATTATGCCATTAATTCTTCACTTATATCATTCCATCATTCATTCATTAGATGTTCAACAAAAAGTAAACATGTGCAGTAAAAACAGTATAAACCATCACACATAAGTATCACACATGAACACCAGGATTTTAGGTGGAAACCCAAGTCGGGAGAAAACCACCGCTGCAGTTTCTCAGCCTTCAATATTTTATTATAGAGAAAACATCTTACAACATATGTGTCGGCTACAGCCTCTCCTTACTCACACGCAGCATCCACCAAGCGCCAAGCACAGCGCCTCTCTCCCGGAAGGGAGCACACCCCCGCTTCTCGCTACGTTCTCCCGGAGCGTATTAATCTCTCGTCTCTTTTACCAACTCACTGGAAGGGAGCTACAACCCCCTGACTGAAGGCTACAACCCTCAGCACCACCTTGGACCACGTTTCATCAATTTTCACTCACACTGGATCCAACAACTCAAATAGAGTACAACTTGTAGGCCTCGTTTCATCATATTTTCAGACTGGACCCACTCCACACATTTAAGCTCAATCATACAACCAAACTGATACAGACAACTCAGAACTGTAGAATACAGATAGCAGTAACACAGCAGAACAGATCAGACATTTCATACCCCATGCTTCAGCAAACCCTAGTTTGCATACGCGCTTTCCTTTAACTGATCCCGTGTATATACGCGCCTTCTACCATACAAACCCGCGTATACTTCTGTACATATTACAGAGCTAATTTCACTGCGCATACGCTCTTTCTCTTTAGCGAAGCCGCGTATATACACGCTTCTTCTGCGACAAACTAGCGTATGGTTCTTCAGACATTTAGGTCATTGCAATTCTTCAGAACAGACACATCACACAGATTTTACCCTTTACGTCAGACAGATGTTCGCCTCATCTCAGATCTAATCATTCCATAAGCAGATGTAGCAAATACAAATACATTTCAGATCTAGATTCCCTTCTTCATCATTTTCTTCATAGGTGCTTCATGCATTCAGATCTATCATTCAACTGTAACCCTTTCCATTCAGATATACTTCAGAGAGAAGTATTCATTCAAGCTCAGACATCTTGCTCCCACACTCATGATTTGCACAATGAATTTCTTCTCTTTATATAGGTTTACCCTTTTTCAATACCATGAGCCAGAACCACATTACTTCCGATGGTATTCCTGGACGGGGTCATTTAGACGAATCATTACCCAATAAAATGGGTCAATACCATGGTGGTTACCCCTAGTTTTGCACTTTATGAGCGCTTTTTCCCATACGCGACTTGGAACGTTATTACCCGCGTGCATACGCGACTTCTCCTAGACAAACCCGCGTATTCCTTGAGACATACTCTTTTCATCATAGATCTAGCACATATTGAATTCCTTTCTTCATTACCTTCTGTACTCTCTGTAGATACATCAGATTTACATCATTTAACAAGTTCATCAAGTCGGTTTCCATCATCTTCATCAAGTGGGTTTCCATTCAAGTACAACACTCTATCAAGTGGGTTGCCATCAAGGACAACACTCTGCATCATATTTCCAACAATCTCCCCCTTTGGACTTGATGGCAACCATGATGGTGTTTGATCACTACAACAGATAGATACAATAAGACACAATGACACCATGTCACTCTCCTCATTCTTTGACACCATTCTTTTCCTTAATTCAAACACCATATCACTCTCCCCCTTTGACATCAAGGGCAAAGGGCAGATCAAAACCAGCACAAGGTTTTTCTCCTCATGTAGAAGGAAGCGTTCTGCAGATCTGATGTACACTGAAGTGACCAAGCTCCCCCTGAGCTCATGCTGAATCTTCAATCATATTTTTTAATGAAGTACATGACTCTATGACCTTCCTATCACCAAATACTCATACTTACATCAAAGATCCAACCAAGTGGATTTACATAGGAGACTCAAGTACCCAACCAAGTGGGTTTACATATTTTGACTCAACTACCCAACAAAGTGGGTTTACAAAATGAACAAGTCCTTACATGACTGAATATTACAATTTTACACCATAGGTCTCAACATGACCTTTTCATCAAATTACAAATATGAATTGTCATGACCAATACCAGAAAGACCTCAAGAGAGATCATATATCAAAACCATCATAATGCCAACATTGCATTATACTCAGCAAGGCTAGGGCTCCCCCTGAAAATGTGCATCCAAACATCCTTTCCATATGACCAAGGCTCCTCCTTAGCTTGTGCAACCTGAACACCTTCAACAGCAAGTCATCGGCAACAATCTCTGCATGATCTGTCCTTATCTCTGAATTATAAGACTTTCATCTCAGCAACGAATACTCTTCATCAAAAATCAAACAGGACTCATCCATAATCTTCAACATAAGAAACCATGTGCCATTTCATTAGCAAGAGTATAACCAGAATAATGCTAACAGTACAATCATTAGCAGTCTGACTGATGCTCCCCCTGAACCTCTGCTCCTGATCTTCAGTTGTCATCCCAATTCTCTTATCATTAATGCATACGCGACTGTGTCTACTGGAACTCGCGTGTATACGCGACTTTTGTTCATAGAACCCGCGTATGGAAAGTGAAGCATAGAAATTTTCACATTCCTTCATCTCCCCCTGAATTTGTCTTTCCTATACCTGTCTTCTTCATATCAGATGCTCTGTCAAAAATACATATAACCAGAATAACCAAACAGAACTGAAAAATGCTGACCCTCAACCAAAAATTGTCAGCAATTATCCATACGTGGATGTATGTTAATATACTCGCATATATACGCGACTGTGTTTCATCAAAACCGCGTATTCAATTTAATCTTCTGAATTTAAGCAGATTTGTTCTTTTGACTGGCAGAGACTACTCCCAGTTTATGTCTTAGATATTCGAACGCTTCCCTGGGCAGAGGTTTGGTAAAGATATCGGCAACTTGTTCCTTGGAAGGAACATACTCCAACTTCACCTTTTGTTCAAGCACTTGTTCACGTAAGAAGTGATACTTGATGGGAATGTGCTTGGTCTTCAAATGCATAACATGATTCTTTGAGATACTGATGGCACTTGTATTATCACACTTAATGGGGACAGGAGGTGTACATTTGATTTGAAAATCTTGTAAGGTTTGCATCATCCAAAGGAGTTGAGTGCAACAAGATGCAACAACCACATATTCTGCTTCTGCTGTAGATAAGGCAATAGAATTTTGCTTCTTGCTGAACCAAGATACTAACCGGGGTCCCATATAGAATGCACCACCACTAGTGCTTTTCCGATCATCAACACTTCCAGCCCAATCTGCATCGGTGTAAGCATGAAGAGTAAGATCAGCATTCTTTGGATACCATAGACCAAAGTCTTGAGTTCCTTGTAGATATTTGAAAATTCTTTTCACAGCCTGAAGGTGAGACTCTTTTGGATTAGCTTGGAATCGTCCAACAATCCCAACTGCATGCATAATGTCTGGTCTAGTCCCAGTGAGATAAAGTAGACTTCCTATCATTGATCTGTATTCTGGTTGATTCACTGGGGGAGAATCATCATGAGAACTGAGATTGCATCCGGTTATCATTGGTGTACTTACAGGTTTGCATTCTTCCATGCCATACTTCTTCAGAATTTGCTTAAGATATTTTGCTTGTGATAGGAATATACCATTTGTAGTTTGATGCACTTGCAAGCCAAGAAAGAATGTTAGTTCCCCAAGTAAGGACATTTCAAATTCCTGCTGCATGACAGAAGCAAATTTCTGACTCATAGATTCTTCACTACTCCCAAAAATGATATCATCAACATAAACCACCACAATCAATAGTTTATTATTTTCAATTTTTGTGTATAAGTTGCTATCAGCGGACCCCTTTGAAAATCCTTGTTGATGAAGATATTTGTCAAGACGATAATACCATGCCCTTGGAGCTTGTTTGAGACCATATAGAGCCTTTTTAAGTCTACAAACAATATTTTCATCATTTCCCAAAATGAATCCTTCTGGTTGTTCTATATATACTTCTTCTTCTATATCACCATTAAGAAAAGCAGATTTAACATCCATTTGATAGACTTTGATTTGTTGATAACTTGAAAAAGCAAGAAACATTCTTATGGCTTCAAGTCTAGCTACAGGAGCAAAAATTTCTTCAAAGTCTATACCTTCTTGTTGAGTATACCCTTTGCAAACCAATCTAGCTTTGTTTCTTACAACATCCCCATTCTCATTTAACTTGTTCTTGAAAATCCATTTAGTTCCAATGACATTTTTATCATGTGTTCTTGGTACCAATTCCCAAGTGTCATTCTTTTCAATTTGATCAAGCTCTTCATTCATGGCTTGCTTCCAACATTCATCTTTCCTAGCTTGATTGACATTGTGTGGTTCAATTGTGGATAGAAGTGCCAGATGACTAGAAGATCTCACAAGAGTTCTCCTTGTTCGTACACCTGATTCCTTGTCTCCCAAAATTTGAGATTCAGGATGATTCTTTTGAACATATCTCGATGGAGCTTTTTCAGATAGATCATCTTCAGGTTCTTCATTGGATCCACTGTCTATATCATTTCTATTTGATGTAGAAGGACATAAGTCACCATCATCTTCTTTTGTTGTTTTTTCCTTCTTCTTTAGGAGCTGTAGGAGACTCATCAATAACAACATCAATACATTCAACAATCTTTCGAAGCCTTTTATTGTAACATTTGTATGCTTTGCTTGTAGATGAGTAACCAAGAAATATCCCTTCATCTGATCTAGGTTCAAACTTTCCAAGCTTTTCATCATTATTTTTGATAAATAATTTACTTCCAAAAACTCTAAAATGCTTCACAGAGGGAGAACTACCATACCAGAGTTCATATGGAGTTTTGTCACTATTTACCCGAACATGAGCCTTGTTGAGAATGTTAGCTGTTGTATGTGCTGCTTCACCCCAGAACATGTCAGGAGTTCCAGAATCATCGAGCATAGCTCTAGCCATTTGTTGAATTGTTCTATTCATTCTTTCTGCTACGCCATTTTGTTGTGGAGTGCCTGCTACAGAGAACTGTCTTTTTATGCCATGTTGTTCACAAAATTCAAAGAATTCATTTGATGTATATTCTCCTCCTCGATCAGATCTAAGACACTTTATTTTTAGATCTAATTCATTTTCTACCAATGCTTTGAAGATCTAAAATTTTTCAAATGCTTCATCTTTGTGTTTAAAGAACCCGATCCAACACATTCTAGAGTAATCATCAATAAATAAGATATAGTATTCTTCCCCACGTGGTGAATTTTTCCTCATAGGTCCACATATGTCAGTATGAATGAGTTCAAGAGGCTCACTTGATGATCCTTCTTTGGCATTAAATCGTACTCTGGTCTGCTTACCGAATTGACAAGATTTGCATATGATACTTTCTGGTAGATTAATATTGGGAAGACCATGAATAGTTTGAAGTTTGCTTGCTTTGTTGATTTGAGAGAAGCTCATATGCCCCAGCCTTCTATGCCATAGCCAATTTTCTGAAGACTTGCTCAAGTAACATTGATCTTTGCCGTTCAGTACATACAGGTTGCTTGGATTTCTTTTCCCTTTTATAATAATTTTACCTGTATCAAGATCACGAACCACACATTATTTTGAACTAAAGACCACTTCTGTTCCTTGATCACACATTTGAATTACACTTAACAGGCTATGCCTTAATCCATCCACATACATGACATCATTAGCCTTCACTTTTTCTTTTAGAAACATTGACCCTTTTCCTTTAATTACAGCAGGAGTATCATTTCCAAAAGTAACTTTCTTTTCTTTTTCTAGAGCATTATATGCAAGAAGTTTGCTTTTGTCACCTGTCATGTGTCTTGAGCACCCACTATCAATGTACCATTGATTTTCTTCACCTTCTGCAAATAACGCTATCCCAAAATTTTCAACCGGTATTTCTTTCTTTTTCCATACTTTAGAGCTTGAGGGAACATGTTCTTTTGGCTGGACCTTGCTCCTGCATTCAGATTCTTCATGACCAAATTTATTGCAATAAGTACATTCAACTTCATTTTGCAGAGGAGAAATGTTGTTATAGGTGTTCCTCTTTGGTTCAATATTCATCCTTTTCTTTCTTGCTTCTCTTGTCATGATGGTTTTATATGCAACACATTGAACATCTTTATGACCAAAATTGTGACATGAGAAACATTGTCCATTGAAGTAGAAATTTCTGTGATCATGAAATCTTCTATTTGAATTTACCTGTTGGTTGTAGCTTCTTTGAAAGATCTACCTGTTAGTTTTCCTTGAATTGAGATGATCATGCTTTACCTGGAAAGATCCTTTGTTCCCTTGCTGAGTGGCTGAATGTAGTGAACCAGCTGTGGCTGCTTTCAGATAATTTGGTTCTGAAGTCTGGGAAGATTCCCCAGTATATCCAAGACCTGTTTTTATAAGAGGAGACCGTTGTATCTTGATAATCTCATCTAAGGTTTCTGAACCTTTAGCAAATCTAAGATTGAGAGTTTTTACTTTCTCATTATCTTTCCTTAGACTTACTACTTCACACTCCAATTCCTCAATGCGTTTTTCCTTTGCTTCAAGCTGATTTTCAAGAGTCTCTATAACTATGTTCTTTTCTTCTAGGATTACTTTGAGTTGATTGTTTTCTTCAAGAAAATCATTGTCTTCCAGAGCATCCACAAAAGTATCCTTTTCTTCTCTAGATTCTTTTGCCATGAGCAGTTTAATATCTTGTTCACATTCTTCCTCACTATCAGATAACCCATCACTGTCTTCATTAATATAGTAACTTTTTCTTGTGCTAGATCGATTTTTATTCCTTCTTGCTACTTCTTTTCCTTTAGCAGATGTTTCTTTATAAGGACACTTTGCAGCATAATGACCAACTCTTCCACAATCAAAACATTTGAAAGGAAGCTTACCTTTGAACCTTCCGATTCCTAGTTGGAGTCTTCTTACAAAATTTGCTTCTTCTTCTTCTTCAGATATATAGCTGGATTCCTTGACAACTTCCTTTTCTTTTCCTTTTTCAGACGCCTTAAAAACAGCTTCTTTGATTTGAGAAGGACCTCCTTGTCTCATTTCAAAAGCAGTCAGAATACCATGTAACTGAACAATAGTAAGAGTTTGCAGATCTTGCCTTTCTTCAATAGCTGAAACTTTAGAGTCAAATTTTGAAGTCAAGGATCTTAAGAATTTTTCCACCAGAGTAGTATCGGCCATGGTTTCACCCAAATTTCTCATTCGATTTACAATATCATCTAGACGTAAAAAGAAACTGGCAATACTTTCATCACTATGCATCCTTAAATTTTCATATTCAATTATGAGAGTTTGGAGTTTTGCATTTTTTACCTTTGTATCTCCTTCATAGCTCAGAATGATTTTGTCCCATATTTCTTTTGCTGAATTTAGCTGCATCACTTTAGCAAATTCTGGTTCAGACATGCTTCCTAATAAGACATTCATTGCTTTGGCATTGATTTCATACTTCTTTCTTTCAGCCGCATCAGTAGGAATACTTGCCGGATATTGATAGCCTTCTTCCACGATTGCCCATACTTCTGCACCAAGACTTTGCAGATATGATTTTGTTCGTACCTTCCAGAATATCAGATTTCTTCCATTGAATAGAGGTGGTTTTAGAGACATTACTCCTTCATGACTCCCCATTGCGACGGATCTCCTTCAAGCGATCAAGATTCTGCAGAAAGACCTGCTCTGATACCAATTGTTGGGAAAAATATTAAGAGGGGGAGTGAATTAGTATTTTGGACTTTATCAAACTTTTTATTTTTTCACTCTCTAAAACCCATACGCTACTTTGCTAAAGCCAACTAGCGTATACAAGTGGATATCCTTCACAAAACTCGCGTATACACAGAGATCTAATTATGCCATTAATTCTTCACTTATATCATTCCATCATTCATTCATTAGATGTTCAACAAACAGTAAAAATGTGCAGTAAAAATAGTATAAACCATCACACATAAGTATCACACATGAACACCAGGATTTTAGGTGGAAACCCAAGTCGGGAGAAAACCACCGCTGAAGTTGCTCAACCTTCAATATTTTATTATAGAGAAAACATCTTACAACATATGTGCTGGCGCAGCCTCCTACCAGCACGCAGGCACCCACCTGCGCTCGTTTACCAGCCTCTCCTGGAAGGGAGCTACGACCCCCTGCTCTCGTTTACCAGCCTCTCCTGGAAGGGAGCTACGACCCCCTAGTCTCGTTTACCAACCTCACCTGGAAGGGAGCTACGACCCCCTGACTGAAGGCTACAACCCTCAGCACCTCTATGGACCACGTTTCATCAATTTTCACACTGGATCCAACAACTCAAATAGAGTACAACTTCTAGGCCTCGTTTCATAATATTTTCAGGCTGGACCCACTCTACACATTTAAGCTTAATCATACAACCAAACTGATACAGACAACTCAGAACTGTAGAATACAGATAGCAGTAACACAGCAGAACAGATCAGACATTTCATACCCCATGCTTCAGCAAACCCTAGTTTGCATACGCGCTTTCCTATCACTGATCCCGCGTATATACGCGCATTCTACCATACAAACCCATGTATACTTCTGTACATATTACAGAGCTAATTTCACTGCACATACGCGCTTTCTCTTCAGCGAAGCCACATATATACACGCTTCTTCTGCGGAAAACTAGCGTATGGTTCTTCAGACATTTAGGTCATTGCAATTCTCCAGAACAGACACATCACACAGATTTCACCCTTTACGTCAGACAGATATTCGCCTCCTCTCAGATCTAATCATTCCATAAACAGATGTAGCAAATACAAATACATTCCAGATCTAGATTCCCTTCTTCATCATTTTCTTCATAGGTGCTTCATGCATTCAGATCTATCATTCAACTGTAACCCTTTCCATTCAGATATACTTCAGAGAGAAGTATTCATTCAAGCTCAAACATCTTGCACCCACACTCATGATTTGCACAATGAATTTCTTCTCCTTATATAGGTTTACCCTTTTTCAATACCATGAGCCAAAACCACATTACTTCCGATGGTATTCCTGGACGGGATCATTTAGACGAATCATTACCCAATACAATGGGTCAATACCATGGTGGTTACCCCTGGTTTTGCACTTTATGAGCGCTTTTTCCCATACGCGACTTGGAACGTTATTACCCGCGTGCATACGTGACTTCTCCTAGACAAAACCGCGTATTCCTTGAGACATACTCTTTTCATCATAGATCTAGCACATATTGAATTCCTTTCTTCATTACCTTCTGTACTCTCTGTAGATACATCAGATTTACATCATTTAACAAGTTCATCAAGTCGGTTTCCATCATCTTCATCAAGTGGGTTGCCATTCAAGGACAACACTCTATCAAGTGGGTTGCCATCAAGGACAACACTCTGCATCATATTCAAGAATAACAACAATTCACTTACCTCTCTTACCATCTGGGTCCTGTGTTAGAATGTCTTTAACAACTGAGTTTGGGACAAAGCCAATGATGTGTGAGTGCAGGATGTATACTCTGAAGTATTTTAAAGCTTTAACCAAAGAAAAAGCTTACTTCTCCATAATGTTATACTTCAAAGGGGCATCCCTTAATGCCTTACTAAAGAATGTAATAGGCTGCTCTTGTCCTTGTGGATTTTTCTGTAAAAGGACAGCAGCTATGGTGTGTTCTGATGCAAATGAAAAAATATAAAAATCTTTCGAAAAATCAAGACTTATTAGAGCCGGTGTTTTGGTTAACGCTTGTTTCACCAGCTCGAAAGACTTCTTTGCTTCCAAGGTCCATTTAAACCCCTTATCCTTCTTCAACATGTTTGTGATATTCCTAAGGAGCTCAGCCAGGTTGGGGATGAATCTTCTCAGAAAGTTAATCTTTCTAATGAAAGATTGCAACTCCTTGATGTTTCGAGGATAAGAAATTTGCAATATGGCCTCAATCCTCTTTGGATCTATCTTTATACCCTCCTCAGAAATAATGTGCCCAAGAAGTTTACCTTCTTAGAGACCAAATAGTGTCTTCTTAGGGTTTAAATATATCTCGAACTTTCTGCATTTCTTGAAAACCTTTCTTAAATGTTCTAAGTGTTCTTCATCTGTTTTTTAAAACACAGTGACATCATCAAGGTATATAATGATGAAGTAGCCCAGTTCTTCCGAAAATGCTATGTCCATGGCTCTTTGAAAAGTTGCTCCAACATTCATTAGACCAAAAGGCATTTTCACATACATGAAAGTGCCCCATGGTGTAGTAAAGGTTATCTTTAATTGATCAGCAGGGTGGACTAAGATCTGATTGTACCCTGAATAGCCATCTAGCAAAGAAATTCTGCTAGACCCTACCACCCTTTGTAAAATATGGTCCATCTTAGGTAAAGGGTAGTTGTCTTTTAATGAAGCTTTGTTTAAGTCTATAAAGTCTATAAAAATCCTGATCTCTCCATTTTTCTTCCTAACCGACACCAGATTAGACACCCACTTAGAATATCTAATAGGGACAATAATACCAGTGTCATACATTTTCATGATTTCCTTCTGAACCAAAGGCAACTGAACAGGGTTTATTCTGCGCAATTTCTGTTTGAATGGTTTTTGGTTTTCTTTGAGAGGGATTTTGTGTTGTATTATTTTAGTGTCATAGGACTTAAGATCTTCGTAACTCCATGCAAAAACATCAGAAATTTCTTTAAACAACTCTATGTATTTGAGTTTAATGTGAGCTGGTAAAGTCTTATACAATTTAATCATCATAGGTTTCAGTTCACTGCCTATATTTCACTCTTCCACTTCAGTCTCTACAGGCTCCAGTTTTGGGTTCTTGGCCACACCGTTAAAATAAAACAACTCCTCTAAAGGGGCCAGACCGCTTGGAAAACTTTCATCTTTAGAGTGCAGAGTTTCTAAATCCTCTGTTTCTAACTCTGCATTCAATTATGTTTTGTCTTTAAGTTTTCTAGTCAAAAGATTTATATTGACAAGCTCAGGAGATGGCTCTTCTTCAGCAAGAAAATTTTCTTCACCACAGTCTGTATCATAGTCTGAGTCCGAAATGTGTAGTTTGAATTCATTTCTGAATTGCATGAAGTCTTCTATTTGTTTGTCTCCGTCAAAAACCTGCCAATACTTTGCGTTATCAGGCACGGCTGGTCTAAATTTCATCTGAGTTGTGCAGTCTTTGGTCTGATATGGCGTTAAGCACATTCTAGCTACAAAGGCTAAATTGTGGGCGACAATATTTCTTTTTCTTGGGACAAAAATCAGTTTGGACTCCTCGAATGTTTTTAAAAGGTCCATGACATCGTTTCGGTAGGCTCTAAGCCTGGGATTTTTTTCATTATACTCCCCATTGAATTGCCTAATGACTAACTCTGAATCCCCATACACGTTGATTCTTCTGGCTCCTGACTTTTTCAAGAAATGTAAGCCTAAGAGAAGGGATTCATATTCTGCTATGTTATTGGAACACTGAAAGTTTAGTTTGCAGGAAATACGTTATGTGTGGTTATTTTTAGTGTTGGAAATACAGACACCTGCACCAGCATTATTCCTAGTGCAGGATCCATCAAAATACATACTCCACAGAGGACTATTCTCGGTTTCGTCTGTTTGGTGGTTGTCCTATTCAACTAACATGTTTCTTTATTGTTGTGGAATGTCAGCACTTAGTTGCATTTGTTTCAACTCCTCAATTTTTTCATTGGGTTGAGGATTGTTTTCTCGACTGTCAAGGTTTAGGAGCAATGGAGTCATGACTTGTAGCTCAAGACCTTTGCTTGGTTTTCTAACATTTTCAAGTGCAGCAAACTATTCAGACACTTCTGTGTTGTGTTCCTCTTCCTCCCTATCGGCCATTAATCCTGTTAAAGTGACTTGTTCACTAAATGTTTCATCATTAAACATAATAAAAGAATCAAGGCCTATATTCACAAAATACAGAGGAGAGTTTTGTGGTCTGTCTTGACTTGAACTATGTATTGCATATGGGATTCCCTGTAAAGTCTTCTATTGTGATTGAAAACGGGGATAGTCGCATAGGTCTTGTCCATTTTCATAGTCCCTTGTAACTTAGCTCCCCACGATCTGGATAACAACATTCCATACTTGGTGGGAACATCAGCCACAACAATATCCATTACTAAGCATTTGTCTGGAATCTGGGCTAATTTAACACATAGGTATTTGATTAATCCTAAACATTTTACTCTACTTGAGTCAAAGGAGTAAAGGTCTTTGTAAGGTCTGGTGATTTCTAGACCCAGGCTCTCCATTACAGCTTTAGCCATTAAATTATGAGAAGCCCCGGAATCATGCATAGCGTTGTGTAAAATTTTGTCATGAACATTTAAACTCACATAAAAGGGAGGAATAGGTCCCTCTTGATACATACCTTCAATCTTTGGACCAAAAATAAGCTCTGGTTGGTCATCATTAAGATTGACAGTGTCCTCATTCTCTTCAATGTTTAAAGCCCTCAAAATTTGGGTCCTATACATATGCTGGGCAGCTAACTCAGTAAGGGGAACCGAGATTTTAATTTTGGAAATTTCCTGCTCTAGGCTGAAAGGAATTTGACTCTTTAAAGCACTTGTCTCAGCCTTATTAACTGCCATTCTTTCAGCAACATCAACTTGCTGATTTGTTTTATTTACATTTGACAAAAAAAATTTAACAGGAGTACTAGCTGAGATGTTATTACTACTAATGTCTGCACTCTGCCTTTCATTGTTTTGATTTCCTTTATGTTTACCATTATCATAATTTACAGCCATGGTTTTGTCCTTTTGTTTGACTATTTTAGGCTTGGTTGCAGTGTTGTTTTGTGAAGCTTTGTCAGAGGTTTTGGTGTTGGGATTTTGTTTATTGTTTTTTCTTCTAAGGTCATGTTCTTTTTGAGATTCTATGACGATATTTTCCATGTCTTGATAATAATTTTCGTCATCATCTCTTTTGTCATCATAAGGTGTGTATAGACCTTGTTTTCTATCATAATGAATCTCAAAGTCATCATTATCTACCCCCAGCATGTTGATATCATCTTCCTCTGTTATTTCATCTGTTTCCTCAACCTCACTTACATAGTTTTGATGAAAGGGAGGAGTGATATTTTGATCATCTTCCCTAGGTCTATTTGGAGGTTGGTTCCTTCTAAAATTCTGATTTTTGTTCTGGTTTCTATTTTGAGGAGCAGTTTGGTTTTGACTGGTTTGTGATCTCTCAAGGATGCTCATTTTCTTCATCATCTCCTCCATCATTCTTTCCATTTTTGAGTTTGAAGTAGAAGGTGTTTTTTCTTCTCTAAAAGAGACTCTCTTCTCGTTTTTCATTCTGGATCTCTTCTCCATTAAGTTTACTTCCACAGAAAGAGCACCCCTTTGCATCTCTTCAAGAGTTGAAAAATATCTCTCTCTTAGCTGATAAGCCATCTCAGGGTCAAACCCTTCAATAAACTTGTTTAAAGATGAGCCTTATGGAGGTTTTAGTTCCAGGGAAAGTGCATTATATACACTATTGAATCTGGTACAATAAGCTTGTACACTTTCCCCCGTGTTTCTATGGATATTTTTGTAATCAGAAAGGACTTGAAGAGGGTTTTTCTTTACTTCCCATTTGTTTAAGAATGTTTGATGGAAGGCTTGGAGATCATTGATACTATGGGGGGTCAAGCCTTTGAACCATTTTCTTACTTCTCCCCCTAAGCTCTGAGAAAATAATTTAAGCTTGGTAGAATCATCATCAATTTCATTTCTGTCAAAATAGTCATTCATCTTATCCACATGTTTTTATGCAATTGTAGCATTGCTAGCATCATACAATGGAATTTTGGACTGATATTCATGTGGAAGATTGACTAATGGAAGGGGAAGGACTAAAGGAGCATACCATGCTGCCATGATATGTGGTGGAGGTGGATTAGGGAAAGGGAAAATGGGCTAAAGTGGAGTGGTTTGGATAGTGGATGTTTGGTGAACAGATGTGGATGGAACAACAGTAGATTGCTGAGATGATCTTGGATGAGAGACACCTAGGTTGTGAAGGAAATGTAAATTAGGAGGTGTTGTTTCTCTGCTACCAGGATGTTCACTTGTTTCAGGAGATGCAAGTGAAGACTCAGAATCTAACTAACTTAAGTCACCAAGAGACCTAGTTCTAAAGGGATTTACCAAGTCAACTTGTGATTGTTGCAGAGTTGAAAGATTTTCAGGGACTGAATTAGCTCTCAAGGGTGATCTGAAAACAGTCGATAATTTAATCTTAGGAGACTTCCTAAGGATACTTTCTGGGTTATCAACTATTTTAGGTGGATCAGGGTCAGGATGGGCTCTAGTGTGAATCTTTCTAGGAGCCACTATGTTGTGTTTTTTAGACCCAAATAAACAAGAAAGTTAAACCAAATATGACAATCTTTAAGAGGTTGACTATTTTGTTTTCACAAATTTAAATCCTACAGTCCTCTAACTGAGTTTGAATGATATTATGATGATAAGGGTTATTCCCAGTGGAGTCTTAAGGTATTTTCAGGATTGTGGAGTCGCCAAGTGGAAATTTTTAGCTCCTAAGAAGGTAAAAGGTTTTATGGTCCACCACCATGTTTATTGGATACCAATCTGAAATATTTTTGGTGTTTTTCTGAGTTAATTTTCAGTTGTGTGGTTTCTAATAATATGCTAACTCTGTTTCAAAATTTAGCTATGGTTATGAGACAAAGACAGTATACTATTATGGCTAAGCCAGCTGATTTTTCAAGGTTATATAAATTCTTATGAGAATCCTAGGGTTTTCCTAGTTTGTCACTGATTCAAACAAGTTTTATCATGATTACCATTCCTTGGTAGTGCTTGAAAAGGCTGCTTTTTACTCACAAGTTTTATGAAGTGTTTACGGGAACCTAAAGTGAAAATTCAACTGAGTTCCCCAGTGGAGTTGCCAGAAATGTTAGTTTCTGGTGGCTCAGCTGGTTGATATAGAAAATGTTCTTTGACACAAATCACTGATGTCCTATGGTTACCTTAAAATGAAAATGATTCTGGGTTTTGATCCCCAGTGGAGTCGCCAGAATTGTTAGTTCCCTGTAATCAGCAAGATTGGAAAAAGTTTGATCGCAGGGAGAAACATCGTTTCAACCACTTTGGGATTCTAGGATCTAGCCCCCCTGAATCCGGAGAGGGATCTCTCCAATAAGTGCAAATATGGATTTGTCTTTGAATTTTGGGGTAATGATATTAGGCTAGTTATGAAGGACAAGGGTTTGTTTTGTCTTTTGGATGGTTGAGCATGATTACTGTTTGAGGTGGAAAGTTCTAGATGCAAAGAGTTTCAAAGGTGAGAAGTTGTAGGAAATCAGAGTAAGATTTGGCCAGGAAGATAGATAATTGCAGGTTTTAGTCCATTGGGCTATGGAGTCATAATAGGGTTTAATTGGAACAGCAAAAGGCAAGAGTGGTCAATGGGGCAAGTCATCTATGTCTAAGGATCTCTTTGAAATTTTATTTTTGGAATGAAATGGTACAATAAGAAGGAGAATTAAACAGATGAGGAAAAAAGAGCAGCCCAGGATCTGGTAAGTACTTCTAAACTAGCCAGCCTTTGACAAACACTTAAGAAGAAACATAAAAGAAATCCAGGATCTTGTAAGTACTTTGAAACTAGCCAGCCTTTGATACACTTTCAATAGAAGACATTTTTAAAACAAAGGGAAACTTGAAGGCAACTGTTGGAGTAGAAACTAGTGGGTCGGGCTCACCACAAATCCTCTCCTAGCTCTACTTTACTTGGTTACTTTCAAGACAAACACAAAGATAACACAGAATGGCCTAAGATCTAGTAAGTAATTTAAAACTAGCTAGCTTTTAACACATTCCAAAGGAAAAATTCAAACAGTCTTTGGGGATAAAACTAGGACCAGGGCACACCATATATTCCATAGTTCATCTCTACTTAAATAATACTGAACATAACAATCAAGAATAATATTCAGCTAAAGCAATAAGATGAGGGAACGCCAACATTCATATGCTTAAACTGAATTGAATCATTCCCAAATAACACAGATGAAAGAAAACATTCAGATAAAGATTTTCAGTCAGAGAAGGGTACTGATATACAGTAGGTCCTAACTCTATGCATGTTGTTATTTATAAGAGAAGATGAAACACAATGAAAACAAAAACAAAATGACAAGTTACAATGAGAAAAACATCACCGTCAACATAGACCAGGATCCCATAAATCAGCTTGTATAGATGCTCCAAACCAATTACAGCTTTAAGTCCAATACTTTAGTTTAGCAACCATCTACACATCTCAGCCTAACCTATCTATCACCAGCAGAGCTCCAAGGGCTAGTGAACACTATTTACAGATAGAAGTATCAAGCTCAATTACATTTGAATTTTCAGTAACTACATCAACCAAACCCTCACTCATCTTCTCCAGAAGTATATATAGAAGAAAGAGGAGGTGAGATCTGATAAAAGATCTCAAAAACTAATTAATACAGACTTAAATGGCTTCTTCGCCCTTGGGGGGCTTGATGAAGAAGCTTACAATAGCTGTCCTCTGTATTGAATAGTTTACATTAATATTAAACTCAGTGGGAGCTTTTGTTGACCTTTGAGGCTCTGTGTGATGTCGAAGTTACTCTACTGATATTTTGTCATTAGTTTGTCTGCAGAATTTATCCTCTGGCTGCATTGTGAGGCAGATATTTCGTCCTAATCAATAACTTCGGCCTTTGATTGAATACTTTGAGGCACAAGTGGCATTTTGGTAGCTGGGAGGAATCAATTTGCCTCAGATGTGGCTGTGGAATCTTTCTATTGATAAAACACTTAAGATTTTCTTCAAATTGTGTTTTAATTGGGGATTAGGCTTTTGATAATCATTCTTAGCCGTGATCCCCGCAAATCTGTCTTCAATCCTCTGTCCTGCTTACATTCCGTCTTCGGCACTAATACTCTCTGACGATGCTTGATTTACTGTGTTTTTTTCTGAGGTGCAGGGTTGCGCAGAGGTGATATAGCATCAATGCTTAATGGATCACCGATGAAACATGAATTTGAAACCCTGCGAAGGATTTTTTCTTTGATGGGTCAGAGGCAGGAGGATCACCACCCTCTGCTTTCGAATTTTTTTCAGAAATGGTGAGAAAACCATTTAATCCTGCAAAATACGAATAAATATTATGAAATCCTACATGTATAGGCTAACTGCTTCAGAAGGCACGTGGAGGGAGCGTGGTCATTGGATGGCATCATCCAACGGTCAAGATCGATCAGAGGAATTCAAAGGGAGGTGGAAAAAGAATTTGAATCAGAGTTGTCGATCGCGCAAAGATTGATGGTTAGGAGCGGAGGCAAAAATTCAAAGTAGAGGAATCAGGGTGATGAATTAGGGGATGTCAATCTACAGATCAGATCGACGGCAGAGATGCTTTAATGACCATGCCATATCCCAGTTAACTGTCGGGCTCCTTCGAAGAGCGATTACCATCCGATGAGCGGCCTCAGATCGGACAGTGGACGTCAATATCGTGCCGGGTCCACATCCGATCTTTAACGCACGATGAACGACGGTTTTGTGAACAGTGCTCAGGCCACGCATCAACCAGTGTATGAAATCACTGCAAAATGAAAAACACCGCCCCGCTCTTAAAAGCGTTGCGATGGATACCGCGTGGTTTTTGCAACGGTGAGTGGATGGCAGGGACCACCGGGGGATGGATGGCACACCTTCGATCTGCAGATCAGATCGACAGTGGAGATCGACTTGAAACTTTGCACTGGCAGAAAAATTATAATATAATAAAAAATGACAAATTTAATATAACCAAAGGTTTATAATTTGGGGGCGAATTATTTATTTTCAATATAGCTTGGCGCTCGACTAAGGGGCTAGGGGTTATATGGAATATAATATGACCGGGGGGGTTAAAGAGGGGGGGGCTAATCACAATTGGGCAACTCAATAAGCGCTTGGAAGGCTGGCGCTCGATTCCAGCACCAGGGCATATGGAGGGGAGAGTTAAGGACTTAGCCAAAGGGGGCTTAAGTCTATAACATATAAAAAAAAATGATTTTGATATATTTTCAATGGTTTTCAAAGGAATTTTAGGATTTCGATAAAGCAAGAAAGGGTCGTAAACCTTACCAAAATGGGTTTTGATGAAGGGAAAAGGGGAAAAGCATGAAAATGATGGTTTTTCATGGGAGATGAAGGGGTTAAAATGAGGTTAGTTTTCGAATAAGGGGGAAAATAAAAATGGTGCTAGCAGCAGTATTATTTCTTGGGCATCAGCAGGATTTCAAAGTTTTTAAGACAGGAACAGCAGTGAATATTTGGTCAGAGGCATGAGGCTTTCAAGATTTTTCAATAGCCAACACTTTTTAGAAATAAAATTTGTTCCTTGAAGGCTCCAAAAAGTTTTAGCCACCTTTTGGTATAACAAATTTCACAGGTGGCTAACATACATCATGAGATTCGGCAATACAATTTTTGTCATACACTTGTCTAAAATCAGCAAGGTAGCTCATGGATGAGCTCCCTCTCACACTCAATAAATAAGGAGGTGATAATGATAACTCTTCCCAAGAGCTATGTCCTTCCTCAACCAGCAAATGATCCATGCACTTAATCATATGAGAGTGCATCTCCTCTTTGAAATTTTCCCACATGAATTTATGTAATATAGTGTGACATGTTTTAATGAAACTAGTGGGATTTGAAAGCAAGACCTCATAGATTTTGTTAAGTAGTTTTTCCTTGAGCTTGGAATCTTTAGTTAAGTAGATTTGATCATGAACATAAATGATTCCATTAACTAATTTTTACTTTCCATCGATTGCTTGCTCATCAATAACCTTACATGTGAATAGGTCCTTAGAATATTCCATCAAGAATTTGGACTCCCAATAAGGGTCTAGGCTTCCCAACATTGATAGCGTTGTAGAAATCTGAAATGATGCTTTTGTCATATGACGGCTCTCCACCTTGACATGATTGATGTCAAAGTCACATGTTGGTGTATTCCAAACCTTATTTTTCTTCCCTTCTTGCAGCTGATATTTCTGAAGACAAGATTGAAGTTTAGGAAAGTCACCCTTCCCTTGAAAGGTTCTCTTTCTCAAAAACCTTCATCTCTTTTCTCCTGCATGCAAAAATGAAATTATTTTTTTGTTATGTTTAGAAATATTCATTATATATTGGAGTATCCTTTGCTGCCCAAAAGCTATGGAGTAGCCTCTTGATACTATGCTCATATCAGCACAAATTTTTGAATCTATCCCCTCCAATGCAAATAGATGAATGGAAGAAAACAAGGTCAATTTCAAAAAATTTCCTAGCGTTCCATCAATGGTTTGCAGCACTGTAGTTTCTCCTTCAAAAGTTCCCTCTTTAAAAAAATATTTTTCTGCTGCATACAGTTGAGAGAACACTTTATTTCCCCTCCAATTAGGAGGTCTTCCTACTGAAATGCCTCCTTGCAAAGAGGCATCAAGGCATAGAGTGGCATGTGAATGTAGGTGGACAAATTTTCCCCTACCTTTTTTGCATGGGTCCTCTTGCCTTCTTGGTTCTTTCAAAATCTGAAATAGATAAGGGTTCATGCTCTCCATCTCATGATGCCATTCCTCCTCTTTTCCTCCTCCTATCTTCAAGATCCCATCACTTGGCAATGAAAGTGCATGCTACTCATATGTTATGCCAAGAGCTCTATGTGTGAGATCTTTTGGAACTCCTCGCAAGAGTGAAAAAGTTTCTTTTCTTGGAGCAAGTGCTCCATCCTCTTCTCCATGAGGTGCTTGAGGTGCACTTTTCATGACTGCGTTATTCTCCCCTGCCTTCCCTTTCTCCTCTTCAATGGTTGAAGTTGCCTTATCTTCAACAAGAGACCTCAAATATTGGTCTTCTTTTGAAGAATGAATCTTCATGTCTTTCCTTTGAGAAGAAAGCCCTTTATCCAAAGGAGATATTTCCATTGTCAAATCATAAAACAAGCTCACCTCCTCTTCATTGGTTTTTAGAAATGGAGTTAGATTTATAGACCCTCCCAACTCATGGAAAAGTTTTTATTGATGTGGCTTAATAGTTGCAATAGAAGATGTTTCACATGCAATATCATCAAACCTCTCTACTAATATTTTAATGAAATTTGCATAAGTAGATGTATTTTCATTCTTTAAAAGAAATTATTCAAAAAACCACCAAGCATAGGCCTTACCCTCAAAATGCAACGCTGCTACTTTGATGGCCTCAAATTCTAAAACTTGATGTTGTTGCACAAAGGTGTCTAGCTCCTTGACCCAAGCCCTAGCTGGACATAGAGGTGATCCATCAAAATTGGATAGAAATAATCTACCATCACCTTGCTTCTTGATCCTTGTGCTCTTTTCCTCCTCCATTTGGAAAAACCCTTGGAAGTTCAAGTGATATTTGAACTCCTCAGATTGATCTTCATATTCCTACAAATAACGACCAAGAGTATCTCTCTTTGGCACATCTCCTTTCTTCCTCTTCATGAAGAGATTGTTGATAGAATGTGATAGTTCTGATGATATGGCTGAGTTCTCATATCCAAAATATGATGAATTAGAATCTTCCTCTTGTATATATTTTGTTGAGGGATCTTCATGTGTTTCCCTCCTCATTTCTTTGATGCCCTTGCTTTTTCCCTGCAGATTTGTCAAGAGAAGTTTTGAGAACCTCCTTTCTATAGAAAACAAGGGTTTTATCTGATTTCTTCTACAAATATCCTCCTCCCCATGAGAAGACTCCATAATTCTTCAGCTCACAGGCTGAGCCAAGATTGTTGCTCTGATACCACTGTAATATCCCAAAACTGGAATTTTGTTCAACAATAATAATACCTTAAGGTATTAATAAGTTGGAGAACAGAAATTAATCAACTCATATAATTTGTTTGAACATAGATCCATCATAATAATAATCACAGAAATAAACTATGCACTTATACAGTTCACCAAGTGGGGAAAAGCAGTTATTTTTGCCTTAAAAACGCTATTTTTTGAATATTGAGTTAAAAAAGTGGAAAATAATGGTTGTTTCCCTTATAATGGAAAATATAGGACATGCATGCAAAATATTTTCAGAAAAAAATGCTTTTAGCTTAGTTAAACAGGCCTCCCATGCCCAAGACAGCTTAAAATTGCCAAAACCCCAAGACTACCAAAATGTCGGAGCAGCTGCACAAGTGACTGCACAGTATAAAGAGAGGTTAACTCAGAAAATAGAGACAAATATGACTTATAATGTTATTATAATACTCAATTATGTACAAAATCAGAGATCTAATCTCTTTTACACAAATCCAAGAAGATCCGGCAAGGATTTCTTGATAGAAAAGATATACAAGAGAAGCTACTGCAAAATCTGTGGTTGAATAACGTTGTATGGCTGAAGCTCTACAATATATGGATGAACATGCAATTTTTTTTTTGTATATGCTCCCTCTATATTTCCCAAAGAAAGGTCGATCCTCCTCTTGGGAAACTAGCTCCTCAAAACGGGGTTTCAACCCCTTCCACTGCACACCTTAAGAAATAACGAAATTTTATAAAGGGAATGAATTTTTTCTAAAGGTATATTCTTGGCCCAACACTAGGTAGTGGAAAATTAAGATCAGAAACCTCCTCTTAGATTTCTTGAACAAGATCTCCAAGAAAGAGTAGGGACTCCCCACCCGAGTAAACCCTTGCACTAATCAGTGCAGCAACTTAGCTAAACAGCTAAGTATGCAGGAAGTCTAAGTAGACCTCATGAAAATATAATCTCCAATATGTCCATATTCTTGCCATCTCCTTCATTATATAATTGATGAGCTCCTTCACCAAGGGTCCCACCCACTATGAGGTTGCTTCCATGCAAAGGCTCCTTCACAAAAACTACGTTGTCCAACAAGATGGTTCAATGCATCTAGACAGTTTTTTTGACTTGGTCAACCTTGAATGATTCTTCATGCCTTGTCCCTTTTCACACTCAAGGTGCCTTCATTTTATCTAGTTGGATTTTATCCCTATTCACATTGAGCTCGCTTTTTATTCATATTTGAGCAAATTATGAGTCTCCTTGCCCATTTATTCATTAATCTAAGTTTTAAGAGAAAAAATAATATTCCCATTAGCTAAAGCTAATTTAATAATATTACATGTTACCCTTGTCTATTTGGTCATTTCCAATCTGCAAAATTACGAGGACCTAACATAATGGCAATCACGATGGGACTCTAAGTAAGTAACAACCTAAATATTCCTTAAGAACTCTCAAACCCCTGTCAAACTTAGAAAATCAAGTGTTAGCCAAGAGTAGTATATAATTGGTTCACCATACTAGAAAAATGATGACTCACCTGGAGAACACCCATTGAAAATATTAGCGTTACATAAAGAAACTCAGAAAACCCAAAACATCTCTAGATTGGTTTTTAAATTGTTGATGGTGGATAACAAGAAAACCCTCGAAGCAGTAAACATCATCCACCTGGTGACTTCACTGGCCTCCAGTAGGCCTACTAAATCCACTAGTTCTCATAGACTCCTCTCGAATTGTTTCAATCAGTCCTATAGTTTAAAGCCTATTCACACACAGTGTGAGTTCAGTAATTATTAAGAGAGGTCTGTCTTTTCAAAAACAGTCATAAACTTTCAGTCTCTCTATGATTGGGTCTAAAATATTGCTTCACAAAGGATCAACACCAGATCTCACCTTGACCCAAACCCTCCTACCATAGTTGATGACCCAGAAAAGATCTTGTGGAAAACTTCTAGGACTAAATATTCAACTACTGTTAGGACCATTCACAATGAAAGTTTTGTCCCTAAAAACCTCACAGCCTTGAAAAATCCCCAATTTGACTTACACCATAGAAAAAACCTATTCAGAACTAAGTCTCAAAGTGGGATAGACAAAACAAGCCTTAAGCCTACCAGTGCATAGCAGAGCCCTAGTAGAGAAGGCTCTCCTTCCATTCCTCCTGATTTTCAGCTTCTCCAGCACTTTGGCTCCTTTCATTCCAAAGCTACTCAAAATCAGCTAGCTAGTCCAAGTACATCTGCCACTCCCACTCATACATCCACTATGCAAACCACTCTACTTCATCCTCCACCTCCACTCATAAACCCTCCTCTTGTAAATCCTCCTTGGATTCTGTTACCTCCCATCATGCCAGCATGGTATGCCCCCTTGGTGCTACCACAACCTTTACTACCTATGCCCCAAGAATATCAATGTAAAATCCCTCACTTTACTAGAGCTAACTCTACAACTACCCAACAGCATGTAGACAAAATAAATGATGCTTTTGACTACCAAGAAATAGAAGAGGAGACCATAAAAATGAGAGTGTTTGCCCAAATTCTAGGAGGAGAAGCAAAGAAATGGTTCAAAAACTTAACTCCTGACATCATACATGACCTCCCTTCCCTTTATCAAACATTCATAAACAAGTGGGAGATTAAGAAAAGTCCTCTTCAAATCCTCTCAGAGTACAATAAACTTAAGAGAAATGTTGGGGAAAGTGTCCAAGGCTACTGCAATAGGTTCAATAGTGTATACAATGCACTCCCACCTCACATGAAACCCCCACAAGGCCTAGCCTTAGTAAAATTTCCAGAGGGCTTTGATCCAGACATGGCCTACCAATTGAGAGAATGAGATCCCATAACCTTAGAAGACATGCAAAGGGGATTTGTGAGTGTAGAAGCCAATCTGATTGAGAAGAGGGCTAGGATGAGGAAAGAAAAGAAAGTTACATACAAAGAGGAAACTATGGCCTCCACATCTGATGCTAAAATTGACAGCCTGGTTAGGACAATGGAAAGGATGATGGAGAGGATCAACTTAAATGAAAGAACACCTCCTAGGGGAAACCAAGCAAATCCTCAAAATAGAAATAGGAACCAAAACTTCAGAAGAGACCCTCCCGAAAACAGAAAAAGAGACAATGACCAGCAAATCAGACCTCCTTTCCAAGAAAACTATGTAGAAGAAGATGAAAGAGAGACTAAAGAGCAGGAAGAAAACCATGTAAATCTAATAGGCTCTGATAATGAGGGTGATGTTTTTCTCACAGAACAAGAAAAAGGTCTATTTTCCTCAAGCCAAACTGATAGAACATATGAGGATTCTAAAGAGTACAAGTTAGGATTTGAAAATGCTATCATGGAGGTTCATAGGCAGTATGACCTCTGAAGCAAGAAAACCCAAGATTCCTCCAAGAAAAACAAACTAGAAACTGTTGTTAGAAATAACCCTGAAAAAATTCTTTAGAAGACAGCAGAAAACACCAACATAATGGCTAAAACTCCTAATCGAAACAAAGACAAAACTAGCCAGCATAATGGTGACCAAAGCTGCCCTAGTACATCAACTAGTGGCCCTAGAAAAGATGCTCTAACTGACATTCCTAATAAAAATCAGCAAACTTAAGTAGCTGAAAATACTATGTGTGATAAAAAAGATGTAAATATACCAAGAACAACAACACCTTTCAGTTTTGAGGGAGAGATTTCCAAGATCAAAATAGCCATACCCCTTACTGAACTGGTAACTCAAGATGTGTATAAGAATCAAGTCTTGAAAGCTTTGAACATAGGACATGACACTGATATTCTAAACTTGACTAATGACAAGCCTGAACTGTTGTTTGAACCTGAGGTGGAAGGAAAATTTCAAGACAGAGTTGTCCCTCCATTATATGTTAGCTTAAACATCCATGACAAAATCCTACACAATGCTATGCTAGTCTCTGGTGCTTCACACAATCTTATGCCAAAGGTAGTGATGGAGAGATTAGGCCTTGAAATAACCAAACGTTACAAAGACTTGTACTCTCTCGATTCAAGTAGAGTCAAATTTTTGGGTCTAATCAAAGATCTGTGTGTCAATCTAGCACAAATACCAGCTAAGAGCCTAGTCATGGACATGGTAGTGGCTGACATTCCCCAGAAGTATGGCATGATTTTATCTAGATCATGGGGAGCCAAAATCCAAAGAAACCTCCAAATGGACATGACATATGCTACCATCCTAGTCTTTAACCAAACAAGGATATTGTACCGGGAATCTCACATGAAATACATGGTAAGCAACCAAGACAGGCCAAACAACACCCCTCTTTATTCTATCCATTCAGACCTTGACTCATTTATCTTGTACAATGAATATGACATTAATGAACAAGTAAATGAAAATGAGAAAGAGCTAGGCCTACGAGAACAGTCAAACCAAGCACAAAATGAAGAACATGACAGCCAAAACTCTAGCAGCCATGAACAACAACATAATGGCGAAACTGAGCTTGAAACTCTTTGGAACATGAGCTTTGATGGCTCTTGTGGCAAAGTTGGTTCAGGAGCAGGTGTTTGGATACAAAACACCAATGAATGTCATTCCTACAAACTAGATTTTCAATGTACAAACAATAGTGCAGAGTATGAGGCTCTTCTTTGTTGATCAGCGGTTGTCATTGATGTCAACCCAAGCAGCACCACGGGCTAAGCCAATATTTCATGGGAATTTTGTCTTACCAAATTAATATATTCTGGGCCAATATTGCTTTTGATGGTTTCTACTTGTCGAGATGTTTCCATTGATATATGTCACGCCATGTAATTCTTCACGGTTTGAGAGATATTCATGTTTGAAGTTTGTACCCCTAGTCAGTGGGCTAAAACCCCATGGGGTTGGGGCATGGGTCATTTAAAATTCATAATTAATATTTTTTTATGCTCCTAAAATCCCTCCCACGTTCACTTGTTGAAGCCCCTCTCAACTTAATCATTCATATAAATTGTGATCTTCATTTCCTCCTTATGCAAGGGATTCGACCATCTGAAACAGGTCATCTTGGAATTTTTGCTCTAAATTTTTTTCTATGAAGGCTCAGAAGCTGAAATGTTTATGAGGCGAAGCCAAAATCTTGAGGAAGCTGTAATAAATATTTCAGATCAAGGTGCGCAATATTTTTGGAGATATGATTTATGTAAGTCAGGGTTTTTGCAGGCTCCTGAAATTCATCTCAAAGAAGTGACCTTGGTAAATTCATCATAACTCTCTCTCTGAGTATCGGATTGGAATTCCATAAAAAGTGATAGATATTGCACAGTCATTAATATTCTCTCTATCAACTTTAGAAACAAACGAAGAAATAGTGACACGTGGCACGCTGTACAAGTGCACTCTACTGAAGCAATCCATAATTAGGGCATTGTGATAGATTGGGTATAAATCTCTATTAAAGAATCAAAATTGGGTCAGAAATGTGGCATTGGAAATATGACTCAGAGGAATACTACAAGACCAAAAATCAAATATTAAGGATCTGAAATGATAGAGATACACCAGATTCAATATCGAGCTCCTAGAAGGAAAGAAAAAGCTAGATCATGTGTTGTCAAGGGTTGCAAAGGACCATACTTTCTATGGTAGAAAAGCAAAGCAAGGTACAACAGATGGTAGCATGACAACAGCAGCAACCAAGGTGCATAACAACAGCAAGAAGTTCATCATATGAAGTCTTCAAGTGGGCAGCACTGCATACAATCATTGTAAAGGTATCATTGTACTTGGTCATTGTAAATACATTATTGTACAAATTGTACTAGTGTCTATCTGCCAAGGGTTGAAGAGGCAGTGTTGGGAGGTCTAGGATCATCATTAGGTGGTTGTATCAAATTTGGGGTTATGGTCTAGTATATATTCTTCTTCTACATCATTCTATATCATTGTAAAGTGGACCATTTTCCCTGGTACGGGAGTCCATTCTTCTTTTATTCTTCTATAGGGTGGTAGGGTGGTGCTAGGGTGAGTTGTAGCGCATTGGGTGTTGGGGCATCCGTTCAGTTGACTACTGAAGAATCTCGGGCATCGGAGCATCCGTCGAGTGGGAGCTGGAGAAGAATGCTTTTCTAGATTCTAGGAAGTTGGAGCTTTATTTTCAATTGGAGTTGAATATTAAAGAATTATTAGAAAAGCATTAGGTGGCTTTTGTCCGAGAGTGGGTTTCCACCTTAAAAACTGTGTGAATTTGTGTTCCTCTTGTTTACTGCTATCATTGTACAAACACTGATAATAATTGAAGATTAACTAATGCTCTAATTGAAAGGAATATTGACTCACCCCCTCCTCTTAGTATTTCCAACAATTGGAATCAGAGCTTGGTTCCTTCAATAGCAGTTTAACAGCTGGAAGGAGGTCATGGGGCATACCAAGAATGGTGTACCTCTATTCAATGAAAATAATTATGCATTCTGGAAAGGAATATTGGAGGTCTATCTCTTAGCGCAAGGTTACAAAGTATGGGACAATGTTCAAAATGGATTTACATCAAATGCGGATGAACAAGGTAAGAAGAGTTTGGTAAATGATGCAAAAGCAAAGAATATTATTATCAGTGGACTTATTGAATCTGCTTATCATAAGGTGTTGGGTTGTAAAACCGCCAAAAATGTATGGGACAAACTTGAGAATATATATGCAGGTGAATCAAATGTCAAAGAAGCAAAGCTTCAAATCTATAGAGAAAAATTTGAGCAACTCAGAATGAAAGAAGATTGCAACATTGATGCATACTTCCAATAAGTTGATGAAATAACCAATACTCTAGAAGGATTGGGAGAGCCAATTGATGAGAAGACTATTATACGGAAGATTCTTAGAACGTTACCAGGGAGATTCAACCCAAAGGTATCGGTCTTAGAATACAATGCGAATCTGGACAAAATCAACAAGGAAGAATTACATGGAGTTCTCATAGCATATGAAATGAGACTTGATGAAGAAAAGGGTACTTCAAATCTATAAATTACGTTCGTTGCATCTAAGCAAACCAATAAGGACAAACAACCTTCAATTGAAATGACATGCACCTACAAGTGTGAAGAAAATGGAGATGATGGAGAAGGTCTTTCAGATGAAGAATATGCTTACTTTACGAGAAAACTAAAACCTGGTAAGGGAAAATTCAAAGGTAAACTTCCATTGATATGTTTCGGTTGTGGTGAGGTTGGGAATTTTGTAGCAAAATGTTCGAACAAAAGTGATGGCAACTCAAAAGGAAAGAAAGGCTTTAAGAAATTCAACAAGCAAGGAAAAAATAAAGGATCCAAAAGGAACTTTCTCTCTAAAGAAGATAGCTCCTCATCCGATGAAGAAAGTGACAACAAAGAAGAAGCCAATGAGAAATTATTGTTTATGGCCAAGCACAATAAACAAGAAGTATTAAATAATGAAGAAGAAGGGTTGACCATAGAAGAATTTTATGAGGAGGAAATCAAGCTTATAAAAGAGCTCAATGCTGAGAAGATCCATTCCAACACTCTTGAAGAACAAGTTCAAGGTCTCAAAATTGAGGTTAAAGAACACAAATGTATTGAAGAGTCACTTCAAAAGAAGTTGGAAGAAAGCAACCAAGAAAGGGAAGCATTAGAAGCCGAAGTAGTCTCGCTGCGTAAGGAAGTGAAGAAGGGAAAAACTGTCCAAAACTATGCCAATAGTTCAAGGGCATTGGAAGAACTCATCAAAAATCAACGATCTTACAACAACAGAACTGGACTCGGTTACAAAGAAGAAGAAGCAAGACCTTCTACAACAAAATACGATGAACCTATGAGATCTGACATACATGAAGACTTCATTGGACAAAATTCGCAAGCACATCCTTGGAAGACGATTCCTCGATGAATATTTTCATCCAGGTACCAACATATTTTTCATGGCTATTGTTATTCATGTGGAAAATTTGGTCATAAAGTTGTAGAATGTCGCACGTACCCTATGAACCAATACAATTCCAAGAGATTCTTCAAATATGAACCTCCCAAGGCTCAACAAAACATCAATAGATTTGAAAATTTAAGAAATAATATGGAATGTTACAAATGTCAGAACTTTGGACACATAGCCAGAGACTTTAGACTTGAAAATCCTCCAGAAGATTCTTCAAAGCCACAGAATGAACGAACATGGAAGAAGAAGAAGACTGATAATTGTGCTCTCGCTCTCAAGGTTCAAAAAAAGAAAGATGTGTGGTATGTTGACAATGGTTGCTCAATGCATATGACTGGAGATAGAAGGAAATTTGTATCTCTAAAAGAGAAGAATGATGGAACCATATCCTTTGGAAATGATGGATCTTCAAATGTTATAGGATCAGGTACCGTCACTCTCGGAAGCAAAGATGTTATAGCCAAGAAAGTTCTATTGGTCGAAAACATGAATTGAAATCTACTCAGTGTTGGACAAATGTGTGATCAAGGACACACAATGCTATTCAACTCCACAAAATGTGAAATTAGGAAAGGCAAGTATGGTAAAATTGTGGCTACAGCAAGTCGAGCTCCAAACGACATATATGTTCTGGATGAAGCAACTAAAGCATGTATACTAGCTAAAGAAGATGAAAGTTGGTTATGGCACAAACGAATGGGTCACATAAACTTTGACAATCTTGTCAAGACAAGAAAAAAGGAAGCAGTACGAGAAATGCTGAAAATCTCAAAACCTTCCAACACACTATGTGAGGCATGTCGGTATGGCAAGCAGACAAAAGTCCAATTTAAAACAAAAGAACACTTTTCATCACATCCATTGGAATTGATACATACTGATCTCTGTGGTCCTGTGAGAACAAAAGGTTTAGACGGAGAATTATATTTCATGTTAATGATAGATTACTATACCAGGATGACAGTCCTCAGTTTCCTAAAGAAAAAATCTGAAGCATTTGAGTGCTTTAAGATCTACAAGGAGTTGGTTGAAAATGAAACTGATTTGAAAATAAAGTGTTTAAGATCAGATAATGGTGGAGAATTCACTTCCAAATTATTTCAGCAATATTGTGACGAAAATGGAATAAAAAGGAAATTCTCAACATCATGAACACCTCAGTAAAATGGAGTTGCTGAAAGAAAGAATAGAACTGTACAGGAAATGGGTATAACAATGTTGAAGGACTCAAAATTGGATGAAAAAATCTGGGTTCAAGCAATTGATACGGCAATATGCATTATCAATTGAAGTCTTCTCAGAAATAATTGCAACAAAACTCCATAGGAATTATGGAAAGGAAAACCAGCTAATGTAAAATATTTCAGAATCTTCGGAATAAAATGTTATATCAAAAGAGAAGATCAAAATTTGGGTAAGTATGAATCACATGTTGATGAAGGTATCTTTGTTGGTTACTCACACAAAAGAAAGGCCTATAAATGCTACAATCTAAGACGAAAACAAATAGTGGAGAGCATAAATGTTACATTTAACGAAGATGGTGTTCTAGCGAGTAATGATGAGGATCTGTAATCTTTGAAACTTGAGACAGAGGCTGAAAAAGACACAGATAAAATTGTAGAACAAGAAGCAACTATCAACGAGAAAGAAGTAAACAATGATCATCAAGATATATCAGAAAAACAACAAGAAGCTCCTCCAAGGAGAACAAAAGAGTGGATTCAAAAGAACCATCCATCAAATCAAATCATTGGTGACATAAATGAAGGTCAACAACTTCATTCATCACAACAAGCTCACGTTGCTTTTCTAGCAACCTTTGAGCCTAGTAGTTTTGAGGAAGCCAGCCAAAATGAACATTGGGTAGCAGCTATGAATGAAGAATTGGATCAAATTGAGAAGAATAACACCTAGGAATTAGTTCCATGACCAAAAGATAAAAACTTCATTAGGACTAAATGGGTGTTTAGGAACATATTGAATGAAGATGGGAAGGTTACCAGAAACAAAGCAAGATTGGTTTGCAAAGGATATGCACAAGTGGAAGGAATTGATTTCAACGAAACATTTGCACTAGTTTCCAGAATGGAAGCCATCCGAATGTTTCTCGCCTATGCATGTTCAAGAAAAATCAAATTCTACCAAATGGATGTTAAGTCAACATTTCTGAATGGAGAATTAGAAGAAGAAGTTTACATCGAACAACCTGAAGGTTTTCTATTATCACAAAAAGAAGACTATGTTTGCAGGTTAAAGAAGGCTCTATATGGCCTCAAGAAGCCTCCCAAAGCATGGTATGCTCGTCTTGATGGATATCTATGTCAACAAGGGTTCAAGAAAGGTACTGTTGATAGCAATCTTTATGTACAAATAGATAAAGATAATTTAACAATTGTTGAGGTATATGGGATGATATAATATTTGGTAGCAATGATGATCGACTAAGTAAGAAATTTTCTACAAAGATGCAAAGTGAGTTTGAGATGTCTTTACTTGGTGAGCTGACATAATTCTTAGGGCTTCAAATATCTCAGCAAGAGAAAGGAATATTTATATGTCAAGCCAAGTACATCAAGGAAATGCTCAAGAAATTTAAAATGGAAGATTGCAAACCCGTCCTTACTCCAATGGTAATAGGTTGCAAATTGAGCATAGACGACTCATCTAAGGATGTGGATTAGAAGTTGTATAGATATATGATTGGTAGTATTCTATATGTAACAGCCTCTCGGCCAAATGTTATGCAAGCAGTTGGACAAGTAGCAAGATTCCAAGCAGCACCAAAAGAATCACATATTATTGTCGTCAAAAGAATTCTTCGATATCTAAAGGGCACAGAAGAATATGGCTTGTGGTATCCCAAGGGTAACAATCTCATTATTCAAGCCTTTACAAATGCAGATTGGGCAGGAAGCGTTGATGATCGTGAGAGTACTAGTGGAGTAGCATTCTATCTAGGTGGTTTTCTTGTATCATGGTTGAAAAAAAAGAAAACTTCAATCTCGTTATCTACAGCGGAAGCAGAATACATTGTAGCAGCATCATGTTGTACTCAAGTCCTTTGGATGAAACAAACTTTGCAAGATCTTCAAGTACAATTCAGTGAGCCTATTCCCATATTCTGTGACAACACTAGTGCCATTAGCATCTCCAAGAATACTGTCATGCATTCAAAAACAAAACACATTCCGATCAAATATCATTTTGTTAGAGAAAAAGTCACTGAAAAGAATATCAAACTTGAGTATGTTTGTACAAAAGAAAAAATTGCTGATATCTTTACTAAACCTTTACCTCGTGATGCATTTGAATATCTTCATCAAAAGCTTGGGATTCTCCCAAGTTCTCATTATATTTTCCTTTTTCAAGAATATAAAGCGGGAGTGAAAGTGTGTACAGGTCTGTTGGATGATTATGTGTCAGCGGGAGTGGAAGTGTGTACAGGTCTACAGGATGGTTGTGTTTTAGGGGGATTTACCCTTTTCCATTGATGTCAAAGGGGGAGAGAATGTTGTAGGAAGAGGTGCCATGATCAAAAGGGGAGTACTTTTGTTTCCATCAATGCCAAAGGGGGAGATTGTTGATCAATGGTTATCATTAATGTCAACCCAAGCTGCACTAGGGGCTAACCCAATATTGCATGGGAATTTTTTATTACCAAATTAGTATATTTTGGGTCAATATTTCTTTTGATGGTTTCTACTTGTCGAGATGTTTCCATTGATATATGGCACGCGATGTAATTCTTCACGGTTTGAGAGATATTCATGTTTGAAGTTTGTACCCCTAGTTAGTGGGCTAAAACCCCATGGGGTTGGGGAATGGGTCATTGAAAATTCATAATTAATATTTTTTTATACTCCTAAAATCCCTCCCATGTTCACTTGTTGAAGCCCCTCTCAACTTAATCATTCATATAAATTGTGATCTTCATTTCCTCCTTATGCAAGGGATTCGGCCATCTGAAACGGGTCATCTTGGAATTTTCGCTCTAAGTTTTTTTCTACGAAGGTTAAGAAGCTGAAATTTTTATGAGGAAAAGCCGAAATCCTGAGGAAGCTGTAGTAAAAATTTCAGATCAAGGTGCGCAATATTTTTGGAGATATGATCTGTGTAAGTCAGGGTTTTTGCGGGCTCCTTAAATTCATCTCAAAGAAGTGACTTTGGTAAATTCGTCATAACTCTCTCTCTAAGTATCAGATTGGAATTATGTAAAAAGTGATAGATATTGCACAGTCTCTACTTTTTTCTCTATCAATTTCAGAAACAAATGAAGAAACAGTGACATGTGGCACGTCGTACAAGTGCGCTCTGCTGAAACAGTCCATAATTAGGGCATTGTAAGAGATTGGGTATAACTCTCTATTCAAGAATTAAAATTGGGTCAGACATGTGGAATTGGAAATATGACTCAGAGGAATAATATAGGACTAAAAATCAAATATTGAGGATCTGAAATGACATAGATACACCAGATTCAATATCGAGCTCCTAGAAGGAAAGAAAAAGCTAGATCATGTGTTGTCAAGGGTTGCAAAGGATCAAACTTTCTATAGTAGAAAAGCAAAGAAAGGTGCAGCAGATGGTAGCATGAAAAGAGCAGCAACCAAGGTGCATAACAGTAGCAAGAAGTTCATCAAATGAAGTCTTCAAGTGGGCAGCACTGCATACAATCATCGTAAAGGTATCATTGTACTTACTCATTGTAAATACATTATTGTACAAATTGTACTAGTGTCTATCTGCCAAGGGTTTAAGAGGCAGTGTTGGGAGGTCTAGGATCATCATTAGGTGGTTGTATCAAAGTTGGGGTTATGGTCTAGTATATATTCTTCTTCTACATCATTCTATATCATTTTAAAGTGGACCATTTTCCCTGGTACGAGAGTCCATTCTTCTTTTATTCTTCTATAGGGTGGTAGGATGTTGCTAGGGTGAGTTGTAGCTCATTGGGTGTTGGGGAATCCATTCAGTTGACTACTAAAGAATCTCGAGCATTGAAGCGTCCATCCACTGGGAGCTGGAGAAGAATGCTTTTCTAGATTCTATGAAGTTGGAGCTTTATTTTCATTTGGAGTTGAATATTAAAGAATTATTAGAAAAGCATTAGGTGGTTTTTGTCTCGGAGTGGGCTTCCACCTTAAAAACTGTGTGCATTTGTGTTCCTCTTGTTTACTGCTATCATTGTACAAACACTGATAATAATTGAAGATTAACTAATGCTCTAATTGAAAGGAATACTGATTCACCCCCACCCCTCTCAGTATTTCCAAGATTCTCCTTGGTTTACATTTGCTAAAAAACATAAGAGCTAAGAAGATTTATGTTCAAGGAGATTCCAAGATGATCATTAGGAAAATCAAAGGAGAGTATTCAGCCAAAAATCCCAGGCTAAGAGAATATAGGAATGTTGCCTTAGACCTCCTGAAAACTTTCGAGAAGTATGAACTTACCTCTATCCCTAGAGCTCAAAACAGCCTTGCCAATGAACTTGCCTTTGCTTCCAGCACTTTCCAAATACCTCATAGAAATGAAAAATAAAAAATAAAGGTCAATTGTAGACCAGCAGTCCCTGATAACATAGATTAGTGGAAAATATTTGAAAATTACAAACAGATTGAAGACTTCTTGTAGCGCAAAACCAAGTTTCAAATGTCAAAGTCAGACTTAAATCATCAAGAGGATTGTTTTGTTGAAGAACAAACCCACAAAAAAGAGTTGCCTTGTACTACTTATATAAATCTGCTAGAACATCCTCTTGAGGCAGAATTGTTTGAAAATTTAGATCAAAAATACTTTGAGGTATTACAATGCAAAGATAACTCATTACCAAGAGGTCTTGCCCCCTTAGAAGAGTTGTTTGATTTCAATGATGTTGCTAGGAAGCCAAAAATGGAATCCACCTAGACTGATGTAGACGAATGCAACATAGGCAGCATAGAAGAACCCAAAATGATAAAGTTGTCCAAAACTCTGCCACCTCACATAAAACATAAATACATTGAGCTTCTCAAAGAATTTAAAGATGTATTTGCATGGGGTTATGAGGACTTGAAGTCCTATGACACAAACATTATTCAACATAAGATTCCTCTCAAGGAAAACCAGAAACCATTCAATAAAAAATTGAGAAGAATAAACCCCGTCCTAGTGCCTCTAGTCGAGAAGGAAATAAAGAAGATGTATGATGTTGGAATCATAGTCCCACTCAGGTACTCAGAATGGGTTTCAAAATTTGTTTCAGTAAGAAAGAAAACGGGGGAGATTAGACTATGCATAGACTTTAGAAACTTAAAAAAAGCCTCCCTGAAGGACAACTACCCTTTACCTAATATGGATCATATACTGTAAAAGGTGGTAGGCTCTAAAATAATATCATTGCTTGATGGATTTTCTGGTTACAATCGGATGCTATTACTTCCAAGTGATCGGCACAAAACCGCTTTCACAACACCTTGGGGCACCTTCATGTATGTAAAAATGCATTCTGGGTTAATGAATGCGGGGGCCACTTTTTAAAGAGCCATGGACATTTCCTTTTCCGAAGATATAGGTTAATTCATTCTGATATACCTTGATGACATCACTATCTATTCTAAAACTGATGAAGAACACCTAGTTCACCTAAAAAAGGTCTTTGAAAAGTGTAGGAAGTATGGTCTATCTTTAAATCCTAAGAAAACTATGTTTTGTCTTAAAGAAGGAAAACTCTTAGGCCACATCATATCTAAAGAAGGGATTAAGATAGACCTAAAAAGGATTGAGGGTATATTGCAGATCAACCACCCTAGAAACATTAAATAGCTACAATATTTCATTTGAAAGATCAACTTCCTAAGAAGGTGCATACCAAACCTTGTTAAACTCCTAAGGAACATTACAAACATGCTGAAAAAAGAGATAAGAGTCAAATGGACCATGGAAGCAACGCAATCCTTTGAACTAGTAAACAAGCACTTACTCAAACACTAGTTCTAATCAGCCTTGACTTTACCAAGGACTTCTTCATCTTCTCATTTGCATTAGAACACACTATTGTTGTAGTATTACTACAAAATAACATGATGGGACAAGCATAGCCCATAGCTTTCTTCAACAAGGCAATGAGAGATGCACCTCTGAAATATAACATCATGGAGAACTAGGCCTTTTCCTTGATCAAAGCATTGAAAGATTTTAGAGTTTACATCTTGCATTCCCATGTCATTTCTTTTGTTCCACATACAGTTGTTAATGAAATTCTAAATCAGGACCCTGATGGTAAAAGGGGTAAGTGGGTTGCTATCATCTTAGGATATGATCTACAAATCAGGCCCACTAAACTGATAAAGGGACAAGGACTTGCCAAACTGATGGCTGAAGTAAAATTTCAAGCCTTAGACATAAACATGATATATTCCTTAGATGAACAAGAGGAACTGGCGACTCCACATATTGAAGAAGCATTTTTGAACTCACTATGGTATGCTGATATATTGTATGTACTTGTTAATCTAAATGCTCCTCCTGCTTTGTCCAAAACAAAAGCTAGATTCTTGAAACAAAAGGATTTAAATTTCTGCATTCTAGATAGAGCTTTGTATTGGAAAAATTATGTTGGTATTTTTCTTAAATGTTTGCTTGAAGATGATGCAGATAGAATCATGCATGAGTTTCGTGAAGGAGAGTGTGGAGTTCATCTCTACTGGAAAACCACTTCCAACAAAATCCTTAGAGCTAGTTACTATTGGCCCACTCTTTTCCCTGACATACACAAGCTAGTAGTAACTTTCAATAAATGCCAAATATTTGATCGAAAGAGAAAACTACTGCCTTTTCCTTTGCATCCCATCAGCTTTGAAACTCCTTTTCAACAGTGGGGTTTAGATTTCATTGAATAAATCCACCCTACCTCATCTACCCAACACAAGTGGATCCTCACTGCAACTAACTATTTCACCAAGTGGATAGAAGCCATCCCCTCTAGGAATGCTACTGACTTAGTAATCGTCAAATTCCTTGAAACCAACATCTTGTCCAAGTTTGGTTGTCCAAGAAAGATCATCACCGATAATGCTACAGCATTTAAGTCCAAGAGAATTGTGGACCTTTGTTACAAGTACCACATCACACTAGGGAACTCTACATCTTATTACCCTCAAGGTAATGGGTTTTCTAAGTCCTCTAACAAAATTTTTGTGAATATGATCAAGAAGCTGCTGGAAGAGAAAAAAAATTCATGGCATAGCAAATTAGTTCATGCACTATGGGTTGATAGACTAACAACCAAGAAATCAATCAATATGTCTCCCTATCAGCTAGTGTATGGCATGGATGCAGTTTTCCCAACATCCTTTGGAGTTCCAGTTATGAAGTTTCTTCAAGAAGTACAATTAGAAGAGAATGATATGAAAAGGAGGTTGAACCAAACCATTCACTTGCACCAATCAAGGGAAGAAGTTTACAACATAACATAAGCAGTGCAAGAGAACATAAAGAAGATCTTCTACAAAAGGACCAAAGCCAATGATTTCCAGATTGGAGAAAAAGTTCTGAAATGGGATTCGAGGAGAGAGGAAAAAGGCAAGCATGGAAAATTTGAAATTTTTTGGAAGGGTCCATACATCATCCATTAAGTTAGAGGTAACAATGCATTCTTTTTACAAGAGATGGATGGAATAGAGTTATTTGGAGGTCCTGTCAATGGCAAGATGCCCAAGCACTATTTTTGTTGAAATTCCTAGTTTGAATCTTTCATTCATTATACATAACATTGCTTGATGAAAGATCAGAAAAATGAAAATACAAAAATAGAGAAATTAAGAAAAAGAGGGCAGGAAAAAAGAACAGGTACAACCCCATACCAAAAAAGAGTATTGTTGAAAGTGTGCAAGCCTAAACGCCACTACCTTTGAGAAAAGAAAGTCTTTTTCAGTAATATAGCTTAATCATGATTGAACATGTTTTAAATTTATGCTGATAGGTTAGTAAAAAAAAAAAAAATTCCAAACCATGTAAACGTGGCTTGTCAGTAGATTAGATTAGGAAAAGATGCTGGTTCCAAAAGCATAAATCTGAACCAAAGAAAAATGAGAGGGATGCATAACAAACTCCAAATTATTAGCCCTCAAGTTTTAAATTTTGCTTGTACAAAAAATAAAATCTATGTGCAGCTTGTCCAAAATGCCACGGCCCATGACAAATAAGATTGCTTAAACTTGGTTTGATCATGTTTTAAATTTCATGTTAGTAGGTTAGAGAATGAAAAATTGTCAAACAGCTTAACCTTACCAGATAAGTAGACTAGATAGAGAATAAAAGAGTTCATCGGCCTAATCTGAATTCTTGGATGACATAAGCGTAGAAGTAGATAGTTTAATGCTTCCAAAAGAAAATAATATCAAGGGACTGCCAACCTAAAAGCACCCAAGTGAAGAAAAAATGTTAGGAAAAGTGTGATGGGTAGGTAGAAATGATATTGAAGCAATCATGTCTTTTCAGATTTTTGAGATCATAGCTTCAAGAGAACATCAACAAATGAAGGAAGAGGGATCTGCCAAGTACAAGTAAGGTACTGATATTCAAAACTCAGAGATCTGAACTTTGAGGTTCTTGACACCTCTTGAAAAGGAGCTACCTTCCCCAAGTGGACCCATTGTTATTCATCAATATTTTTCATTGTTTATAGATGACTATAGATTGGTTCTAGATTTCTAAAAACAACATTCTTTGAACATTGTAATTTTTAGAAATATCGCTGCCTTAATTATCCTTATAGGAAAATTTTCACTATTCTATCAATATTTCCATTTCATGGTCCCCCTCCCACTCCTAAAAGACTCCTTATGGGCTTGTGCCACTCATCTCCATCCTTCTTTCCTACCTATGACCTCATTACTCTTTTTTTCGCTTGCCCATAACTCTACTTTCCATCTAAGGTTACCTGTAGCCTAACTCAGTCCCATGACCCCCAAGTTCCTCAAGCATTGATGGTCTCAAAACTATCTCTGTAGGCTCTCTAGATAAATCAAGTACATTAGATTTTGGATCTTCAATACAACACTTTGACAAATACTCTATTTTTCACTTGAAGCCTCCAAGCCAATTTTTAGTCAAAGGACCCTCCCACTAATTCATTAGGGTTTCGCAGGTTGTAAGGTCATAATTGATCTTTCAAACACTATTTTTATTATGCTAGAAGCTGGATCAGATGTAATAGAAGGTTAGCACATGGTTATTCGGGGAAGAGCCAAAAGTTTCCAAAGGAGACTACCCTATCAGCTTAAAGTCTACAAGAGATAAATGTTAAGATTTTAACACTTCTGCAGGAGTGTTAATAAGTGCATCAGTAGAAGGGATTGATAAGGTAGATGGTCTGCTCCCAAATGAACATAGATTACAGCAGGAGAAAGGGAACCACTTGGTCTTGAGGAAAACTAGGGTTTTTGAACTTAATGGAGCAAGTAGAATGACAAACCGTGATCAATTGTAGAATGGCCATGGAGGAGGAACACCAAATCAAACATGAATAAGTTTTTTCATAAATATTAATGACATAGGGAAAAAGGTGAGGTGAACTGGACAGAAATGAATGAGCTTGAAAGGGCTATAGAGAACTTAGAAGACAACACTGATGATTGCCTTAAAGCACTCCAGACACCTAATGTTTTGGGAAAATGGCGAGAGAAGATGAAATGATGAGTTGAACTCCATGATGACAGCAAAGGAAGGATTTTGAAGGTGTTTTTGTGTGCAATCATCCCAAAGTTTACCAAGGTGAATGTGTCATTGCCTCAAAGAGAAAAGGTGTAAATAATATCAGTAAGAAAGGTAAATTCAAGGTTTTCAGTCACCAGCCAAACTTAAGATGATTTAAGCTCCAAGGTGGGGAGAAAAGAAGTTTTTGGAGATACTGCTACTGTGTAAGCATCCTAAAGTTGTCAAAAGTCAAATTATCATGTTTCAAGGAGTAGGAGAAAGCCAGGGTAGTTTTTTCAGTCACCTGCAATTAGAAGTGTCAAAGAAGGTAAGAACGTGGTCTAAACTCCATGGTGACAACAGAAGAAGGTTTTTGAAGGTGTTGATATATGAAATCCTCACAAAGGTTTTTAATGAACTTGCTATGCCTCAAGTAGCAAAAAGAAGGTGAGAAGCATGGTTTGAACTCTATGGTGCAGGCAAAGGAGAGTTGTGAAGGTGTTACTGTGTGTTTAAATCCCAAAGTTGCCAAAATGAACATATAAACTCTCAAGGAGCAAAAGGAAAAGCCACTTCAATTTTTTTATGTCACCTCCAAGGTAAAAGTGTTAAAAGACATCAATAAGACAAGAGAAGTAAACTTTATGACTTAATCCAACCTGCAAATAGAAATGTAAAGAATATCAGTAATAAAGGAAAAAATGACTTAAAACATTAGGAAGTGGGTTTTCAAAAGTTTAATCAAAATTCCCAAGTCTATAAAATCTCATTTGGCATTTCAAATGAATCATTTTTGCCTTCAAGAGATCAAGAGCAGTCAAGGAGAGAAAAACTTGTGAATTTTATAAGCGAAATTGGACAAATTTGCTCAGCGTTGTTCCCTTGGCAAAGTTTCCCTGTATATTTTATGTTGCGCTGCATGCTTGGCAGAGCATTGCGATCTTTCCCAACTCACCCACAACAAGTTTCTTAAGGTGTTGCGTGCCTGGGTCTGAGCGTGCGCACTTGGAGCTGAGCGCTGCACGCCTGGTAGAGCATTGCGCTCTTGGCCAGGAGGGCTTTCTAAGCATTTTGACCATTCAAATCACCTCAAGACTGCTTCAAATCATCGCCAAGGCTTCTCCAAGAATTAGTAGAGGTAGGTGCAGGTCATCAACTCCTCTCCAAATATTTTTTTCATCTTTTGATTAAAAGAATGGGACCCTAAGGATAAAACCCTAAATTTCATGCTTAAAATCATTGTTTAAGCCTCATTCACCTGCCTACTAAGGGTATCATTCAAAACAAGGGTGAAATAGGGTGTTGTGTAAGTTTTCAATCATCTAGGTTTCCCCCTAAAATCCATTTCCTTCATAACCCTCTGTCCCTTTATTTGCAAAAAGATTCACTTTCCATTGCCCTCTTTCATCTCATTTTTACATTTAGCCCAAGTGTTTCAAAAAATAGAGTATAAACATTTCAGCAGAGGGTTGTCATTAAGTTGTTAGCTTATCCCTCATTCTCATATACTTACACCCTCACTCATTCATCTCATTCACTTGTAAAGGCTAACATTCCACCATCTCTTCATCTCATTTCCATTTGCAATTCTAGGGTTTTTTCTCAAGGCAGAGTTTTCAAAATTTCAAGAGAGGGAGACAGTGATAGTGGAGGAGACGACCAAATGCCAAGGAGGCATGAGCACAAAGGTGGAAAGATCAACAAATTTAAACCCCTCAACACAAGGGATCTAATGGAATCTCCCCTTACTATTCAATGTTTCAATAATGTAGGATGCTTTTATTTTTGTTAGAAGGTACACCAGGTGCAAAACCACCCTGACCTAACTAGGCTCTTCATACATAACTTGCATGAGAAAAAAGTTAACCTTGCAGGGGTCAATTTTGAGCTATCTATAGATGCTATTTCTAATGCCACAGGCATACCTAGTGTAGGGGAGAAATGGTTCAAGAAGGCCAATCTTGACAGGAGCTACTATGAGCCATATTTAAAACCTAGGTACAAAGACCACAATAAATCCATCTTTCCTTTCTCTCACTTTATTGATAGATATGCACCTATGATAAGGATCATTATGAAGTATTTTACATGTGAGGGAAGGTTCTCCCAGCTTTACTCCTATCACATTAGGCTTCTTATGCACTTTACTAGTGTGAGGATGTTGCACCTACCCTATTACCTCTACAGAAGCATTGACAAAATGTCCTATATTGTACAAAAGAGAGAGACTATCCTCAGCAGATGCAAAGCCTATTCCACCACTCTCTTATCAAAATGGTTGTTATGCATCAATTGCAGTAGAAGGGTATTCCTTGGGAAACCTTCATTTCCAATGAGGTGTTCACCAATCCACAAGGCCAACAGCAGCAAGATGTCCCTTCTTCTTCTCATCCTCCATTCCTCCATCCACTCACATTCCCTCACCTCATGATGATTATCCCACCTCACTATTCACTCATAGTCCTTCACATCATGATGATCCTACTCCTTCATTACCTATTCACCATCCCTCACCATAATCTCATGGTAATAGTTCATCAAAAAGTGAGGCAAGTGGCAATGAGGCAGAAAAGAGTAATGAAGAATAAAGTAGCAACGGAGATAGAAATGAGGAGTCAAACAATGAGAAATCAATTAGTGCAAAAAATAGTGAGGATGATGGAAATGATAACAGTAAGGAGGATTTCAGTGAGGCAGAGAGCATTGAAGCAGAGGATAGTGATGATGTTGATAGTGATAATGGTAGCCATAAGAGTAGCGAGGGCAGTGAGGAAAATAGTGATGAGGCAGAAAGCAGCAGTGATGAAGGAATCCATGAGAGAAGTGATGATAAGATCCATGATGACAGTAAATATGACAGAAATAATTGAAGTAATACATATGACACTAAAATGGTGGACATTGAGCCCTTTTCTTTGACCTACCAAAGGGGAAATAGGCATGTGTTTGCTGCCCTTAGGAGGCAAGGGGCCCTGCCTTATACATCAACCAAGTAGCTTTATAAAGGTAAAGAAAATTCCATTGATGAAGAAGAAGAAGAAGAAAAACATGATACTAAACAAGAATTAAAACTTGTTCACATTGATAGTGATGATGAAAATGAAGAAAGGATCACAAGCATGCTCAAAAGAAAATATGCCCAAATTAAGGATTTTCAAACCAAACTAGGTAGGGCTAAGAATGTTATTCACTACTCTGAGGTTGAAAACAAGCAGCTGGAGGCACAGAAAGCTATCTATGAGATCAGAGCTATCAGAGCTCGAAAAGAAGCTACAAAGAAAAAGGTAAAGCTAGATGAACTCTTGGGCACTTATGATGACATGCAGTAAGAGGAAGAACAACTTCCATGGAGGAGGCCAAGAACAATTGGTTTGAAGAAAGCTTTAGCCAAGGAGAGGGAGCAAGAGGGAGCCTTGGCAGAGTAGCTCACTCCAAGTGAGATGCTTTCCATGGAGATTGACTATGATCGGGAACCTTGGATTGAGATGGAAAATATACACTTAGAGGGTCTATTGGAGAAGATTAGGAGGGACCTTAACCTCCAAAGGAATATGTAAACGCATTATGTCTTAAGAAACAAGATTGCAAGGGCCAAGCTCAAAAGAGCCCTTGCAAAGATTCAAGCCCTAAAGAAGTAAAAAATAAAATAAAATCTTGACATCCTTGCTGATTCTTCCCTACAAGCATCCCAAACTTAATCAGCAAGGTAAATCCAAATTTTGGCACAATTTTGAAGTTTTTGGATTTTTGACTGTTTTGAAGGGCCAAAGGCGCTGCGCCACTAGCCCTGCACCCTTTTTTGGGGCACCCATTGGAGGAAAACTTGACATTTTTTGGATCCTTAGGCCAATTACATCACCCTCACAAAATTTCAGATCATTTGGAGCAGAAATGGTACTCCAAAAGTGCCAAAAACATGCAAAAAATCAACTTTCTGCCCTATTTTCCAAGTTGGCACTGTGCCCTGAGCAGTATTGGGAGAATGATTTTTTGGGTAGGAAAATTGACACCAAATGGAAAAATAAAGGTATATTTGGAAGCTAGAGAGGACAAGCTTTCCAATGAGATATCATGAAGCTCATTTGGACACATGGAAGGCCTCCAAATCTTGGTTACAAAACAATCATTTTTTCCTAGTGTTGGCGCTACGCCCTTGAACCTTTGTGTTGCACCCTTGCAAAAAAGTCAACAAAACACACTTGGAGATATTTTGGAAGTTATTGAGTAGCCTCAAAATCATTTTTTTGCCAAAGTCGTTTAAGGAGTTATTTTTTCATTTAATGAATTAGGATATTTGTGCCTTGGGCCTTGCATGGTCTCATAGGACAAAAATGACATTTATGAGTAATTAATGGTTTCTAAAACCCTATTTAGGGTTTTTTCCCTCCTTGTTAGTTAAATACTTCATTGAGGCCTTATTGTACATGATGGTTGGTTGTTGAGCTCAATATGATATAGACTTTGAGTTTTTTGAAGAAATTGGCTTTTGTGTGTTGTGATTGCTTTGGATTGAGTATCAATAGATCAAGCACATTCCTAGGATTCATGAGCTCTATTAGATGGTGATGTTATTCCTCTCTTTTATTTGTTTACTTCAGTTTTTATTATTTTCATGGTTTCTTTGATCATAGGACAGAAATTTTAGAGTAGGATATGCTTTCTGGCACCCTAGTTTTGTCTGCATCCTTTTATCTCTATGTTTTCTTCCTTGAAGTTTAATTAAAGAATACTTGAATGCTCTTTAGTTTCACTAAAATGTTATGTTAAAATCTCTCTTTGTTTGAAAGTAATGTTCATAGAATTCTTAACTTCTCTCTAGGATTACTTGTCTGTTGTTTTGAGGTCTGTTTAGCAAAAGTCTGGTTGAATAATCCTTTATTGATCTTCAGTTTTGATATGCTATCATCCTAAAGCTTTTATTGTTTCTATTATGTTGAAGGATCCTTAATTTCCCTTTGAACCTACTACATTCATAACTTCATGTTCATTTCACACTCACTAAACCTACTTAGATCCATTTGGCCTTGTTAACTTTCCCTATGAAACACCCTTGACCTATTATTGTACTTTTCAAGACCTTTGCAGACTCCATAGCCCAATGGATTGATTTTCTCTTACTCTACCTATTCTTCTTGACAACCTATCCAACCAAACAAACAAAAAAACAAACCCCATCACTATAACTAGCCTAAAATCAAAACCCTAAAATTAACCACGTCACATCCTTTACACAAACATAGAGAGAGCCCTCTCTGAGTCTAGGAAGGCTAGGTCCTAGGACTCCAAAGATTGGTTTGATGTTACCCTTGTCTATTTGGTCATTTCCAATCTGCCAAATTATGAGGACTTAACACCTACTCAGGAGAGGTTATTGAGCTACATAGTCCACATTCTGACATCAATCCAAGCTCTAGTCTTCAGCTACAACGCAGTTTCTGTTCAGAGTTGTGTTGTGTTGCAGGGTAGAAGCAGTGGAGGGTTTGTAAAGCCATTTTTTGAGCTTGTTTACAGTGGAGGAAACATTCTTTCCATTGGGAGGCTAGAAAGGAATTTCCTTGGGCTTTATTTAATATTTTTGCATCATTCCCACCTATTCCCACCTCCTACAGCACAGTTTCCCTCAAGGACAACGTTATTTTATTGAGCACTTGTAGTGGAGGTTTCATTGTTTGATTTTGAGGGTCATATCTTCAAGGAAGGGATCAAACTTTCACTTGCAGGATATATTTGAGGAGATCTATACATTTCTATATCAGTTTCAGCCACCTCCTTCCAATTATTTAGTTGTCGCTGTTATTCAGCCCTAGGGCTGCATTTCGGCATTTTGTACTTTTGGGTATTTCCTGAAACCTTTCTGGGTTGTCTTGGAAAGGTGCTTGAGAGCTTAGATCTCTATCCCAAACATTATTTGAGCTATATAACAGTAGATCCATGTATTTACATTCTCCAGTAGAATTTATATCCACTAAAACTACACTGTCTTGGCCTTGGGCATTATTGTGTAGCAATGTTCTTCATATTTCATGTACTTGTTCTCTTGAGGCTTGGTTCGCCTAACTTGAGCGACTTTTCCCTCAAGATATTGTACACATTTTGCTTCTATAATATCAATATAATGGCTATATTATATGCTTCATTTTATGTGCTGATTTATCACTTCTATTTCCAATATTTTTTTCTATATTCCTGTCTTTCCCATTTTGGAATATTACAGTGGTTTCAGAGAAAAATATTGGCTCAACCTGTGAGTTTTAGCCAATATGATATTTAGAGAATAAGAAGAAGAAGAGATCTAAAATGATGGAAGGAATGAGATTTGCCTCATATCTTTTCAGATCTATGAATAACCTCTCCAAGGAGGTCAAGAAAATGATAATGGAGAGATGCAATGAGACCTCAAGAGGGTTTCAAGATGAGGAAGGTCCATGCACTTCCTATCAGCAATAGAAGAAACCGGTATTGCATAGAGCTCCAAAGAGATCTAATATGTCTAATTTCTTTGAAGAGGAAGGTGAAAGACATGGAGATGGAGGAAACTAAGATCATGAGATTCTAAGTGATTATCTTGCGGAGTACAAGTCTCAATCAAGGTATTTCAAGGAGAATCTAACTCTCTAGTATTTTATTCAAATCAAGGAAGAGAGGAGACCTTGCAGCAATAGAAGGAAAAGACACAATAGATTTCTATTGTCTACATTTGATGGGTCATCAACATGCACAACAAGGGCTTGGAGAAGAAAGTTAGATGCATTCTTCCTGCTACATCCAATAGTAGAAAGAGAATTTTTTGAGATTGTCGCGCTGCACCTTGAGGTTGAAGAAAACATTTGGTGGTTCAGCCATTTGAGACATGCAAGAGTGAATACTTATGCAGATTTTACTCAAAGGTTGATCAAGAAGTTTTATAAGAAGAAACTGAAGGAGCCAAGGGAAGATGTCAATATTATCATTCCGAAAGAAGAACAACTTCCAACACCACTTGCTACAGGAGTACATGCATCAGGAGAAGGAACACTTTCACCCTTGCAAAGTGGTATTGATCTCTTGACATTTGGAATCCCGTGCATTATTCAGAAGATGCATGAGGAGGAGGAGACTTATACCAGCATTGGTGTAGTAGTAAAGGACTATCCATCACCATCACCAACAGTTGGAGGAGTCATTACACCGGTGGAAGGAACCCTTGTAGCAGTACAAGATGTACCCAAGGATCATCTTAACCAAGGTTTGCAAAAATTTCCACTTCTTATTATTTCAGCACATCGTATGGAGAGTTGTGGGGACATGCCATCAAGGAAATTGTATGACCTAGGGTCAAAGCACAATGTTGATTTGTAGCAGTAGACTATCACTGTATAGAGGACCCTTGACTGGTTCAAGGAGGAGATATATAGTCATCCTGGTATCTCATTGATCAGCTACACACAACACTTTGGGTTGGAGTGTATAATTTTGGAGGATAGGATGAGTATAATCTTAATCAATCCCATGTAGAACTGTGTGTTCAACATTGTGCATGATCATGAGATAGCAGATGCACCATTATGGAGATCAACAACATTTTCATTGAGCAACAGTGATGAGTTGGGGGCCCAACTATTATTGGGACATTCTGATGACCATTACACTTGTGTAGCATTGGATAGGCAGATGGTTGATGGAATACATCTTATGATGGATGGAATATACCATTATTATGATGGATCCTTCTTGATGAGAACATCACAGATCAAATAAAATTTGTTCCCTACATATTATTTGGAACCTTATGGGTTCAGCTTGGTCATTGATGCATGGTCTTCACGTGGATATCTCCAAGAGTTTTCACTTCAACATCTCATGAAGTGAAAAGATAGAAATCAGATTTGGGAGGATGGTATTCTCCATTGGATGGATACCAAATTGGAGCATGGTAGGAGAAACCCACATTTTAATGGATGGGTGATGGTGGTGAGAAAGGGGCTGGTGAGCCACTTACAGATCTATGACATAGGGAAGCAGGAGGCATGGTTGCACTGGCTACTCTTGAAAGAGTTTGGCCATCATGTGACATCTCCTATTTCAAAAGGTTTGTTGTGGTTTTTGGCATTTCATGGCACCCATATGATATGGCAGCAAAATATTTGGTTGTATGGGGCATTCTACAAGTCAACTATCATGATGTTAATCCATGACTTGTATGATGATGAGATGAGGAGGCAGTAAGAGTCATTGTTTCTTTGGTTACTCTTGGGAGAGTATGGGTTGATTTTATTCCATACATTGCATGATGTTTCAGGAGTAGAGGGTGGCACAATCATGGTGCAAAGGGGCTACTCCTTAGCTTTGGAGGATCAGGAGACACTTCCACATGGGGATGAGTCTTCCATATGTAGCATCATTATGGTATGTAACTTTGGCATTGGGCATGTCAAAGAGGGAAGTTATGAGATGTCAGGAGCCTTATCACCAAGGCCAACATCGTTGTCACTTGGGAGTATGTATTTTTTTATGGAGTGTTCCCAGGATCACTTCACATATGATGCACTTGATGGGAAAGTAGGATATGAGAGTTGTGGAGGGGTGGATGGAGACATCTATTACCATAATATGATCTTCTTGACTTGGATCTCCAAGCATAAGAAGAAAACCTTACATGCAACACTTGGTTCATTCCTTTCCATTCACCAAGGCCTCATGGAGATATATCATACCCCTATGGAGAGACCACCCATGGACCTCATTATCAGCATACATGGTAGGAGTTGTATTTTTTTACTTATTGATCATCTTGCAATGTATTTTCATTCTCTTGCCATTTATATACAGTGCATTGCTCCACAAGAGGGAAAGCTTCTATTTAGGCTTCATTGTCTATCTAAGACCAAGATCAGTGATGGAGATAGCCATTTATTGTATGGCTTTGGGCAAGTGTTGTGCTATTATTGGTATGATCAGTTAATACATAATGCCATTTACTACTTTCTAGTAGATGAAAAAACATACAAAGATAGCAAATTGTTGGAAGATAACTTGCCACATTATGTTCTAAAACAACAGATAGTAAAATTTATTTGTATCCACTTGGGAAACTATTGGTACCATCCATAATTTCATATAACACTCATTTCCTTTATCATTTGTATTACATATTGTGATGATGTTCTATTCACTCTATATGGGATGGTTTAGGCAAGCAAGATTCATGAAACTAGAGAGGGGGTCTTTGAGGATCCAGTTGCCTTTTTTCCTCTTGAAGGCAACATTATTGTTGCAGCCCAAAATTAGTAGCAGCTCTACACTTATCATAAGTGGAGAGAGAGACAGCAAGGGGTAGTCAATTTTTTCTATCATATTCAGCTATGTAGCCCACCTACATTGCAGGAGCCAAAGGTGGAAGATTTTTTCCATGAATTACAATTTTGGAGGGTGATTCATTTTATGTGGATGATAGCTTGGGGGTTGGAGTTTCACATGGGAATGAAGGTACCCAAAATTTATTAGATTCCATGCCTCAATAAGGCCTCTATACAACATATAGTTTCCTCCATGGATATCCCACTACTTCATGATGATAGCCATTTGGATTTGTCACCAAAGGCTAACTTGTACACTTGGGAGGAGCAACTAGGGGACATATTGATGAGAGAGAATCATGTTCAGTGGAGAATATTATCATATGAGGATGCTACAGGAGGGGGAGAGGAGGATCTTCAATTATATCCTTACATTTGCTTAAGGACAAGCAACATTTGGGAGGGGAGGACTGTAATATTCCAAATTTAGCATGCAGCTAATTGGAATATTAATTTTTTCTTTTATCATTTAGATAGATGAATAAGTGGGTAGGGAGACCCATAAATATATTTAGTAGGAATAAAATACCTCTTAATGTGAAAATGGATCATCTTAATAGCTGGATAAATCACCCTAATGTGTGAAAGGGGCTAAAGCATGTGGACAAGGTCAATGTGGACCAAATCAACAGAGTTGGTATGGAGAGAGTGGATCATCAATGAGAGACAACGCAGTGTTAATGGGAGGGAGTCTCCATGGGAGTAGTGGCTTTAATGAGTGGAACCCAAGGTGAGGAGGCTCACAATGCATATAAGGAGGGAAATGCAGCCATATAATTTTATGTTGATGATTATTGATTTCGTGGTCTATGTGGTTGTTTGCACTCTTCAATTATTTAGCAGAGTCGGTTGTGTTGTTTAGCATAAGGGTGTTCCTGAGCGGGAATCCCACACTCATCCTCAAGGGACTTATAGTGCCTACTCAGGAGAGTTTATTGAGATGCATATTCCATGTTCTGGCATTAGGCCAAGCTTCAATATTCAACTACAGTGGAGTTTCTGTTCAGAGCTATGTTGTGTTGCAGGGTAGAATAAGTGCAGGGTTTGTAGGGCCATTTTTTGAGCTTGTTTCCAATGGAGGTAGAATTATTTCTATTGGGAGGGAAATAAGGAATTTCCTTGGGCTTTATTTTATATTTTTGCATCAGGCCCAGTTATTTCCACCTCCTACAACACAGTTTCCCTCAAGGAATGCGTTATTTTATTGAGCACTTGCAGTGGAGGTTTCAGTGTTTGATTCGGAGGGTGAGATCTTCAAGGAAGGGATTAACCTTTCACTAGAGGATATATTAGAGGAGATATATACATTTATATATTAGTTTCAGCCACCTTCTTCTAGTTATTCAGTTGTAGCTCCTATTCAGCCCTAGGGCTACATTCTGGCACTTTGTACTTTCGGGTATTTCCGGAAACCTTTTCTAGGTTATCTTGGAAAGGTGCTTGGGAGCTTAGATATCTATCCCCAACACTATTTGAGCTATATAATAGAAGATCCATGTATTTTCATTCTCCAACAGTAGTTATATCCACTAAAACTGCGTTGTCTTGGCCTTGGGCATTATTTTGTAGTAGTGTTCTTCATATTTCATGTACTTGTTCTCTTGAGGCTTGTTTTTCCTAACTTGAATGACTTTTCCCTCAAGATCTTGTACACATTTTTCTGCTATAATATCAATATAATGGCTATATTTTCTTCTTAAATTTTATGTGTTGATTTATCATTGCTATTTTCCAGTATTCTGTTCTATATTCTTGTCTTTTCCATTTTGGAATATTACAGATTATTTACGAGATCAAGTGAAAGATGCCACTGGGAATACATGATGTCAAATCAAAGACTCTAATTATAAGCGGGTTCATTTCCTTTTTTAATGAGCTTGACACAGTAAAAGAACAATTCTCGTGACACCTTGTTTCATTTTTTAACGAGCTTGACACAAGAAGAGGAACTATGCTACGAAGAGATTGTTTCATTTTTTAAGGATCTTGACATAAGAAAATTAACTCTGCTCTGGAGACCTTGTTTCATTTTTTGAGCTTGACATAGGAGAAAGAATTTTTCTCCGGAAGAGCTTGTTTCATTTTTTAAGGAGCTTTAAAAAAGAAACATAACTTTGATTCGAAGACTTGATCATGTCCCATAAAATATCATGGCTTCCAAAAGGTTCTCATCATATGGGAGAAAAACACTCTAGAAATCAGGGTCCAATGCCCCCAGTACATGGTGAACTATATCACTGACTAGATCATCAGTATACACGAGCATGGAACATGTGGCCACATAATTTACCTATGGCGAGGATGATACCACTTGATTGTAAGGGCCATTAAGAAATGATGGTTGATTGGGAGCCAAATTAGGACCAATGAATGACAGTTGATCAATGATCACAATTCTTCCTTTATGTGGGAAACACATCAGGTGAAAGAGAGAAGATACAAGAGCTCACATGACATAAGTATAGTAACGCCCAAGGAGTAAGTTAAAGTACAAAGGGAATTGGAAAACCATCATTTATATATAGAAATTCTTTCCTCCCAAAGTAATAGGCAACTTCGGAAGGATCCCTAATGGTTGATTAGTTCCTCTGTTAAGCGCTAACATATTATGGGTAACAACCACAAGCTACAGAGAACCGAAAGCTTTCCAATTAGTTGAGTACATAATACTAACATATGTACCTTCATATATTATTGTGCTAGGTAATGCCACATTATAGGTTTGTATTGTGATCTCAAAGAGCATGTAAGAAGGAAGACGATATCTTCTCAATCAACTCCAATCGAAGGAAGTGACCAGACTACTTGGAGGGGGTGCAGTGGGAATGGGAAAACTACCCCCTTGTGTTATAGGATCGTGAGGATCTCCCTCCTATGTCATGGGAATGAGAGTATTTCCCTCCAATTCATGGGAATATGAAGAAACAAAAAGAACCTGAGTGGTATGAGGTGCACTCTCTACAAGAAAGACTTGATCAACTGAAGTTGGAATCAGGTTGACTATTTCTTCAACCAAAGGTTGGTTGGGAACAGACTCATGGGATTCAATTTTGAAGAGAGTGAGATTGACCAGAAATGACTTCTTATTGATCACTTGATCAACTAGTAGAGGATCATGGAAAAGCTTCTGATAACCAGCCAGAAGTCACAACTGAGAAGTAGTAAGTTTATCCAACACTTTGGAGGATTCATCCATATAAGGAAAAAGGTGAATGGGATGATTCCCTTCACATAACTTACAGGGAAATTTTCCTTTCCCCTTTTTCCCATGGGCCTTACTATCACTAGTTGAGGGTTTTTCACCATCATGATCTCCAGAGGTTGATGTGAGTTGGTGGACCATATTTCTAATGTTATGGGAATTATAGGAAAATACCTAAGAAGGTGATTACCCTTACATAACTTGCAAGGGAATTTGACTTTGTGGGACTAAATGGAAAAATTTTCAACATTAGTTGCATTTTTACCAATGGTTGTTGGGTTACCCCCTTGCTTATTTTGCTTTTTCTTCTTCTTCTTAGCTTCCTGGTTACTAGAATCCAGACTTTCACCAGGCGAAGAGGAAGAAAAGGGCGAAGAAATAAGTGAAAAAGGAGAGGGATAAATCTTACAATCAACGTGAGGTTGACGTTGTTCAGGTGGAGGCGAACTTGGTTGAGAAGAAACTTGGACATTTGGAACCATGGGGGTTGAAAATAACCAAACTAGCAAACCAATGGTTAATCCCGGGAGGGACAACATTGCCATATACGGAGCACCAATATTTCCGAAAGAAGGGAAAGGACTAGGATTCCCATTTGAGGGGATTCCTTGATTGGTAAAATCAGTAATTGATGCCATTAGTCTCAACCTAAGATATATTAAGGATTTGTGCACATGTAAAATGTTATCATGGACAATATATTTTAGAATAAAATTAAGAAAAAAAAGGGGGTAATCTAGGCATGAAGGATTACCAGGTATCCGTGAGCTGAAATATACACCTTGGTAGAAAAATTATAGAATAAATTACCAAGGACTTGACGTACTCCATCCAATATCCCCGAATGTTTTGTTTGGTACATCAAGTCTACAAAGCAGTTGACTCGGTTACCTATGGCAGGTTTGCAACCTAGTGGGGTCTGCCAATATATACTTGACGGTACGTGGGAGTCTAGTTTGTAGTAGCATTTTCTAATGTGCAACCATACAATTAGAGAGTCCCCTTATACTTTTCATATGTGGATCATAGTCCTATATACTTCTGTACGTGGGATGGGATATCACCCCTAGAATGTAACGCAGATTGTTAGCGATAGTTTCTATGCTTAACAACACCGAAATACATCTCTAGCCTAGAACTCTAGATGTTTTTGTTAATTCCAAATTATCCTTAAGGCTAATTGAATAAGTTTTAAAATTGATCTTTAATTATGTTCCAATTTTGGGCTCAATAGCGATGTCACCTGAATCCCTACAATGCAAATAAATGAAAAAAATAATCCATTTCTTTTCGATGAATCCTAAACTAATGAGGGAAAGAGTGAAAACAAGAATGAAACAAACAAGAAATGCAACAAGAAATGATGCCCCCCAACTAGCTTAAAATTACTTTCACTATCCCTAAATGCAATCTTACTGAAAACGAAATCAATTCTTTCTTCACTAAGATGCACTAATGATATTTTTTTTTCTCTTTACTTTGGATGCTCAAATGAAAACTAATGCAATCAATAAACTAATCAAAGAAAAAAAAACCAAACGAACAAATAATGGGAATGAAAATTTCTTTCACTTTCTCTTTCGAATGGAAAATCATTTCAAAAGTATTTGAATGAAGATGAATTTCACTTTTTCTTTTCAAAACGAAGAAAAACAAAAATGCACTTTCAATCTTGTAAACCAAACAATTGTAATCTATGTTTGACTATTAAATCAAAGGTGATTCCAAAGTGAAAAAAATGACTTAGCGTAAGTGAAAACAACTTTACAAAAACAAGCCAAAAGCAATATGAAACGATGTTTGGAATGATGCAGTAGACCTCTTCAAACAGAGCTAGCAGGTCTCTTGATGACACACACAAGTGAAAAGTGAAGGACAATTGACTTAGGAACTCTAGAAGACAATTTAACTTCACCCAAACACAACGAGGATCAAAGAGACAGGTTAATCACTTCAACTAAAGAAATCAAATTAAACACAGTGGTACCTGATCATACCCAACTAGGAAGACACTACAGAGGCCAAGACACACTAGAAAATGATAGGGAAACCCCATTTTTTTCAAATCTCAGGGATCAGTGCATCTGTGAAAGGTATAATGATGCTAAAAGGTAGAACAACACAACTATTTTATAAAAAACAATGTTGTCAGTGCTTTTATGAGAATAGAAAATGCGTTGGGCGAGAAACAAAAGAAAAATAAAAATAATTTCAACATTCAAACCAGACTTGACACTCTAAAGAAAAATCAAACATTGTGCAGATTTATATAGACTTAAACAGATGCATATCTTAATGATTGGTTGAACTGATCAAAAAACCAAAACGGAGAGGGACGGTCAAAGAGGCGATAGCTCCATGGCGGAGTCACCAATTTTTTTGTGAAGACAATCCCTTCTACGGACAGAGGTGATCTCTGTAGCCCTAGAGTGGGTCTAGCTACACATGATATTATCTATTGGATACTTTATTAGCTAATATTCAAAGAGGATGATAAAGGGGAAAGGACCTACCTCTTCCTAATGCTATGCTCAACCCTTTGATGAAGGCCTCAACCCACAATCCTTCAAGCTCGCTTCTCGCTACTTGTGGCATTAAAATACCTGAAGGAGATCAAGAGAAAACAACAAACATGATCCAATAAAAAACATATGTTGAACATCAACTACCTAACAAATCAAGGAACATTAGGCTACTTGTATAGATATCCAAACAAATATAGAAAGAGAAACACCAGATGTATTATTGATAATAGAAAAGAGGAATCTTACAACCATGGCCTTAATGTTGGAGGCCTCCCTTTGGTGTAGTCTGAGTCCAAAAGGAGGTTCTTCAAGAGATCCTTCTCCCGAATGGAAATTTAGGCATTAACACAGCATGGGGATGCAAAGGGTTAATGATCAGATAAGCCAAACAATGACCAACCAGTAGTGGAGGGATGTGGTTCAATTTATAGGAAGGGAGAGGGAATTAGGAGCCCATAAAAGGAGGAAGGCCCACTTATCAAGGGAAAATCCCCTATTGATAAGATCAAGAGCTCCAAATGAGAGAGATCAACCATATCTCCACCGAACAATATCGAGCTTGCCGTTCTAGAAGCTTCTAGTTCTTGAACCTTCTCCTCCATTTCAGGAAACATTGTCAGAAAGGGATCAGAGTGGTTTTTCCAATCATAAGCGTGCTAGCAGTGCTAGGCCAGAACATGCAACCCACCATCAGTACGGGCAGACAACTAGCTAAGAGCATTGACCCAGAAACTTAGGGTTTGAACCAAGCTTGTTCAGAAATTCTTCAAAGCATATTTCTTTTAGTCTTCAAAGGATATCTTGTTGTATTTTTCCCAGGTGGATATAATCCACAGGATTCGTCGTAGGGCACTTCAAGATCGAGGATGGGAAGTGAACAAGGTGACAAATTATAGTGTAACAAGAGGCTTCTTAGTGTGTTTCTCCATGTGGAGGGTCGTGTAGAGGAGTCAAATTTGAGACCACCTGTGAGCCAGATAATGTGAGTAAAATGCAGTGAATATGTATGAGGAGGCTACATGACATTGAATACTTAGGAGAGGCAAAAAATATATGGGGAGAGCGCATAGGGATTTTGCAGTAATGCTAGGATTTTGTAGAATTTTAGTAGTATGATAGAGACAGTTTTGCAGAATGGAAGAGGGAGTTACAAGGGAAGGAAAGCCAAAAATGGAGTTTTCTCTAATACCATGTCAATCTAGGAGGTAACTCCAACAAAATTGAATTTATTTGCATTAAAGGTTGCACACAAATATATACATGGAGGGTAAGACTCTTGGGATTCATCTCCTAGTGTCTCTTCATCTTCTACCGCTCCAAATTTTCTATTTACACTATTTTAAAATTTCACCCAATCCCCAGGATTAGGTGTCATCAATAAAGGATGTTGATCATGTTATTGATTTGTTTTTATTGAAGCTGGATCAAGAAGGATAATTTTAACTAGAAACTCAGTGAATATTTGTAATATCCCAAAATGGGAATGCCGCAATACTTGAACACAATTATGGAATAGAAATGAGAAATAGCTCATAATTTTTTTTTGAGACATATAGCCATCAATTACATGTACAGCAACAAGAAATCTGATCTATTATATCAGCCAAAAGTGGGGAAAAATAGTTATTTATGCCCTAAAAACATTATTTTCAGAGATTTGCGTGATAATAAGGAAAAATAACGTTGGGATCCCTTTTCATTTTTAATTTGGGACTCACACCCAGAAAATATCCGAAAAAAATTCACTTTTTCTTAGTTAAACAGATCTCCCGGTCCTGATATGGCTTAAAAACACTGAATTCCCATGACTTGACTAAATAGAAAGTTTCTGAAGCATGCATAGTGTATTTTAAATAGGATTTCTGATATAATATGATTCAAACATTATATCTGGAGTTTTATTGCTCATAACATGAAGAAAATGGAAGATTTGATGAAGAAACCCTCAAGAATGAGGTGTTGCAACACATAGAAATGACTACAAAGGCTTGACAGCATTATTTTATTGAGTGTACTGCAGAAGTAGATTACATTTCAGATCTAGATTATATCTGTGTACAAAAATTTAGATCCATATCAGATATGTACACTAGAAAGGCTCCTCTTTCAGATCTCCTTGGGGTTTTCAGCAGAAAATGAAGTACATGGAGTAGATCTGAGATCTACTGCAGCAGATCTACAAAATGATTTAGAATTTTTAAATAAAATACATCTATGAACAGAAAATATCTGAAACATACATGGATTAGATGTCTAATCCATAGATCACCACAGTGTAAGTAAGGCTCCTTTACACCAGAGATCTCTCCTCCAAATAGTTGCCAAAACACCCTGCAACTCCTCACTTGAAAATGACGTAGTCCAGAGACATAAAATGCATTTTAGGCTTGATTTAGAGTTTGGCCTAATGCCAATATGTAGATCTAAAGTTCCAATTGGCTAATACACTCTTGCCAATGGAATAGATGACTTTCCCACTGAAAAGAGGCACTAGTATGGCCTAGGTCTCAATAGATCTAGCCTCCACTTGCGCAACTTGAAAATTCAATCACACCCTAAACAGGACATGAATTGTAGTTGAAAGAAGAAGCTTGGTCTCAAACTAGATAGTGGACTATGTAGTACAAACTCTTCCAAGAGCTACTCAATGGAAAGAGGTGGAACTCATAAACGGGAAATCCCAATGCTAAACAGCATTTGCAATCTAGGCTAAACATCCAAGAAAGCTATATGTCTAAACAGAAAATATATCAAAATATAATATCATGAACAACCTCCATATGTTTCCCTCCTCTTCCTTTTATAATATCAAGAGATTGTAAACCCTAAAACACCTTCAATGATTTAGCTTCATTCACATGTGTAGCCTCCAATTTGAATTGTGCTTCTAGGAGATTCATTGCATCTAGACAACGTTGTTGATTTGGTCCTGGTTGACTTGATCAATTGATTTAGTCTCTTTCACACTCAAGTGTTATTATACAAATGGCCCAGATTTAGCCTTGTTCACATTGGGCATTGATTTATTCTTTTATCAGGAGTTTTATGAACCTCCTTTACACATTTATTCTTTAAACAAAGAAAGAAAAAAAAATGAATATTCCTATCAGCTTAGGACTAATTAGGAATATTACATTCCTCCCCTCCAAAATTTTTCTTGTCCTCAAGCAACTCACAAGGACTTTGCAAAATCTCCAATGGAATTGTCTCCTCCCAAGAATACAAGTTTTCCTTTGGTGAATGAACCAAATAGCTGTCATCATGAAGTAGTGGGAGATACATAGAAAGAATGATATGTTGTCCATTGGCCTTCTCAATACATGAGAGATGGAAAATATTGGGTGCTTCAACCCCCATGATAAACTTCAATCTCCATGATATCATCCAAACAAAGTGAGCCATCCTTGTTAGCTTAAATAAATAGTCACCAATTGTTTGGTCAATTTAGTGTATTCTAAATTGCTGCATTTAATTTGTCAATCCGGGAATCGTAAGCTGATGAAGTGCGGCGCACTATATGTGCAAGATAACCTATTTCTTAACTTTTTGTCGTTTTTGGTTTTCTAAGGTGAAATGGAAATTCTAAGATGAAAACAAGTTTGGTTATGAGGGTTCTCCATTGTGTTCTCAATAATAAATAGGCCCTCGCGCCTCATTGTAAAGCAGTTCAGAGGTCTATAGCCACCACATCTCTTCTCAGAGATAGCTACCAGTACCCTAGCTAGTTTTATTTCCATTGTCTGTAAGCAAATTTCAGTTCTTTGATATTAATGAAATGAAGTGTTATTTCCGCTGCATCTCTGTATTTATGGTGATGTGTTTATTCTGTTGCGTTCCTGCATAAATCCGGATCAGTGGTATCAGAGCGGTCTGCTTTTTCTCGATCCTTCTTTGCATGTCCCCAACGAGGTCTGGGTATAAGGAGCTAGGGCTTGATCTGGTGGAACCTTTGCAAGATCAGCCTCGCAAACCTCGACGGACGCCCATGGGGGACGAAAAGAAAGATGAGGGAGCAGGAGATCCTATCAAAATATTGCTCGAGGAGGCCTTCGAAAAACAAAGGAATGCGATGATGGATAACTTTGCTCAGATCCTTCAACGACTGCCCACCGGCGGCGCATCTGCATCCAGTAGCCACTCTAGAGTTGCGACTCTTTTAAGGTACAAGTAAATTTTGACATTCCCATATTTGAGGGTCAAATAGACGCAGATGCCGTAGATAGATGGTTGAATCTATTAGAAGGATATTTCTCTGTTCATGACTTTTCGGACCGGGAGAAGATTATTTTTGCACTCCTCAAAGCTACCCCCCATGTTAAGGACTGGTGGGAAACCTACTGTGAGAACAAGGACCAGACAGAACCCTCTCTGTTCTCGGCCGTACCAACTTGGAATTCTTTTCGAGACGCCGTCAAGGAACAGTACTATCCCATGGGGAGCTATGAGGACAAGTACATACAATGGACCACGCTGCGACAACAAAGGGATCAAGATGTGCATGAGCTGACGAATCTGTTCCATACCCTGCGCACAAAGTTGGGTATCAAAGATTGAGAGAAACATCTGGTGCTAAAGTATCGCAGCTGTCTGCACAAATACATTCAGGAGGAAATGGAGTTCCTTGACATCTCCTCGCTTGGTACGGCATACCGGTATGCTGCCAAGATTGAGCAGAAATTCAATCAGAAGAAGCGAGACTTTGGATCTGCGAATCAAAAGCAAAGGAAAGGTGCTTCCAAACCGCAGAACAAAGGACTGAGCCAAGGCATGGCGGCTAAAGACAACTCATCGAAGCCACAAGAAAAGAACAGCACCGCAAAGCCAAAGAAGGACACGGGAAAGTGGTGTGAGTTCCATAAGAGCTCCACTCACAACACAATTGAGTGTCGGGCCAAGCAGTCGCTAGTGGCCGAGATGAGGGCTTTTGAGTCAGATGCATGCTCTGACTCTGAATCAGAACCTGAAAAGGCGAATGAAAAAGGGAAACAGATTATTGATGCGGAGCCCAATGCCACTGTTGCCACTGCAAAGATCCAAAAGGAGGAACCGGAAGATCCAAAGGAGGAGGAACGTCTCTTCCACTCCCAGATGTGGGTAAAGGGCTCCCCGGTACAGTTCATTGTCGACAATGGGAGCCAAAAGAACCTCATTTCAGCAGATGCCATGAAGCGGTTGGGCTTGCCGACCACAGCTCACCCACATCCATACACCATCGGGTGGCTTCACCAAGGACGAGATCTCCGCGTCAGCCGGCAGTGTCGCCTTCCTTATAGCATCAAGCCCTTCACGGATGAGGTATTATGTGACGTTGCTCCTATTGATGTTTCTGATGTATTATTAGGACAACCATACTTGTGGAAGCGTCATGCTGTGTATGAGTCTCGACCTCGTGCTGTTATTATTACTTTGGGAAATAAGTTGTACGGGATACCAGAGGTACCACCTCCTACGACTATCTCTTTGGTTACTGCAAAACAATGTAGTAAGCTCATTTCCCAAACCAGGAAATTCGTTTTTCTGATGATCCGCCCCCAGGGCAAGAAGAAGATTGTGGCCACGACCTCCAGACAGGGCCCCTTTGCACGACAACAACAAATGGATAAGGTCGTGGAGGAGTACGGGGACATCTTCACCTCACCCACAGGGGTTCCTCTGCACTGTCAGTTCAAGCACTCGATTGATCTGACCCCAGGTGCGCCGCTACCCAATGGACCGATCTATCGACGCTCTGTTCTGGAAAATGATGAAATCAAGAGGCAGATTCAGGAGCTGTTGCAGAAAGGTCACATCAGACCAAGTTCATCGCCCTGTGGGAGACCGATCGTGTTGGTACAGAAGAAGGATGGGACGTGGAGACTCTGTATTGACTATCGGGCGCTGAACAAGATCACTGTCCGGAATAGGTACCCAATCCCACGGATTGATGACCTTGTGGACCAACTCCAAGGTGCAAAATATTTCAGTAAGATCGACCTGAAGTCTGGGTATCACCAGGTACCAATTGAACCCTCTGATGTGTGGAAGACTGCCTTCAAAGCTAAGGAAGGCCTTTTTGAATGGCTGGTCATGCCTTTCGGGTTGACAAATACTCCCGCAACCTTCATGAGGATGATGGACGACATCTTGCGGCCATTCACCAACTCATTCGTAGTGGTGTACTTGGATGACATTCTGATCTTCAGCAAGACTTGGGAAGAGCACCTTCATCACATCCGACAAGTCCTCCAAACACTGCGGCAACACAAGTTGTGTGCCAATTTTGAGAAGTGCACATTTGGCATGACCCAGGTTCAATATCTGGGGTACATTATTGATGAAACGGGGGTGCATGTGGATCCAGCCAAGATCCAAGTCATTCGGGATTGGCCAGCCCCGACCACTATAACAGAGCTTCGCAGCTTTCTGGGTCTTGCTAATTTCTACCGTAGATTCATGTTAGGATTCTCTCATATCACTTGGCCCTTGAGTCAAGTCACTAAAGGAGGAGCGAGAGAAAAATTCTTTTGGTCGGAACCTCAACAGAAGGCATTCAAAGAATTGAAAAATCGCCTCTGTTCTGCCCCAGTGCTCACCTTACCAGACTCGCAACAACCATTTGAGATCGAGACAGATGCCTCTGACTATGCTATTGTGGCAGTTCTTACTCAACAAGGACATCCAGTGGCATATCACAGTGAGACATTGTCTGACACAGTTCGCAAGTATCCCACCTATGACAAAGAAATGTATTCCATGGTGCAAGCTTGTCGACAATGGAAGCATTACATTTTGGGGAAGGAAACAATCATCCACACAAACCACCGGCCCCTGCAGTTCATACAGAAACAAGGGAAGTTGCAGAATGATCGCCATCAGAAGTGGTCCACATATCTGCAACAGTTTCATTTGAACATCAAGTACAAGAAGGGTAGCACCAATAATGTTGCGGACTGCCTCAGCCGACCACCGATCGTGGCGCTCACCACCGTGCTCAACTCTTGTGGGCACGAGACTTCTGATTGGCCGCTTCTCTATGAGAGTGACCCAGAATTCGGCCACACTTACAAGGCACTCTTGGGGGGCACGCACGTTCCAAATTTTCACCTCCAAGATGCACTTTTATGTCACCTGGGACACCTTTGTGTTCCTTCAAGCGAGCGTGCCAAGATGATATGGGAAGCACACTACAGTCGAGTCGCTGGGCATTTCGGGGTCGAGAAAACAGTAGCAATACTACAGAAGTATTTCTATTGGCCGAACCTTCGAAAGGATGTCGAAAAGCACATCAGATCCTGCACTGCTTGTGCCATTGCCAAACCGACCATCAAGAAGTAAGGCCTATATACTCCACTACCTACCCCTAGTCGACCTTGGGAATCCATCTCCATGGATTACATGTCGGGCCTGCCTTCTACTAAGAATGGAAATGACTGTGTTTTCGTGGTCGTTGACAGATTCTCGAAGATGGCCATCATGGCGGCCCCGTAAGAAGAATATCACGCGTGTTGTCGCTAAACTCTTCTTTGAACGAGGTGCACTTTGGGATCCCGCGCCCATCACACGTATCGATAGCAGCCCAAGACATTTTTGGTCTCACCGGGTCAATGTTGGACACAAAGCTCACCAAGTCCAGCGCCTTTCCATCCCCAAACAAACATGGCCGTACGCGCAGGTTGTCAACGTAATGATTGTACACATTCCGCGCATGTACAACTCAAAGCATCCACGCACATGGGACGAGAGCCCCCTATGTACAACATGCTTATAACCGGCTCTCCACAGTCAATTGGGCCATAGCTCCCTTTCGTGTGGGCTTGGGATTCCAACCACTATGTCCCATTGACATAGCCATGCCGTTTGCGGTACCACTGTGCCGATTCGACCATGTCCACTCCAGAATGACAAAGCAAGGGCTGACCAGTGATTCAACACATCCACAATGAAAGTTCATGATACATTGGACAGCCACGTGGCGACACACACACGATGATCAATGACTGCAAAGCCACCATCTGTGGCTAATAAAGAAAGGCCAAGACGGCAGACCGCCCACCGGACCTCACCGCAAGCTTCGCCACTCCGGACACGGGCCGTACACCATCACCGGTGGCCGTAGGCACAATGCCTTCGAGCTTAGTATTCCACCATTCCTTGTCCGCACCCGCCTTCAATGTGGATCGCCTTCGTCCTTACTTTCCACCTCCGCCGACACCTCGGACATTGCAGAACAACTCACACCAACAAGAGTTAAACCTGCATCGCATGGAACAGCCAGCTCACAGATTGTATCATGGACATGCAAATCAAGAACATCGTCAACAAACAGATCCAATCAGACGGGTTGTCAAAGTCGTCAACTCGCACCAAGGAAAGTGGTTCACCAGGGACCAAGTTCAGCTATAAAATTTCCTCATCTCATGGAGGAACTTAACGCAATGGGACCATTGCTTCCCAAGGGGGAGGAATGATCTGTGTGGATATTGGTGGCCACCCACCTATTCCACTTAGCCTCACCATTGTCTCTTCAGCTTTTTCCGTTTTGGCATAACTTACTATTTTTAAAGTGCTTTTTCTAGTCCTCAACTTCCTAGAGCCGTTTTGAGGCCCTAAACGACGTTTTTTGGGTACGAAAGCGCCAAATGGACTCTTTCCATGGGGACCAACTCCGACAGCCGTAGTCCTCTGGATAGAACTTTCTAATGATGTATCATATGCGTCAAACGGAGATAGTATGCCAGTTACGTCCGGGAAGTTGAACACCAATTTACCCAAACGGGGCCCATAGTTTTGGCGCTTCATCTCCTAGGGTTAGGTTTTGGGATGTTTAGGGTTCTCCATTGTTTCTCAATAATAAATAGGCCCTCGCGCCTCATTGTAAAGGGGGCTCGCAGGTCCGTAGCCACCACATCTCTTCGCAGATAAATACCTACATCTTCTACCTAGTTTATTTCCATTAACTGTAGTTAAATTTCAGCTTCTTTGATATTAATGAAATGAAGTGTTATTTCCGCCGCATCTTCCGTATTTATGGTTATGTGTTTATTCTCGTTGCGTTCCCGCATAAATCCGATCACATAGGTCCTTCAAACCATAACAAACTCAAACATAAACATGTCAGTCCTCAAAGGCCGTGTCATGTAAGTGTGGAAGAGCAACGATGTTTATATTATTCATCCTTTCTCCCCCATTGGTCTCTTGGATAGGAAAGAAATAATTATTCCTATTTTCAACTATGTTTTCGATAGGTGATAAAGGATCTTCCTCCCTCATGGGTTCTTCAAAAATTTAGGTTGCTCACCTAGATGATTTTCTAACTCTCTATGGTCAAAGAGGGAAGTTCACCGTCACCAAAGAAGAGTGATGGTTGACTAATTGAAGAGGTGGGGATTTTTGCAGAAATTTTCCCTGGAATATCCCTACCTCTACGAGGCATGAAAGAACTTGTTTTGTTTTTTGTTGTGTTTTTCCCTTATTTTTTTTTAAATTTAAAATCAAACAATGTTGATGCAAAACAAAAGATGCAAACTTAAGAAAGGAAACTCCTTAAGTAGAAACAACACCTAATTTTAGACTCCCCGGAAAATAATGTCGAAAAGTGATGAGCCTACAACATCGTCAAACAACAATGTTGAGACTCACAAGGCTACCAAATTTAATTATCAACCCAATGCTCATACAAAATTAAGAGGTGACAATGTTATATGCACAAGAGGGTCAAGTTCTACTCATGCCACCTTCAAGCAATGGACCGGATCAAGGCATACAATGACCACTCTTTCAAATTTAAATCATGGAAGGAAACTTCATGAAAAGAGAGAGTTCTATTCTATTTCAGAGGATGGAAACATTAATCTACTTGCAAAAATGAAAATGTTATTTATACAAATGTAAAGGCTAAGCCTAGTTGCATGAATGTAATGATCGTTACATTTGTAGAAATGGAAATACTATTCTACTTGTAGAATGTAAAATATATGCTACTTGCAAGGATATGAACATTAGTCTAATTGCAACGTGTGAAAATTTTCTTTGAAAAGGAAATGAACTTATGCAACAACAATGCTTGCAATTGAAAAACCCCAACGAAGCACAAATTCAAGAAATAAGGCCTAATCTAGTATGCATTGATAAATCACCCTTTAATCATTGTGTTCTAATAAAATTAGCTTTAGTGACAAGAGTCCAAGTGCATTTTAAAAGAAAATCATCATTACTATTCAAATTTGGAAATTTGTCCTCTAACCCCAAATGCATAATTGTGTTGCAAAGAATAAAAGGCAAGTCTAAAAGTGGTATTTGGTACTCCTCAATCATGGGTTCCGATCCCAGGAGTCATTATTCAAGCCTAAGAGACAAAATGAACCTTGGAGCAAATCTACCAAGTCTATATGGGGGTATAGGATGTTATAGGATCGCTACAAGATTGCTACAAGATTGATCCGTGAGCATATCGAGGATGAAAAAAATATGTTTTAAAGGTGGGAAAGGTTGTATGAAGGTGTATAAAGGATGTATGAAGCTTTTCCAAGATTGGCACCACTCGTAGGCACATATTGCACAAAAATAAATGTGCACGGTGTCCTTCAATGATCTAGGAATGGACTTTCAGTAAGAGTTTCAAGGGAACTATGAGATGAGGAAGAAGATGTCGATGATGATAGGAGAAATGTAGCATGAGTCTACGAACCCCGTAAGCCACTAGTAGTACCCGCACCTCAAAACAAACAAATATTTTTTTCACTTGAAAAGAATGCCAATAAATAAGCAAATTGTAGAAAAATGTACTAAATCGTAAAGGATGAGTTGAATTTTATTGCATCAAAAGAAAATCTCACTTGCAAGATGCATCTAACCTAAATCCATGAAAGCTTAAAGAGAAATGTGATTTAACTCTTGGGTATGAAAACAAAGTGTGTAAAAGAGCGTTAATCTAAGATCTATCAACTACAAAAGGAAAATAACCACATATTTCTTGGCTTTCCAATGCATATTCTTCAACCACGCGCCCCACAAGAGAGGTGGTAACGAGACCTACACCAAAATTTTTTGCAAGTAAACTTCTACCGAGGAAGAAATGCTACTACAAAATTAATGCATCGATAATATACACAAAGAGAGACTAGATCCTCTTAAGTTAGGCCCTAACCCAAGTGACCAACCCTTCCGAAACAAACTCGTATGCAAAACAAAGTGAGCTTCTCATTGACATAAAATAAATTTCAAGTACATCATGCAAAGGAAATGAAAATTTGCAGTCTCAAGCTCCTAGATTTTAGTGGCTCGTCTCTCCTCAAAAATTATGAATCCTATTGAGCCCTTGGCCTTGTTTATTTATACAAATATGAATGAGTAGCAACCACCTTGGAAAGAGGACTCGGGCCCAAAATCTCAAAAAAAAAAGTGGATCTAGTTCCCTTAGATCGTCGCAATCCCCTTGAGTGCCTCGTATGCTAGTATATCCTCGAGTTGTAGGTGAGTCATTTTAGGGATTAAGTCGATTTGTAAGAGAGTAAATGCATGGGAGAAGCCTCCTACATCTCCTCTAGCTACCTCTAATGTGACTCTACATAGTAAATGTATTAAAAATTCCTTTTTCTTGCACATCAACCACATTAGGGCCACGAAGTATGAAAAACATCCTTTTGCCTCTCCTATTAAGCACATTATAGCCAAAAATGATTTTAATTAATGTGAGAAAAGAGGAAATTATAGGCCGGAGAATAGCAAAAATGGGCCTTATAATGTACTTATTCATGGGACTCATCAAATATGCTTCAAACCTTTCCCTTGTTCCTTAAAACCAGAACCACCGCACCCCAAACATTATTAACGGAACTGCCATAGCCGAGCTTGGTATAATAGTCACCGAGACCAAGCACACACTTATATTAGCTCTTGACACTTAGTATTTTCTCCCCACTTCACACGACGCGGCTACACGACAAGACCTGGCCCCGTTTCTTTAATTTTCCGGCTTGTATGTGTCAACCCCGCCCTTCCGTTCATGCAAATTTATTTTATCCGTAGGGAAATCATCCCGATGCTTACATCACCCCGAATTACCCAAACTATGCGTGTAAAGGGAAACTCGAGAGATAGACTCGGGATTTTCCCATCAAGTGTCGATCCCAAATCCTATTAATTATCGTTCTCAACCCATTTTTCAACACATGTGATCCTTTTTATTTTGGGCAGAGTCAACAACACCCTGGCCCACTTTTACTCGTTAATTTGGCCATCACGTAACTCCCACGTCATCGCTTCTCCCATCTAATTGGTTCACTAGCACTAAGATACAAGCCTCGTAACTTATACTTCATTCATTATATAGATACAACGAACCTTAAAAAATTTGCCAAGACATAGGTGATACTTGGGAACATCATCCTTTAATCTTAGCCACATTTGGCATTAAGAGTATGCTAAGAATAAAACCTCAAAAATAATTTAGACACCCTCAAATGATGGAATCATTCATATAGGAAACCTACTCTTCATACATCTTTTCAAACAACTAGATAACCAATATGGTAAAACATAAAATTGATGTAGACACCCTCCCATAAATGATCCATGTAATTCCTAACGATATTCATAACCATAAACAAATATCCTAACTATATTCTTTATGTATATATGTTCCACCAAATGATCCATGTATGTTCATAACCATAAGCGAATGTGACATATTACTAACCAGCCAAACATCTATCAACAAACTATTTAGCATTTCATACTTTCAAATATCCTGATAATCCCATGTGCCCATCGGTATTTCAAGAGCCATAATGTTGAGTCAATAAGCCAGCATCATGGTGGACATGCGTTAGAGATTTCAACTTCCTAATGCGTACTTTTTATTTTTATGACTTCGTAATGTCAATGAGCCAGCGTCATGTTAGAGATTTCGACTCAAAGTGAGTTGTTGGATTATTAGTATTATGATGGCCGTTGAAGTTATGTTTTATGTGGCTTGGAGAAAAGAAAAGACTGGGCTGTTGAACACTCACCAGATAAAGGAAGGGTCGGGTCATTGACTCCATTATAAACACAGGGTCCACACTTCACTCGTATCATTTCTACTATTTATAGAACATCGAGATGATCTCATAAAGAAATCACTAGCGGACAGTGCTCTACGCTAGCGGAGCTTCAATTTGAAAATTGTAGAAACGTCCGAGAGAAACAATATTCAGAAACAACAATCGCTAACCGCCATTTTGTAGGCGTCCCGGAGAAAAAAATTCAGAAAGATAGACGAGAAAAAGCCTGTCATTTTGTTATCTGGGTAGAAGAGGTATACTATATCTTTGGAGCACTTATTTTTTCTTTATATTTGCTTTTGTTAATGTGGGAGTTACTGAGGGCTGCATAGCGGGATTTATTCAGTTACAAATTTTCTTTTAAATTTGTCACTGAGGGTAGCAGGGCTGTTTTCAAAAAATTGTTGTGCGTGTACGAGGTTTTCCTGTTTTTAAGTTCAGTTTGTTCTTTTATGTAAGTGTTGCATACTTCCATACACAGTTTAACGGAATATTAGTTTCCTCCGGAAATTCTACGGGGTTCCATACAGTTTAACTGAATATTAGGCCATTTTAACTCGAGTTCAGTAGCGTTTACATGTTTAGAGGCGGTAGCCGGCTGCAGCTAATAATATAGATAAATAAATAGAGATAAAGTTAGCGGATTCGTTATTGCGATAATACAAGAAGAAGTGTTTTTCATCGTTTGTTTGTGGCAGGCAACTCACCATAGCGAACAAAATGGGCGGGCGGAAAAAGGGCTTCTCAGAAAACGAACGCGAATGCTAAGATTGAAAATGGACAAGCTTCCTCGGATGCTAAGATTGCAAATCGACAAGCTAGTCTTTGAATGCTAAGATTGAAAACGGACAAGCTTCCTCCAGGGAAGGATCAACTCTCCAAAGATCCAAGATGATAAGATGTCGCAGTTGCGGAATCTCAATCAAGTCCTTCTTAATGAAATCAAAAGCTTAAGGGATGAAAAGACTATTTTGTCAGAAAATCTAGCTCAAATGAGTTCAAAATTTGAAGCTGAAAGCAAAATCAAAGATAGGTCGAAAGAAGTTGAGAAAGAATTGAAAAGAACTTGCAAAGAAAATGATGGAATATGAAATTTCTATCTCAAAAGCTGAGACTTCAATTGCAGGAAGCTCAGCAAAAAATTCAGGCGATGTATGAAGAATCAGAGGCAACACGTAAAGCTTGGGAACTGGAAAAGGATGAACTTCCTGTATCACAGATTGTAGATTCAAGAAAGGACGGTAGAGTCGATCAATGGGGAATTACTTCAAAAGCATGATCATACATCTAAGTTGGAGAACCTCAATCAAAACCCCGCTACAAAGAAATCGAAAAGCTTGAAGACAAAATATAATTTTGTCAGAAAATGAGACTCATCTGAGGTCAGAAATTGAAGCTGAAAGCAAACTGAAAAATGAGTGGAAAGACGCTGAGAAGGAATTGAGAGAACAACTTGCAAAGAAAAGAGGCTGAAAAGGCAGAAGCTGCTATCTCTCCAAAGCTGGTGTTCAATTGCAGGAAGCTCAGCACAAAAGTTAAGGTGATGTGTACCAGAAGCTAAGGCAACACGTGAAGCTTGGGAATTGGAGAAGGATGAGGAACTTTTATCACGGATTGCAGATGCAAACAAAATGAAAGATGAGATTCAAAAGTTGAGAAAGAATTGAGAGAACATGAAGCTGCTACTTCTAAATCAGGAATTCAATTGCAGGAATCTCAGCACAAAACAAAGGCAGTATCTGCAGAAGCAGAGCCCTCAGGCAAAGCTTGGGAATTGGAAAAAGGGTGAGCTTTTATCACAGATTGTCGCAGCGAAAGGAGGCTAAGGAACTAGTTCAAAAATGAGCAAGACCGACATTTGTGCGATGCTGACAAGAGAAAATTTGAAGATACCCTTTCAGAACTGCAAACTAAGCTAGAATTGACGGCTAGAAAGAAAACAAGTTACTGGGACATATGAAATGAAGATTTAAGTTCTCAGGTGTTGTCTTTGATGGACGAGTTGAGGGAATATAATGTAATAACTTGCTTGGAAAGATGAGAAACAGATGACCAGGCAATGCCTGTCGTGTGGAAAGACGTTGCAAGCTATGCTTACACGAAAAACGAAAATGGAAAAGGAGATTGAACGTCTACAGAAGAAAGTTGATTCTATGGAGAGTTTTCAAGAATCAGAGAAGCAAAGAGTTTAAAAGGAACGGTTGAAAGTGGTAGACTTAACAAGCAAATTGAGGAGTTGAGTAGAAAAATTGCAGAACCGCACGACATACATATCCAGCCAAGCTCAAGAAATGAAGCGCAGGAGAGGGAATTTGAATTAATTCATGCAGACGGAAAAGGATCACACTGTCAGTTGAGGAAGGAAAAAGCCAAAATCACAGCAGGGAGACGACATATATTATTCTATGTACATTTGATCAAAACAAATAATATTCTTGTATATTTATAATGAGACTTGTGTTTTTAGAGTGCTTGTGATGTGGAAGAATATGGTTCATAGGATATTTGGAGTACAGCATAATATTATGAATCTGGTTCAGTATGCAAAAAAAGAGTTTAATATCTGAATCAATTTACCATGCATCGCAACGATATTATATATATATATATATATATATATATATATATATATATATATATTCTCTAATTGAGAGAACGTAGAGAATGATGTCAGAACATAGATATTTAGTTCATGTGATCGATAAAATTTTGGCAAGTGATTGGATATTTAAAACGTATTATATTTCTTGACGCTACATCAAACACCTTTCAAAATTTTGCTTACACTTGAATTTTTGGAGCTAACTGAAAATCTTGCAATATGTTGTTTCATGGTAATTTCATGGTCGGTTTATGTTTTACAAAGTGTTACAAAGTGTTTGAGTCTTTTTCTCATATTATAAGTGTCAAATTCACTTCATTCATACAAGTTCAATCCTTTAACAATTCATAAATATAGTTCTTTCTGTAAGCTTAGATAAGCATTGTGTAGCTCTAGAAAGTAAGGCACTATCTAAGAATAGTGCTTTTCAATGTTCAATGCTGTAAATTGTGCAACATGTGCCAATAGTCAGCGCGCAATATCCATAAACTTTTCCTCTCACTATGGTTGTAATTGTACTATTATTATTCATATGGGACTCATCAACATACTTCAAGCCTTTCCCTTGTTCCTTAAGCCGAACCTTGATTGATGCTTGGAGGTTTGCCATCAATGTTATGACAGATTTGGAAACAATGAAAACATTACGGCTCACAAACTTACAATTAACACCAATTATCATGAATTAGGTGATAGATCCAAATTTATTCACGAAGGGATATTGAAGATATAATTGTCTCAGTGAATGACTCTTAAGAGTAACCATTTAGACTCTTCTTGGTCTTCTTGCCTAGTGAAGAGAGTTAATGAAGGCATTAACCCACCCCCAGGTGATGAGAACTACCTATTCATGAGACTCATTAATGAATCCTTTACCTCATGGACTTGAGCGTTGATATTTTCTTTTCTTTTCAGGTCAACTCATAGCATTACACATTGAGAACCTTCAAAGCATGGTCATTAAACCTTGTTGCTTTTACTAACTCACTGCACCAAGCCTTGATTGGATTTTCCTTGTATAGCACATGGAGTAATTTTAGTTGAAGAAAAAGACATCCTTCATTCCCTTTCAATATAAAAATGCACAATTCAAAGGTCCTTCTTCATAGCATAGTGAACATCTCCTAGGCAAAGTGACTTGAAGTTCTATTGCTTGCATCAACCAACTGCATAATCCTCCCTTCTAGTGAGCCTCCCTATGTGCATTGTGTAGTTCTAGTGGATAGTTAATCCCTGGGTGACCCATTTAAACCCTCAACTGCACAACCATAGGAGTCTTCCCCTCAAACATTTTACATTGTGTAGTTGGAGTGCCTAGTATTTCCTCCTCTGCTGACTAGATACCCTCACTGCTCCATGCCTTGTTCTGACTTATCTCTCTCTACACATTGTGCATTTATAGTGCATAGTGGGGCATTCCATCATCCACTTTGAAGCTCACTTGCACAATCATTGCGTCCTCTTCCCTTGAACATTGAACATTGCACAATTTTAGTCAACAAGCTCATCACCCTTCCCTCTTACACTTGTTCACTTTGTTGGACCATAAATAATCCCTCCTTATCATGCATTTAACATTTCCAATGAAAAATGGTGAAAAAATATTCCCTTAGCCACTATTGAGCTCAAATACACAATTCCTAACAAGCCTCTCTCTCTCATCTCTTACACATGCCCGTCACAATCAACTTCTTCCATGAGAAAAGTAGTGGACGAATAGATGATTTCCAAACTTATCTTTCCTTGTCATTTGTGAACTTAATTGGTAGGTGTACAACCTCACCATGGAAATTTGATGCTCAAGGAATATGTCAAGGAGAAGAAACATGGAAATACTTGTAGATAATAAGCATAAATAAGAACCATCATGAATACATGAAGAGATCCTGGAACGTGACAGAATGATGGCAGGTTGACTTGAAAGTTTCAAGAACATATCCAGGATCCTTTGGAGGGTGAAGACGAAGTACATATAGGACTTACCATCATGAGTAACCTAGCATGGATACATCGCAATGAAGTCTTATGTCATAGTGGCCAACTCAAGGCCTATCAAAGTGTCATCACAAAGTCCTATCATGTCCATGTATTTTCCCACATATGGAATGAAATTATTTATTTTCAAAAATGAGAAAATTTAAATATGTGGAAGTCCAAGCATCACACATGGAAAAAGAGTCACTAAGGAAAGTCCAGGAGTCTTGCAGAAGTTCAAGAGTCACTTGGAATTCCAAGAGTCATGAGGGAAGCTCAAGATTCATGGGGATATGAAAGGTCACCCCTCTTGTTATAAATACACCCTCATAAATCAAGGATTGTGCGCTTTGGGAGGCTTGGAATTTTGATAGCTAGCCTTGGCTCCTCTATTTTGGCATAGGATAGAGGATCATTCATTAGAGGACCAAGTAGTGACTTAATGTTCCACTATGGGAGCTAGTAATTGTGTACTTGAAACTTTCACCTAACTATCAAAATCTCATTGAGCCAACATACTTTAATGCATGTAATATTAATGTTGTGAGACTATTCTTTAGATGTTTGTGGTATATGTCATGTTCATATGTGTTAAATAAAATGAACTATTTGATTGGATTTGGTATTCATCTTGTTGAATGTGTGTTGTATTTTCTTTTATGATCATTGTATCTATGTCAACTACTTCACTAGATAATTAACAAATATTTCCTTGTTCTTGTGTGTCTCTCTTAGGATATTACTATTGCTTTCCTTCTACAAGCCCACTATCTCTTTCCCTCTTATGGAAGTATCCTTTTATGCAATGCAAATGTGTGATTCACAGTGTCAACTTACTTGTTTGTCTCGAAGATTATTTGTATAATATGTTATGTTACCCATTGAAGCCAAGGAAAAATTTTTGGTTATGGCGATTGGGATGATACTGTAAATGGGGATCCTACTTCAAACAATGAGAGGTCAATTTGGGACTTCATACTGGGGAGAACCTCTTAGTTGACAAATTTCCACAACTATCAACAATTGGTGCTAGAAGGAGGGCCATATGACAAGTTGAGCCTGTTTAGTCTATTTTGAACCTCTGATCTTGAATGGATCATTCCCAAGTCATAATACCTAGGTGTTTTTCTAAAAGAGTAGATATTAAAATCCCCTTGAGAATAATTAATAACTTGTCTCAATTTAATTTTTATGGTTAGGGTGAATTAACTGACCTTGGAAACTTGATTCGATTTATCCATTTTTATCTCTTTGATGGAATTCATTATAAATATGTTCAGAGAAAGTTTTTCATCCTCACCCTTGAAGGTCATATCAAACAATGTTGTCATACATTACTAAACACTGCTATTCATTCATTTGAAGAACTTTTCAAGGATCTTTTCGAACCTTTGACAAGTATGATTATCAAGATGTATATAAAAGGATCTATCAACTTAGAATGAAATATAATAAAATATATAATGAAAAACTAGATGATTTTATTGACCAGTTTATTCATCTTTGTTATGAATTTTCAGAAGAATATGTGGATTAGGTTTTAATGGCTAAAAAATTTCAGTATTTGGTTCAAATCTCTTTGAAACAATTCAAATCAGAATCTCGAGATGATTTCACTCTTCCAACTCATATCAATCATGATGCATATATAAACTTAGGGGAGGAAGCCACCACTCATTTTATCCCATCTCCTCCTTTTGATGTTGGAATCGAGAAATATGAAAATTAAACTACTTATCCCCCTTTTACACCTTTAGCTACTCTCCATGATCTATATCCTATTGAGGTAAACATTGAATGGTTCAATAATTACATGTAGCCTAAAGTGAAAGTTGATCCCTTGGTTTTTTAAGATCACATCAATGTACATAATCCTAATCTTGAATATAATCCAATTGAAAAAATGATTGCCCCCAAGGATTCCCTAAAACCTCTACCAACTATGTCTTATGATTCCTTGTTTCATGATCCGCTTGATCATCCTACCCCAAAATATCTAGATTTTCAACCTATTGCTTCAAGAAGTAATCAAGAACAAGGTATTTCTATTCCACATGTAAAGGATCAAAGTATTGAAGATACTTATCTTTCTTCTCTCTTTTAAGATGATAACCTCGCATTTATGATTGATTACCAATCTTGTAATCTTGATAATCTATCAAATGATTCCAAACCCTTCATTTAAGTTGAGACTTTGCAAAACTATCACCTTGACATCCATGTTTCCACTAATACATATGGTGATGAGTGCCTGAGTAATTGGTATGATATATTTTCTTCTTCAAAGTTCTTAGATTTGCAAGGCGTCGATCCAGAATCTGCTTCTCATAGTTTGCAATATCTACTTATCAATTGGGATAATGTTTCAATTCAAAATGATCCTGAAATTCCTTTGATCCATACATCTTCAGATGACAAACCCCAAGAGGTAAGTTGTCAAGTTTTTGAATCTTTGGTATACCATGTCACATTGGTATGCCTTTGAATATTTGAATGTCACATTGGTATGCCTTTCTTTGAATATTTGAATGTCACATTGGTATGCCTTTCTTTGAATTTTATGCTGATGAAAATAATATCATAGAGCATAATATGCATATTAATCACTTTTTATTACAAGCTCGATATGATTTAGTGACAATTGGTTTGTCTCCTCCTCAGTATCTTCATCTTTCCTCACCTCTAGCACACTCACTAGAGGAATTTTGAGGTCTAAAATGGGCCTCCTAAGAAAAATGTAAAACCAAAATAAACTTTATAAGAACCAATATGATTCAAGATGATGATTTCAACCATGGGGGGATGATTCATCATTTTTGGAGTAAAAAAGTAAAAATATTAAACAATATTAAAATAATAAAACTACTTTTTCAACTCATATTTTATACTTATCTCCCTATTGTTTTACTCAAACTTCGAGCATCAGTACTCATTAGAAGAAAAATGTAATTCCTCATCTAAAGAGCACCCATATTGCATACTTTCGATGAACCCTGCTACATGAAAAATGAGAAATACATGAAAAATGTGATTGCAATGACATTTTTCATGTACTTATCATTTTTTGTGTAGTAGGGTCCATATAAAGTATGCAACATGGGTACTCTTTGGATGAAGAATCAAAATTTTCATCCAACAAGTTTTCCCGCTCGAAATTTGAGTAAAACCATAGCGAGTTAAGTTGAAGATATGAGTTGAAAAAGCAGTTTTTTATTTTTTCCCTCTAAATTTTGATGATGCAATATAATATTATTTTATTATTTCCACTGTTATTTTATAGTTTACTTAGGAGGCCCATTTTAGACTTCAAAATTCCTCTATTTATTCGTTGTACCTAGATATGTTTGATAAGTTTGTTATAGTAGTAGTTTCTCTAAATCCTTTAGATCTTTATCCGATTGGTTGTGATTACAATTAGGTACAAGATGCTATGATCTGAAAATTAGAGGATGAAAAGCTCTAATTAATTATTCATTATTTATTCAACTACAAATATTTCATCAGTCAAGAGGAAGATTTTACAACTCTAAATGATCAAGGGAGTTTTCTGATTAATGCATCTAAATTCTCTATCCATCAAGAGTATGATATGCTTAATCTTAAAGATGATCAAACCATTGTAACTAACACTATTTTCATTGATACATCAGATGATAGTGGTACATACATACTTGTTGATTTTTATAGGCCACCCAAATTCGATGATCCATCATTAGAAAGTTCAAAGACATTTCAGGAAGTCGTGGAACTTCAACTCCTGTTGATATCTCCAAAATAAGTTAGATCTATATTTTCACGCATAATTATTTCCTTGACATTCATCCACTAGATGTGAGCTCATTCTTGAAGGACTTTCAACATTTTTAATTTAAACCTCCAAATACTTAAGATAAATTGTCTAATCAAATAAATGACTATTTCTTGATTAATTTTAAATCATGTGGATCCCTTGTATTAGACCAAGTATTGGAGAACACATCTTTCGCAAATATTGATGGCCTTCAAGCCTGTCATTTTGATCATCAAGTTAAAGGTAATTTTTAGTTGGAGGATTTCTCCTTTTCAAACTCTTCCAAGATTAATCATATTCTTATCGATTTTGTGTATGTCATGAAATTAATCACCTTTCTGGCACAATATCTCTCCTTGAGTGATAGAAAATGCTTGATCCATTTGGTGGGCCAAAAACCTCATGTTGATACAAATACTGGATTTAATTTGACACATGTTTCCAATCTTTTTTCAACTCAGTATCCTAATTGGTTTCCTGGATTTATGATGTCAACAAATTTTTTAAGCCCTAAGATTTTATATTTCTAGTTTTTGATGTAAATAAGATACAAAGGGTACCAACAGAGAATTGCGAATATTATATGTTAATCGACCAATATGATCATAACAACGGTGTTAAAAATTGTTAATCAATCAATAATTTTCTCACTACTGCATCTGATGATGGTTTTTTCACATCGATTGATTTTGTCGAGTTTATTGATCTTCTTGATTAACCACTTAATTATTCAAATACTTATCGGATGGTTGGGGAACTTCAAAATTTGATTAAGGTTATGTTAGTTCCTCACCATCCTGACAAGATTCTTGAACAAGATCAAATTGAATTCCCCTCAAAATATTCTCTTTGTGATTCGAATGTGATAATTGAAAGTTCATTTTCTCATGAGTCTTAGATTTTTCAAACTAGTTATTTTGAATATCAAGATCCAATCGTTGAATTGTTAGGGAAGTATTACTTGGAAAGCTTCATTGTTATTAATAGGTTTCAATATTTCTTGATGCTTGCTAGAACTTAAAATAGGGGGTACTTGTCCCTCCCACGGGGGTTCGGGGGGGGGGGGGGGGGGGGGGAGCCGATCCCCCCTGGCTGGGAGGTTTGGGGACCAACGGTCCCCTGGCATGGGTTCAGGCCTGGCAACACCCCCAAAGCTAAAAATAGATACAAAATTGCCTTGTAAAATGTTGTAATTTCATATTCAATCTGGGTCGTTCATTAGGTGGATGATTTGACGGTAGAAGTTATGTTTAATTTAGGGTTTTTTTCCCTATAATATAACCCCTCCATTCATATGAGGGATTTGTATTGAAGTTGTGTGTGGTGTGTATTTTGAGTGAGAAAGAGAAAGGGGGATTGTGTGAGAGAGTAGAGGATATTACAATGTATATTTTGTAGGTTGTGTCTCCTCATTTTGGTGGATAATATAAAGGAAGGACTGGTTGTTTCTCCGTGGACGTAGCCCAAGTTGTGTGAACCACATATATATGTGTCTCTCTTACTTTATATGTTTTCTATGTTTGTATTTCCACATAATTTTATGTGTTCCATTTCTCTGTAATATATAATTTTCTAACACTCCATTCGCTTTCTTTTCTTGGTATTGATCTCTTTTTTTTCATGTATTTATTTTTGTATTTTGTTTAATAAATACTCTGCATGAAATATAATCTTGTTCAACTCAAAAGACAATGTGTCAAATTTTGAAAAGGAAAATTGTGATGATGAACAAATCTTGGCTAATCTTTCTTCCTCTTCTTTGTTTGGGCCTAAAGATATTTTAAAGTAAGTGATGTATGAATGGAAAATATGATTCATTTAAACGAAAAACATATAAAAATAGCCATGATGCCCATATCTATTTCAGGATCTTCATTCCTTGACTTAGTACTATAATTTTATGGTGTTTTGTATTTTTATCTAATCGAGTATATATAGCGAGGATATCAATAGTGAGGATATCAATTTTAGAGAGTATATTATTGTCTCTAAAGGAACAACCTCTCTTTCTATTAATAGTTAAAGATCCCTCTTCCTCCCAAGTGATATAAATGCTAATAAAATTCCAATGAGTATGAACTTATAAAATAAAACAAAGGATGAAAGAAGAAAAAGGCTCCCTGTGGGGAGAGGTGAAGCAATCAACTTCGCCAGGGTATTAAACAAGCTTGCTGGAAGTCAATCAATGTTTGTGTTCCTTTAGTGACTCCATCAATGTACTGAACATGCTTTCTATCATCAGACAAACACTAGATATGAAAACTAAGAATTTTATCATCTTAAACTCGCGACTACATATTATCCTTCTCCTAGACTGAAACAATTTTGATATGGCAAGCTTTGTAAATGTGTTTAACTGAGGAAATGAAAAGAGGAGACTATATCCATAACTAGGTCAAATGGGGAAGCCAAGTTAATCCACCTGATGAATTAATATTCCTAAAGGAATAATACTTTGTTCTCAAAGGTAGACCTAAACATAGAAGTTGGAGTTATACCAGTGCGTCACATAGTGTTGATGCTATGTCAAACACCCTCCAAAATTTTTCCTAAACTTGAATTTTGGGGCCTACTAAGGATCTTGTGATCTGTTGTTCCATGGTCACTTCATGGTTGGTTGATGTTTTTCAAAGTGTTTAAGTCTTATTCTCTTATTCTATGTGTCAAATTCACTTAATCATACATGCTCAGTCCTTGATGAATTCATAGATGCACTTCTTTCTATGAAAATTTAGATAAGCATTTTGTAAATCCTAAAAGTAAGCTTTGTGCCATCTCTAGGAATAGTTCTTACAAAATGTTTGGTATAGTAAACTATGTAACATGTGCCGA